>OX438827.1:21608123-21611281 GCA_949315975.1 Eudonia truncicolella | reverse complement strand
GAACGGTTAGAGGGAGAAGAAGGAGGCCTGCACGTAGAGGAGGTACGGAACAAGGACCCCCTCCTGGCTCTAAAGGACGTCCTACAAACAAATACCGACGAGGAGATAGTCAGATGCCTGAAGAGCCAGAACGGGGACCTTTTCCGTGACCTCGGCGAGGAGGAAGACAGGGTAGTCGTGAAGTTTAGAAGGAGAGCACGCAACCCGCACTTAGCACACGTAGTGCTAATGGTCTCCCCACAGATTTGGCGAAGAGCGGTGGAAAGAGGGTCCGTACAACTGGACATACAGAGAGTAAGAGTGGAGGACCAGTCCCCGCTCATACAATGCTCTGTATGTCTGGGTTACGGACACGGTAGAAAATATTGTACGGAGACCGAAGCGAAGTGTAGCCACTGTGGGGGAGCACATATGCGGGCTAGCTGCGACAAAGTGTTGGCAGGATCACCTCCGTCTTGCCTGAACTGCTGCAAGGCAGGGAAGAGTAGCATCCACCATAATGCCTTCGATGGGGATTGCCCGGTCAGGAAGAGATGGGACGACTTGGCAAGAGCAAGGGTGGCTTACTGCTAAGGGCGTCCCGGGAACAACACAGCAGTCAGGCGGCCCCAGCAGAGGCCAGAGGTACACCGTCGTGCAAGCCAACCTCCAGCGGAGCAACCTGGTGACCACAGAGTTGGTCCTAGAAGCGTCAAAGAGGAGAGTGGCATTCGCCTTGGTGCAGGAGCCGTATGTGGGCAACACAGGTAGGATGAGGAATTACGGGGCGGCGAGGGTCTACCAAAGCGCAGGACAGGAAGAGGGGGCTGTCAAGGCGGCGATCATCGTCTTTGACGACAGCCTTGATGTGGAACAGCACCCAGAACTCACGACGAACAACATCACAGTCGTGAGGATCCGAACCAGCGCTTGGTCGATCAACGCCGTCTCGTTCTACCTCGAACCTAATGCCCCAATCGAGCCCTACGTCGCCCAGATAACGAGGATCATAGCAAAGATAGGAACGGCAGGACTTGTTATCGGGGGCGACGCAAATGCCAAGAGCGTCTGGTGGGGTAGCGCACGGACGGACCTCAGAGGGCAGGAGCTGGCGGGGGCATTCCATCAATGGCAGCTTCACATATTGAACACCGGAGATACACCAACCTTTGAAGTGGAAAGGAACGGGAGGACCTGCACCAGCATAGTGGATGTTACGGCGGCGTCGGCGGATATGCTGGATAAGATCGTGGACTGGAGGGTGGACAGGGAGATGACGGGGTCGGACCACAATGCTGTCCTCTTCGAACTGGATCTCACAGTAGGGAAATGCATTACACTGAACAGAACCACACGCAAATATAACACACACAAAGCAAGCTGGAGTGAGTTTGATGGCAAACTCACTCAGCTTCTACAGGCAGACAACATAAACACAGAAAACATAAACAAAGTTATTAACACTACACAAATAGATGAAACACTACACAAATACACAAAAGCAATCACACAAGCATGCACACTACACATTCCAGCGAAGAGGTCACAGCAGAAACTTACCATCCCATGGTGGACCGACGACCTGTACCGCCTGAAGAGGAGAGTCGCGACAATGAAGCGAAGGATCCGCGACGCCGCCCCAATCCGACGTGCGAGAGTAGTGCAGGAGTACCTGGAAGAGAAGGAGGTGTATCACAAAGCTGCCAAAGATGCCCAGACCGCCAGCTGGAAGGACTTCTGTCAGAGGCAGGAGAAGGAGACGGTATGGGACGGAGTCTACCGCGTCATAAAAAAGACAGAGAGGAGGAAAGACGACCTGCCCCTGAGGAAAGACGGGAGAATGCTGGGACCGGAGGAGTCAGTAAGGTGGATCGCAGAAAGGTTTTACCCCGAGGACAAGGAGAATGACGACACCGACGAACATCGCAGGGTACGGGAGTTGGCGCGGGAAGTGAACATTGGAGGCGAAGAAGAAGTGCACGACCCATGCTTCACGCTGCACGAGCTAACGGGCACCTTAAAGACCTTCAACCCCAAGAAGGCCCCAGGCGAGGATGGCTTCACTTCGGACATCTGCAGCAGGGCAATAGTTGGCCACCCCCAGGTCTTCCTGGCAATTGTGAACAAGTGCCTAGAGCTAGGGCACTTCCCAAAGATCTGGAAGAAGGCTGTAGTGGTCATCCTGCGCAAGCCGGGAAAAACGGACTACACCGAGGTCAAATCCTACAGACCCATCGGGCTTCTCCCGGTGCTGGGCAAAATATTTGAGAAGCTCCTCATGTATAGGGTGAGATTTTATTTGATACCCAGACTCAGCCCCTGGCAGTACGGGTTTGTGCCCCAGAAGAGCACCGAAGACTCCCTCTATGTCCTGATGAACCATATCAAAAGTAATTTGAAAAATAAAAAGATAATCACTATTGTATCACTGGACATAGAGGGAGCCTTCGATGCGGCCTGGTGGCCCAAAATTAAAATAAGATTAGCGGAGGAGGCCTGCCCGGTCAACTTGAGAAGGGTCTTAGGGAGTTATTTAGAAGATAGGAGTGTGGAAGTCAGGTACGGAGGAAGGAAGACGGATAGAGTTACGAGCAAGGGATGCGTTCAGGGGTCGATTGGAGGACCGATCCTCTGGAACTTGCTGCTGGACCCATTATTGTGGCAATTGGCCAGGAAAGGGCACCATGTGCAGGCGTTCGCGGACGATGTAGTGATGGTGTTTGTGGGGGACTCGGGACTGGAAGTCTCGATGAAGGCTAACGAAGCGCTCTCGGATGTTTGGAATTGGGGTGTCGGAAACAAACTAAAGTTCGCTACCAATAAAACGGTAGCAATAACAGTAACTAGAAAATTGAAGTACGACACACCAATTCTAAACATGGGGGGGCGCGATATCGTGATGCAAAGAGAGATGAAGGTCCTGGGTCTCACCATAGACGATAAACTCACTTTTAACACTCACGTCGCGGATGTCTGCAGGAAGGCCCTCAATATTTATAAACAGTTGAGGACAGCAGCAAGGGTCAGCTGGGGATTGAACCCAGAAGTCACACGGCACATATACACGATGGCTGTAGAGCCGATCATAACCTATGCAGCGGCGGCATGGGCTCCCGCAGCCCAAAAGATAGGGACACAGAAGGAGCTGGCAGCGGTGCAGCGAGGGTTCGTGCAGAAGC
>OX438827.1:18498123-18863123 GCA_949315975.1 Eudonia truncicolella | reverse complement strand
TTTCGGGGAGTGCGCGAAGGAGTTGCACGACCTAGTCCCACCATCCACTTTCCGCTATCGGAGCGCGAGGCGCGAGTTCCATCCCTATGTTGTAGATATGCCACCTTGTCACACGAGCCGATTCGGTTCAACTTTATTAGTGTGTACAGCTAGGGAATGGAACGCGCTGCTTGCGAGTGTGTTCCCTGAAAGGTATAATCTGGACCTCTTCAAGGCCAGAGTGAATAGGCTATTTTTAGGCAGGCATGTTCCATCCCCGGCTGCACCGTCACTTAACATCAGGTGCGATGTGATGAAATACCTGCCTATAACAAATAAAAAAAAAAACGGTATTCATTTGAACCATTTTGCCTTTCTTTAAAAGTAACTGAATTTGATACATTTTGGCTTAACCATAACATAAATTTTCTAAAATAATACACAATTACCAACAGTAATAGCATAGTAATTAGGGATACACTGTATTAAATAAATCAAAGTCTATTACATGTGGTGTTTATTTATGTTTTTTTTTAAACAAAAACTTTAATCCGTCCTCCTGCAAGTTTCACTAAATGTCGCTTGGATCAATTAGCCTTTCAACCGTCGATATATATTATATTTAACCAACCGACCAATGTACCACGTTTTTGTTAGTGACTGTACACGAGCATTAACTGAGCGGTGTTAATTTCAGTTCATTACGCACCGGATTCCTGCGTCGCTCACATCAAAGTCCTTTGTTCCATGTGTTTGCACTACAATATTCACGTTACTATGCTCGGCTCAATGTACAGACTCCTGCACGTCAACCTATACAAAACTGTCAAGTTTCTTCAATTAATTATCAACCATATACCATACACATAAAGTTCAAAGTGTATTCAAGAAATTTGACAGTTTGTGGTAGTCTGATGTGCAGGCGTGTGTTACACGGGTATTATTATTTTCATACTATTGTTCCGGAGCGTCCGGAACGCGCGTCGGAAGTGACATCACGGCATCGGAAGTCGATGCTCGTCCGGATGCGTGGATTTAACATTTATTTTGAAATTAGAATTTTATTTTTATATTTACTGTTTTTTATGACGAATAGCCGTTCGTAATTACACGAATTGAATATTTTACATTGTAAAATAAAAAAGGCGGATGCAGTGATCATTTTACAACCCTCGTAAAGAGGGATCACAGAGGGGGAGCGAAAACTTTACTGTTGCAAATGCCAAAATGTATTGTAAAAAGTCTACGTACCTACTGTCTACCTATCTACTACAGCCTATACTGCCCCACAGCTGGACAAATGGTTTCAGGAATGAAATCAAATCATCGCTGTGATTCAAGGGTAGGTATCATAAGCTTTGTTGAAAGGTTTTTTCATATCTTGCTCGTGCAAAAGTTTTCCAACATTTTTTCCGAACTATTATACTATATGTTTTCAACGAAATATATATATATATATATCGTCTATTTATCAATTTATTTCATTAAGCAAACTAATAGCGTGTTCTTAAAAATAATTATAATAACTAATGGTAAGACTAAATAAAATAAAATTGAGAAATCAGCGAAGTCACCAAACTGTGCAAATCAATCTGTCAACTGGAATAGAAAATAAATAATTTAGTTATGTTCTATCAATTTTGTTAGTTACGGCATAAATTGAATGATATCATCATCATCATCATCATCAACATCAGCTCATTTATGTCCCCACTGCTGGGGCACGAGCCTTTCCTATGGATGGATAGGGAGAACGGACCATGAACCACCACGCGGGCCCAGTGCGGATTGGTGGTTGTTAACCGGGATCAACGGCTTAACGTGCCTTCCGAAGCACGGAGGAGCTCGAGATGATAAGTTTTTGGTCACCCATCCGATGACCGGCCTTTGCGAAAGTTGCTTAACCTTGCCAAGCGCAGACCGTGCGCGTTAAACACTGCGCCATCGAGCTCCTCAAACCCTCCTTCTGAATCCTCCTGAATGATGTAAACATTATAAATACACAAAAATATGATAATATAGTTTTTCATACGATTTCACCAAAAAATCCTAAACTGGTCTTGCCAACAAATTAAATTATTACCTTTTATCCCTATTTATCCTGTACAAAGGCATGTCACATTGACATTTTCAAAGGAATGGGCATGTTTGTAAGGCCTGCGGTTGACGCCAACAGCCTATGTCTAAGAGTCCCCTTGTGAACATCTGATCGAAAACTTGAACTACGATGTGAACGGTATTTAATACAAATCAATTCAATCAAATGTCAATTGATTTTATTCAATGTCAATTGATTTTATTCAATGTCAATTGATTTAAAATTTAATCACTTTCCACAGTTACGTAGTGATCAGTGTTACCACAAGAAGATTTAGAGCTTAGGTTATAGACGAGTATAATAATCTAAGTTTATAATAACATCTCATACACAGTTTTTGTTTTTATTCTTAATTTTTCCTTTAATGTTTGTCTTGTCTTATTCCTTCCATACAGAAGTTTAACAGCTACGTCTCTAAAGTTATACTTATATGGTATTGAATTGAAAAGTGATGTTCTGCTAAGATGCAAACCGAATGAACATTGTCTCTACAAACTTGCCTTTGAAAATGTAGTAAATTCAAAGAGTGAATAATTCAAGCAACACTATTATTTATCTGCCATCATCACAAGTTTCGCTTGATTTAATTGAATTTTCGTTCGTCGCAGTTTCAACTTTACCATCTGATGGAGCGCTTCTTAACTGTTGATTGTATTATTTATTTAGGTTTACGCCATGGTATTTTGCCTTTTATTTCGTCAGTTACAATGAGTATTCCTCCTTGAGGTTGGTGACCATTCCTCCTTGAAATGTGACCAAAATATTATGGATGCGCTTAAAGGCATGTGATTGAAGACCCATCGCTCTTACTTGAGGCTAACAGATTAGCGAGTATGAGGTTGCGAGCAAGAATTTGCTTATTTAGTTTAGCTGTCAAATACAATATTATTGCAAAATAAATGAAAATGTCTCCAAAATGAAAAATCCTGTCGGAATTTTAGCCTCTGACTGTACAGTTCAAAAAGCTTCCTCTCCCGCCTTCTTTCGTAAGATAACAGAGCTGGCTCGGGAAAATATTTTTTTTATTGACTGACACGCACCGACCGATTGGATTGACAAATACGTACCGATAAACAAGTTACTCCACGATTGGTTACACACTGCTGGGGAGTGCGGGCAGCTTGTGTTAGCACAAGTTGGGATTGAACATAGACACAAATAGAGCCTTTCATTCGCTTTCTTTCTTTCTTTAAAAGAATTGCATCACAAAACCCTACAGACTTATTTACTGATTGTAAATTTATCCCATTTAGCATTCTCCCCTTTATCATCATACCATTTTTATGTCCCCACTGCTGGGGCACAAGCCTTCCCTATGGAGAACGGGCCATAAACTACCACGCGGGCCCAGTGGGCCCAGCGGGATTGGTGGTTATTAGCGACTGCTAATGCAGCCGGGACCAACGGCTTTACGTGCCTTCCGAAGCACGGAGGAGCTCGAGATGATAGATTTTTGGTCACCCATCAGATGACCGACCTTTGTGAAAGTTGCTTAACATCCGCACTGGCAGACCGGGCGCGTTAACCATTGCGCCATCGAGCTCCTCATTATGCAACAAAGCACAGTGACGTGATTTTACATACTAGACTTCGAAAGCAGGCAGTGTCTACTGCCCATAAGCTAACTTGGGCTACATTTATCCTGGGCAAACAATATAATATAAAGTAGAGTAGATAAATATAACCTTTTAAACTAAGATATTTAAGGATATTCTTGCCTTGTTTTTGTTGTTTTTAGTATCCAATGTCTATTTTATAGCTATATCCGGCGATTTGGTAAAGGTCGCGAGAAGCCGCTGGATGAGATCAGCACAAAACCGGTCGTTGTGGAGATCCTTGGGCTTTGATCAGCAGTGGACATCTTTTGGCTGAGATGATGATCCAATATCACGAATGTTACTCGTATGTTCAGAACTTCAGTACATACGTCTATAGACTTTAATTTTTAAGTAGCTTACCGTTTAAAAGGGCTGTGTGTCCCGACCACTTCTCGGGGCGTTTCGCATCTCGCCGAATTCAATTCCGGGACTCATAAAAGTTTTTGAATAAACAATGCCTCAAATCGAGGCGATTGTGTAGCTGGCGCGCGAACAGCTGAAGAGGGTACAAGCGACATCACGTGGAACTTGACTCATTGATGACTTTAGAGTCCTACGTTCCATTTCTAGCGGTACAGTCACGAGCATTAACATGTAAACAATGTAAACTCTTCAAAACTAGTCAAAAGTGTATACATGTTAGTACGATGGAGCAGTAGTTAACGCGCCCGGTCTGCGAGTGTTGTGGTTAAGCAACTTTTGCAAAGGCCGGTCATCGGATGGGTGACCAAAAATTTATAATATCGAGCTTCTCCGGAAAGCGCGTTAAGCCGTTGGTGCCGGCTGCATTAGCAGTCGTTAACAACCACTAATCCGCACTGGGCTCGTGTGGTGGTTTATAGCCCGTACCCCCCTATCCATCAATAGGGAAAGCTCGTGCCCCTACAGTGGGGACATAAAATTAGCTGATGATGGGTTCTAATCTAGCGTTGTGCTATAATGTTGAGGGTGCACCTGACTGACAGCCATCTTTTCTTAAGTCTTTCGCCATAACTAAAATGTTAGTAGCAGTTTTCAATTAATAAGAGACAAGATAGTCAATTCCTCAATAGTTGTGGTTTGCGAGTTAAATGCGCTTCTACTAACTGAGCAACTAAAAATACTCTGAAACATACTTGGAAGTATTTTTGTATTAACTCCACATTAAAAACTTAGTTACCACAGATAATTCTGTTACCATTGCAACCTAGATGGTAAAGGACAACTACAAAAATACCCCAAAACATTTTGCAAGCGTGTATTCCCCTCTTCGACTGTGGCATATTCAAATATTTTCCATGAGAAAATTCATTCCGTATACCGATCTTGGCTTCAATATGTATTCAAATGCATAAAAGTTCATTGCGACCGGCAGTGACGTAAAACAAAATTTGCAAGCGGAAATGAGCACTACGATGTCTTGGTAGATGGAAATTGGTAATTTGGCGAATGATAAATGTTTCTTATATTTGGCGTTGCCTAAAAACATTACCCATTGTTCTACGTTTATAATCTAAACTATTATAAAAGAGGTAAAGTTTGTGACTTCGTTAAAATGCCAAAAAATATAAAATTCAAAATTATTTATTCATTTAGGCTACAAATAGCTCTTATGAATGTCACTATGCCATCCGTTCGTAAGTCTACTCTGCGCGGGAGACCTTGTACTGTGAAGAGCCGGCAAGAAACTCAGCAAAAATATTGGAAAATGCCCTATTATAAAAGGGCACTTTTCATCACAAATAAACACACAAAAAATAAAGGACAATCACAACACATAAAAAAACAACAAAATTTAATAGTTCACAAAAATTACGTCAGGTACCAATTTGAATTTTCACAATGTCATACAGTACTAATATAACATGGAAATGGAACCACTTTTACGGATCTACTCGCGTTTGTTTTACACATTAGTTTTAATTAATGTTTATCCTGACGTTTCGAACCCTATGCAGGGTCCGTGGTCACAGGGAGAATGAGGTGTTGGTCGTCTCATAATTAGTTAGTAGCTTGTATACCCTCATTTAAATTTAATCAGGTGCGTTCCGTTTTACGCAGAAAGACCTTACAGTATCTTTTGGTCTGGCAGTATGGTGTTGGGGCTGGGATTACATTTTTTGTATGATGGGATCCCAAGCTAGTTTTTTTTATAAAAGAAGGAGGCAAACAAGCAGGCGGGTCATCTGATGGAGAGTAATCGCCGCCGCCCATGAACACCCGCAAAACCAGAGGAATTGCAGACGCGTTGCCGGCCTTTAAAGAAGGAAAAGGCTCGTTTCTTGAAGATCCCCAAGGTCGTAACAGTCAGGAAATACCGCCGCCGAGAGCTGGTTCCACAGCACTGTAGTTCAAGGCAAGAAATTTCGCGAAAAACGCACAGTCGTAGACCGCCATCCATCAAGGTGATGTGGATGGAATAACAGTCGATTGCGTGTAGTGCGGTGAAGGAAATCAGCGGCAGGGAAGAACAATTCTTCAGAACACTCCCCATGATATATGCGGTACAATATACTGAGAGCCGTCTCGCCGAAGAGCCGCAGTGGATCAGGCCGGGTTCTCTATTTGGTCTCATAAGTTTTTTATCCATAATCTAACGTGTCATAATGTTTTCTGACAAAATCATCATGTATCCGAATGATAAGTAGCCCTAACTTAATGTCTCATAATATCACTTGCCCTAAAATCGAAATCTCTAAATATAATATGACCTAAATTTTTTTGCTATAAATATTACAATCTATAATATTGAAAAGACATAAAAGGCTTTTCTATAATAGTTATAACTCCTAACGAAATGTATTATTATAAACCATCATTCAGACTAACAATTATAATATAAACCACCATTCGGACTAACATACATTATACAAATTATAACACTTAGGACATGTGACTTTGTAGCAAGAAAAATTAGTATATCTAATTATTATAGCACCCGATATTATGACACAAAAGCATTAGAATTAAAGACGATTAGGTAAAAATTACATTTCGTATACGCGAACATTATGGATAGTGATGACTATAGCAAACGCGATAGGGATTTTGATTTTCGGACGATCTATATTCGGAGGAGAAAGGGACTACCATCGAGCCGACCTGAAATAACCATGTCGTTGACAATTCCAGCAGCTCTGCGTTGAATGCGGTCAAATGGAAGGATTTGGTACTGGGGTGCTCCAACCCAGAGATGGGAGCAGTATTCCATATGTGGCCTGACCTGTGCTTTGTACAGTTGTAAGCTGGGCTGGCATGAAATACTGACCCGCTCTTTCACACACAAAAAAAAAGTACACCCAGCTTTTTCGAAGCTAATTTAGATGTATCTTCCAAATGACCCCGAAACTGAACATCACTCGAAATATCTACGCCAAGAATCCCAATAGTCGAATTGGTATTAATGAGAGTCAATGATGAGTAAACAATTAGACGTATTTCCATTTTGCAAGATATTAATAAAAAACGAGAAATCTTTCTTACGTTTTCAGCGGAGAAAGAAACGTGAAGAATGAAAATTGAAAAACCCAATCGAGCATGCAGCGAACGTTCCGAAACAGACTGCAACTTATTTACGCACCATTATTAAGCCGTACCCATCGGAAACGGCAAACGGAATAAATGATTGAACGCCGTGAAATTTGAATGTGCATACAAAATTTAAAATTAATATAGCAGCCGTAAATCGCGGTGCGAATACATTTTTTAGTTGGAACGCTTGCGAAGGGATTAAAGATTCAACCGTTGAAACAGAACGTGTTTGAACAAATGACCAATGAGCGATTTATTGTTAGACCAATGGGGGTTAATGCTTGAATGCAGTGGGGGTAGAATTTTCTTTTTTAAATTGCTAACGGCTGTTAGCTCCGACCTAGACGGAGATGGCGGGACGAGTTAGACTCATTTTTGACGGATTGGTCCCAGAAAGCTACAGACCGAAAATGTAGCAAAAGGGAAGGGAGGCTCTTGCACTGCAGTGAGACGACATATGCTGTAAATAATACATATATAACGGATAAGCACTTGGCCTTCATCTTACTTGATCTTAATCGCCGAAGGTGGAAGCGTACTTTACGCGGAATCCTCAACTACTGCGGTACTGGATATCTTGTCTAGCTGCCTTATTTTATGTCTTATTTTATATTTGGGTGGGACATGACTCCGCTCCACCTGATATTATGGTTATGCGGAGTCCAGAAGACCCAGCAAAGCAAAACAATGCTGCTTGGCAGGCAATAGACAAATAATATAAGGGTGTAAGGCGGGTTATATAAAATGTATATGAAGTTTTGGAGATTTCTGAATTTGGTTATGTAAATTGTCAACAAATTAACCTACATTAACAGTACATTAGTACTATTAGTACATTAACAGTAACTTTCGTCATTTTGATCACGCCTGAAGATAACATCATATCTTATTCCAAACGAACCATCTGCCAACGGTAAAAACAAGCCATTCTGTTACTTCTATACTATTTGAATTTGCTAGCAAATATTACTGGAGCGAAAAATTGTTAACCCCTCCGGTAAGCGAGACGCGTCCCTCCCAAAATGATGTTTAATACTCCTTTGACATGCAAATATTGGTTTTACGGTATTGAATACTGATGAGCCGAAGTACAAACTACGCGTTGCGCCGATCCCAAAAACTTGTTTAACGATTTCAAGGCTGGACTGTACCAGTAATGCGGATAATGGACGCGTGTAATAATGTTTGGGAATACACGCGCGGTCTGTTATCGCGAAATTTAAGCGAAAAATTATTTTACATATAATCCTGAAGTAATAAGTACGTTGTTGGAACGCTTTAAAGGAGCGATTTTTAATTTTATTAGCTATCTTAAAGTTAAAAACTTCAGTAATTTTTAATATTCTTTATTATTCTTTCTGATATTGATAGGTAAGTAGGTGAATTAAATAAATATCATCATCATCATCATCTCAGCCAAAAGGCGTTCACTTCTGGACAAAGACCTCCCCAAGGATTTCCACAACGACCAGTTAATAAAATATATATATATATATGTAAAAATCAATTGCTGTTCGTTTGTTTCGCTAAAACTCGAGAATGGCTGCACCGATTTGGCTAATTTTGATTTGGATATATTTGGGGAAGTTCAGGGAAAGTTTAAGCTGTGAGGAACATAAATATAATAAATTACGGAAAGTACTAAAAACGACAAGTTTATAAGTATAAATAGTTATTATATTATTAAACATGTATGCTAGGTGCAATCTACGATATGCGAAAATCTAGCCACAACCACAACCCTAGTGCTCTAGGTATCATCTCTTTATTTTCGCTCAACCACCTCATTACTAATAATACACGGTCTCCACGGTCTCCAGGAGGAGCTCGATGGCGCAGTGATTAACGCGCCCGGTCTGCGAGTGCTGAGGTTAAGCAACTTCGCAAAGGCCTGTCATCGAAAGGGTGACCAAAAAAATAACAATTTTCAACTCGACCTCCTCCGTGCTTCGGAAGGCATGTAAAGTCGTTGGTCCCGGCTGCATTAGCAGTCGTTAAAAACCACCAATCCGCACTGGGCCCGCGTGGTTGTATATGGCCCGTTCTCCCTATCCATCCATAGGGATGGCTCATGCCCCAGCAATGGGGATATAAAATAAAAATGAGCTGATGATGATGTCTATGGGCGGCGGTGATTGCTTCCCATCAGGTGACCAGCCTGCTCGTTTGCCTCCTTCTAATATAAAAAAAATCTACGGCCCGTGGGCCAACAAACCCCAACTCTGCCACCACCGCCATTTGATCACGACTATCATGGTCATAAATTTCGTTAATTTTAATACTAACTACTAAACCATAATAACAATAATTATAGCTTAATTGTAGCTAATTCTTTCTACTTACTTCTGCTTCTTTCTATTTGGACTGGACTCGCATTCTATTAAAGCTGTGGAGTTTCTTGCGCCCATTCTTCTCCACAGCTAAAAAATAGACGTCCTAAATGGGTAGTAGGTAAAAAATGTATGGACGATTCAAAAGCACTATTCGTTAGTTTATTTGAATAAAAAAAAATTGGTTGCCTGTAAAGTCGATATACGGGCGAAAGTTTTACGTGACAACGACTTTGAGTGGTAAAATAATTTTAATGTGAATATTCATTCGTATAGTAGGAAGAAGGATGAAATAATAGTAACAAATTAAAACATTTATTTATACAAAGAATTATATTTAAAACATTAATTTATACAAAGAATCTCGCACTGAATTTCATATTAACAAAATTTTATTTTTACCTTTACACATACATACGTATTTATATGTCTATGTCTGTCTCTCTCGCTCTTAGGCGGGCTAACCATGCCCGAGTGGAGCGTAACGCAGTTTCTTGAAGTGTCACCCGGCAAACCAATTTATAAGACGTTGTCACGTCAAAAAATTGGACTTTGTCTTTGATACCTTGTCTGTTGTTTTTTTCCGTTACTATTTCTTTGTTTATTGTGTCATATTATATCTATGTTATATGTTATCTATAGCATTGTTAAATCGTGTGAAAGATAAGAGCCAATAAGATATTCTATTCTAATATATTCTAAAGGCCAACTGAATCGCAATAATTGATGGATAAGCTGTATCGCTTAATAGAAGGGATGTGTGTGATGGCCGTAACAGGTACGCCTAATCGTCATGCGAAATGAACCGTAAAATTGGCTTAGAAATTTATGTAAATGGACGTTTCGAACACAGGGCACAAGGCTTAACTCCACTATTTGTGTTGATAAATGTCATTATGTCATCAAGTTTTCATGGATTTGATTAGTGTAATATTAAATCACCAATAGTGTGTTAGTGACCTGTTTTGACGTGACAACGTCTTATAAATTGGTTTGCCGGGTGACACTTCAAGAAACTGCGTTACGCTCCGCTCACGTTATGCGCTCACAATGAGAGCGAGTGAGAGGCACGCGTCCCTTCCACTCGGGCATGGTTAGCCCGCCTAAGAGCGAGAGAGACAGACATAAAAAGTGAAAGGTAAATACGTATGTATGTGTAAAGGTAAAAATAAAATTTTGTTAATATGAAATTCAGTGCGAGATTCTTTGTATAAATTAATGTTTTAAATATAATTCTTTGTATAAATAAATGTTTTATTTAACATTAAATTAAGACTATGGATTGCCGGCTAGGAGTAGGTTGGAGTTATTTACGGGAACGTAAAGTTATTGTTATAGAAATGTACATAATATATACGATTGTAATAATAAATAGAGTGTTAATAAACCCCATGAATAATACACAATGTTCGTGAACGTACACAAAAGCTGGTAAATAAATCAAACTAGTGTAACGTCACTATTAAAATTTTCTCAAGAAGTCTACAGTAAAATCAGTAAAATCCTAAGTCATCTTTTATTTTATTTTATTTGTTTATTAGGTACACAAAACAGATGGAAATTAAAAAATAACAAAAAAGAACGATAAATTGTATAAGAGCTAAATTTCTATCAAAAACATGTGTACACAACACGATTAATAATAAACGTCCATGTTAAAGTTTACCTAATCTCAAACTATATCCAATTAAAAACTAATGTATACATAGAATAATGAATAATAAAAATATAACAAACTGAAAACTTATTCTAGTTAAATGTTAACAACTTTATGAAATGAAACAACTTTTACGGATCTACTCGCGTTTATTTTACACATTAGTTTTAATTAATGTTTATCCTAACTTTATGAAGTTATTTTTATAATAATAATATCATTTATTTATAAGTGGGAGATGCCGAGCCGAGAATTTCACAGACATTTTTTTAAAAATCATGTATTTTTATGGAAAATATGTCGATGTTGTTATTAAGTGCAACCAGTTCATTGTATAGACGGCACATTTTGACTACAATCTTTACTGAAATCCAAGTAGTTTTGATTGGAATATAACATTTAAATCATTTATCACCTCCCACCGCTATAATTAAATTGGTTGGTGCAAGTACCTACATACGTTTTTATTTATAATGCTTAGAGATCCACGAGGAATCTCACCCTCCCCAAACAGCTAGTAGTTGATCTTTTTAGGGCTATCTGCAACTGACAGCAAAGAGGTCTTAAAAGTTATGCAACCTTCACAGAGCTAGCTGCTTTTTAAAAACATTTCCACCGAGAAACACATTATGGAGCCACATTTTAAGAGAGCTTAGAGTATTTCCAGCACTAAAAGGTTATAATATGGAGGAGAGACGCTCAGAAAACACCGAGCTCGCAAACTTTGTGTTGGAATTGCAGCGAGAAAGTTCGCCGCTGATTTCTCGCGCCATCCAGGGAAATTTCGATTCAAGATTTATATTAATTCGCGGAAAATGGGAGCGCTTCTGTGTGAACCAGTTCACTGTTCTGACAATGCGGCGGACGATTATGTTCGAGTCCCGGATGAAGCTCTAGTTTGTCCGATGAATATCGAATGTTTTTCTATAGGTATGGCTCTGATGCGATGTCTGTTCAGAGCTCAGACTGATTTATTGTGTTCGTAGTACCTGCGACTTGAATTTTATTTCTGAATTGTCCGTATTTGTGGTTGAAAGTCATTAGTCGCTGAGTACCTAAAACGCAGTCTGCCAATTTCGTGTTATGTCAAAATGTCATTTAAAATAAGCGTTTGGACTGAAAGTTTTAAGCACAAACCCTACTAATATTATAATCGCGAAAGTTTGTAAGTATGAATGGATGTTTGTTACTCTTTCACGTAAAAACTACTGAATGGATTTTAATGAAACTTTCCTCGTATACAGACCATGACCCAGACCAGCATATAGGTTTATTATTTTTTTTTACTGTAGTCTTCGCGAACGAAATCGCGGGCAACAAATGGTATATAATACTTGTCTTCATCTGTAGAGTGATAGACGTGTGTCTATGAAGATAAAACAAAATTTCGAGTCGGCTATAACCTCTGCTTTATTCAACCAAGCAGAAACTTTTGAATTAAAACATGAACAGGAAAATTAAATATACCTGCACTTCTAGATTTATTTTCGTCAAATTCTTACTTGAGGGTAAGTGAAAATAAGACGGTAGGTGGAAGCGCATTTCACCTGGAATCCTGAACTAATGGGGAACTGGCTGTCGTGTCTCCAACTGAAGGAACACAACAATGCTACTAATGATGTTGCTATGGTTTCAGACTTAGAAAAGATATATATATATATATACATATTTGTTGTTTAGTCATTTGTTTCTTTAATTTCAGGTTTATATCAGAAGTGATATTGCTGTCTGTTGTTACACTTTACACGAAGATTTTAGGAACATAATTATACTTTCACTGATTAAGACTAAAATAATTCACAGATTAAAATAATTCTAAAGTAAAGTTTTCACTCAAGTATCATGCAGATAATTTTAGGTCTTTAAACAGTGAAACTTAGACCTAAACGTAGAATGTAGTAAAATCCCCGCCTTCCAAACATACTAATGAAGCGTACAGTATCGTCCATCACACGCAATCGCGCCGCACGCACCCCGTAAGCCTTTTTCCTTGCCCTCCAAATTAATCGCCTAAGGTGACGTCACAACCCACTGAGGGGCCAAATTGCCTCGTATGATTAAACGCGCACCCTCACAAGACGAATGCTGAGGAGCCCAGATAAATTGCTGTATACTTCGTCGCGGGACATGATATACCTTATAATGCCTCGACGCCTCGGTTTTTGACAAGCAATGTTTAATTTATGCTAATTTGCTAACATTATTTTTGCAGGCGCACAATGTTTTCGCTTTGTATTACCTACATAATTGTCTTTGAAAAAGTGAGTGAATTTGTTTAAACTCGTGTTAATATTTTTTGATCATTTAAACGAGGTTGTCACTAAGATCACTAAGATCCAGAAACATTAAATCAGTCTGTTATCATCGGTAAGTTTTTAAATTTACTTACTCATATTTTTTATTTATACACTATTAATAATTTCGATATTTTGTAGGTTTGACGGATTGACCGATTACAAAAACACATATGTTGAAAAAATTTCCACGAGCAGGATTTGCACCTGCACCCTTCTGACATACCGGGTCAGGTGCTCTTCCAATTGAGCTATCGTGGTTCTAACCAGCCCGCCGAAATTATTCAACACTATTTACTTTTTTACTTTGAAACTGATTTTGATTTTTTCAACATTTGTTTTTGTAATTTGTTTCGCAACAAAATTTGCGTTAAAATTATATAAACAAAACAAAAACATTTTGGATTGACCGATGTTGCCGGTTTATTACTGAGGTAATTTACTTATGGGGATCTATTCCCTTACGTATAAAATTGATGTTAATAATGCGGTTTGCCAACTAATAATCAGGAATTTAGTTTATTTACTTCTCAATAGCCGGCATTTAGCCTTATTTCTTTGTTTAACATTTGCTTCGTATCGTTGCTGCTGGTGCATTAAGCGTCGATTAGATAAATCATATTATTATTTTCAGGTTACATTTAAATTAGATAAATTAGTCACAAAACACTATTATAAATAAATAAATAAATAAATAAATTATAATTTTACGTTTAAGTTTTTATTCGGATCCAGTTTTATCAAATCGTTGGACGGACCACCGGTTGGTAACCACTGCTCTAGTAGGACTCGAACTGTCGACCTTTCGTGGCCGGGCGACTGCATGAAGACTGCAAAAAGACTTCTTCCATCGAGGTGGTGGTATCAACTCCCAATTGTCAAGAAAGTGCTAAAAAAGGTCGTATATCTTTATTCTTTAGTAGGTAAAGTCTATTTTGTTTACGCTATTCTTTGTTGCCTTACTCACAACCGGATAGCCGAGTTATAAATTAAGCACTTCTCATAACGGTATTATTAAGCTGAATTACTGCACCGGTTCCTTAGGCCCCGGATGTGACGTGGCAATTAAAGCTTAGTTATGGCCCCAACAAACTACGATGTATGAAAGCTGCATTCTGCATTCTAACTATTTCTCGGTGAACGCATTTGAGGTGGTAGGTATAGTGTTGTTGTGGTCAGGAGAGGCGTTGCGACAAGGATCTCGGCACATTAACCTATCCAAAACTGTCAATTTTCTTCATCTTCATCATCATCTTCAGCCATATGACGCCCACTGCAGGGCATAGGCCTCCCCCGAAGATTGCCACAACGATCGGTCCTGCGCTGCCCGCATCCAGCGGCCTCCCATGACCTTGACCAGAACGTCGGTCCACCTTGTAGGGGGCCTGCCCACGAAACGTCGTCCAGTGCATGGTCGCCAATCGAGAACATTTCCGCCCCAACGGCCATCGGTTCTCCGCGCTATGTGTCCCGCCCACTGCCACTTCAGCTGAGCAATCCTCCGAGCTATGTCAGTTTTTTTAGTTCTCCTGCGGATTTCATCATTTTTGATTCGATCACGCAGGGAAATACCAAGCATCGCTTTTCCGTGCAACATGGGCATTGGACATAATTTACGTCTTATCTATGTACATCTTAAGACCCACTCCTTGAGAAGCATGACTGAGATCTTCGAGCATTGTGCTCAGGACTTCCAAGGTCTCACCAGTGAGAACTACATCATCGGCAAACCAAAGGTTTGTGAGATACTCCCCATTAATGTTGATACCGTATCCTTTCCAGTCTAGAAGCTTGAAAATATCCTCCAATAGTTTCGGAGAAATAACATCTCCCTGTCTCACACCTCGCTGTAGTTGGATAGGATTAGAGCTTTGGTTCTGTAATCGGACCGACATAGTGGCGTTTAGTAGTGACATAGTATAAGTACCTCAGCACCTCGATGTACCTGTAGTCTACTTGGCACCTCTGGAGAGACTGCAGCACTGCCCAGGTCTCGATCGAATCGAAGGCTTTCTCATAGTCCACGAACGCCAAGCAAAGTGGCAAGTTATACTCTTCGGCCTTATGTATAACTTGTCCCAGCGTATGGATGTGGTCTATGGTACTGTAGCCTTTTCGGAACCCGGCTTGTTCGGGAGGTTGGAAGCAGTCGAACCTGCGCGCGAGACGCGAGATGGGTCTGTAGTTCTTCAGGAGAGTCATATCACCGTTCTTGATGAACAACATTACCTCGCCTCTACCCCATGCCTTTGGCATTCTGCCCTCGAGGATAACAGAATTGAATAGCTTCTGGAGGACCTTAAGTATCGGCTTACCGCCCGCTCTCAGAAGCTCTGTTGTGATTCCGTCATCACCCGCCGCCTTGTTGTTCTTAAGCTGCTTGAGAGCCATTCTAATTAATGATTAAACGAACTTACCTGTATGTGAAGTTCTATCATAATTATACGAAGGGCTTGTTAACCTAACGTGTTGCCAGTTTACACAGATATTTGAGATTTTTTTTTGCATTCTGTCTTTAGTCAATTGCTATAACTTGTTATCCTGTCAACGTCAACACTTGTCGCGCCAGTGCACATTCGCGATCTTATACAGGCTGACGTCCGGGATATCTTCGGTATAGTGTCGGGTCAGCTTGGCTCCAGGCAAATTTCTTCAATAAATGTTAAGCCTTAAATGTCATATACAAAAATTTCAAAGTCTATTGAGGTAATTTGACAGTTTGTGGTAGCCTGAAGTGCGGGCGTGTGTACGTACAACCTGGACCTTTCCAAGGAAAGACTTTATAAACATTTTCTAGGCAAGTGTGCTATATCTTAGGCTGCATCATCACTGGTGAGATTGCTGTCAAATACTAAAAACATAATCACACATGTTGCATCAGTTAATTTATCGCTGACTGTACCTACCTTGTATGTAGCAAATGTGATTGTTCAACCCCTTCTAAGGATTCGTAATAAAGGGGACGCGTCACGTGTCGACTTCAAAGTTAGACCAGTTAGGTGGAGTTAGTCCTTGTAAGTACCAAAGTCCCCGAGTGAGGTATTTGCTCTGTGTCGCGTCGCCCAAATTGGTAATTTGTAAATGGCAACATTATGAAAGAGAGAAAGGAATCAAAACTTAGATGATAATAATGTACTTGTTTGAAACCGTGCGAAGTTTTTTTATGTATGTATGAGTGCATTTAATTTTGTTATATTTCTTACTTTCGGTAAGTTATACTTTGTACCTCATGATGATAAGAGACAGTAAGATAGAAGCTGGAAGCCACCCAAAATCCTCAACTAATGAGGAACTGACTCCTATATTTCTCGAAAAAATTGTCGACAGTTTTAGATGTTATGATGCCAGGCGGACTTAAACCTTACCACCCACATATCCCACCTAGAAGATACCACCACTAGACCACAGAAACGATGAGAGTACGGACGACACGCACTTGACTCATTTTCTAAATATAAAGTAAAATTTATACTTATTTAACAAAAAATTAAATTGATTTTTTTTCTATCATTAGAATTTTGAATTTTTTTTTTAATTTTCTTTAACAATACAATTGTGTTGGAATTTAACATAAATATAAAATAAAAATAATCAAAGTATCATGCTAAAGAAAAATAAAACAATTAAAATTAAATTCAGAGTTAAAATTATACATGTCAAGAAAAATAATAATTATAATAATAATCTCAATAAATAAATTATTAATTAAATAAACAGAAAAAAAATGTAAATTTAAAAATATCAAATTAAAAATTTGTGCATAACATATAAAAATAAACAAAGATTTTTATTATTTATCTATCCACATCCAATGTATTATCATCTTATTAGCCAACTATGCTTGTACTTATTGAATGTTTAAATTTTCCTAATAAATATCAGACATAAATAAAGCGTGTAGTATATTAGAGATAGTGAGCCGACAGATATGCAACACATATTAGCCCTGGATTTCAACTCATTTGACAATTGAGGTGTTTAGCCGCTGGACGGAGATGTTCTTTCAGACAACGTGTTAATGCAGCACAAAGTTAGTGCGACAAAGCATGACACCAATTTTCACAGGTGCTAAGTTAAAGAGCACTATTGCGCCATGCGACGAGTCAGCCAGAAACGTAAGCTTTTGCGCACTGTCGAGCAGGGATAAGTTGATTTTCTGGGGCATGTGCTTAGGCACGACAGATATGAACTCTTGCAACTTATTATGATCGGAAAAGTGGCTGGAAAGAGGAGACCAGGTCGCAGAAGAAAGTTGTGGTTGCGGATTATTCGGGAGTGGACGGGAATAGCGAGTGCCACTTAACTTTTTCGCCTTGCCAAGGACAGGACCAAGCATGCAGAGCTGACTGCCAACCTTCACTAGTTGGAGAGGCACCCTAAGAAGAAGTTAAAGAAGAAGAAGGTTACATCATGGACATAACTGCGCAGTACCTATCTCAAAAAACATCCAGACAAACTGAAAGCCAATACTTTTGAAACATTGAGCACTTTCTATGTCGTTGCTATAGGTACATCAGTATTTGGCATTAGCACGCAGTGAGTTTTTGATAATCCCTTTCTTAGAATGGCTCAAAAATCTGTCCATCCACATTTTTGGAACAATGTAAAATTTGCAAATAACAGCATAAGTTAATTTGTAGTCAAACTCTTACGAATAAAATTATTACCTAAACTCGAAACATTTTCGTTGGTGCCATAAGACAAGTTATTGAAGAAAGGAAATTGGATAACGTAAACCGACACGACTATGCCGATCTATGTAATAGCCTACAAAATAATGGCACTTTACGGGACCGTGAAACGAAATACGAGGTAGATCCTAATGTAGAACTATTAGAAGCACAAGCTTTCTTCTTTTTTAAAGCTGTTGTGGAACCTTCGGCTGCTGCCGCTTTTGGCATATTGATTGAACTCAAAAGACACCTTAAATATTTGAAGAGATTCCAGAAGGATATTGACGCTGCTTTCGAGGAACACAACGGTCAGTGATCATTTGATGTTGTGAATACCTTTGAGCAACTGAACATAGCGATGAGTGAAGCTATGCGCATTCATATAGTCTTAATAGATTTTTGTCAAGAAACGTGTCACTGAGCCCCGGGGGAGCCCGGGGCCCGGGACTCAGTCCCGTTATAAAGCAGAAGCGATGTCTTTTTAATTCATAATAGGTAACAATGTATGTTAGTTTAAGTTGTAAGTATATTGCACTGTAATGGTCTGATATGTAGAGATAAGGTAGCCAGTTCCTCAGCAGTAGAGAGTTTGGGGGAAGTTCGTTTCCACCTCCGGCTCTATTCTCACTTATCATCAGATGAGACAAAAGCCAGGCGTGACACGTAATAGGATAATAAATCTTATTAACCTATATGAATTGTTACAAAAATTTAATGATGTCCCATTACAACTTATGATTTTTAAACTTAGCAACAAACATTAAACTACAAGATTACAGTCATAACAATGACGCGTCAACAACTGATAAAAGCAATCGTTAGGTATATTTAAAGGTTATCATTATATAACATTAAAAACCTGATAAGATGAACGGCTTGCAACGTCACTTTTCAAATTCTGTCAAGAAGTCTACGTGAGGACTTAGTAAAGCACCAGCCCCCTTACCCCCAGCCTCTTTACTGAGATATTCGAGGGGATGGGGTATATCATTTCTCACTTCCCATTTAAAAATAAAAAGGAAATATTGTCTAGATAAGTATTACTTGTAAGAAAAATTACTTTTTCATTCGCTAATGCGTGTGCTTGCAAAGCCATAAAAAAAGAACAGCTTTATACTTCGCATTTAATGTATTTTTATGCATAATTTTAAAAAATATTAGCACTCCTCTAGAAAAAGTGTGCGAAATTTTATACTCCTCCGTCCGCGCGTAGAGATAATGCGGGGCATCAGAGTCAGACTGCTTATTTGGCCTGATGTGCAGGAGTATGCACATAGACGTAGATACATCAAATTGAGAATTTTAAAAAAAACTTCATTCTCTTACTCTACTTTAATTATTATTACAATAAAAGGAAATACAGAGCACTCTGCATCATAGATATTAATATTATTCAAAACTGCTTTTGAGTGAAAATCTAGTAGGTCTGTCTTTATGAAGTTTAGATAAAACTAATGATTAATTTTAATCATGTTTGCATAGTACACACGCCTGCACTTCAGACTAACACAAACTGTCAAATTTCCTTAATAGAATTTGAACTTTATATATATGGTTGTACATTTATATAAGAAATTTGACAGTCTTGGATAAGTTGATGTGCAGGCATTTTTTACAAGTTAGCACCTTCTGTAAAAGTTGTAACAATACGCAAAGGGTGTGATTCATCATACCTATTACAACAACTGTGTTCAGACGCAACAATATACAATAAAAAAACCAGTAGAAACTGAACAATTTATAAAAATATCCATTTTCAACAAACTCAATATTATTAAAAAAAAATATATTATAACGACGCTGCTATCAGAAATACGGATATATCGATACTACGGATAAAATATGACAACAAATCCATTTAATTAACATGAACGTCGCAAAGCAAAACAAGATAAAAAATTACGGTTTGGTATAAATACAAAACACATTACGAGATATTTCATTAACACACGGACAATTGTTGTACAAACATCATTATTGCTGATTAGCATTTCAAAATGTTCGTAGTTTTATTAGTGTCCGCTATCGTATTACTTGGAACGTTCTTATACTTACATGGAAGTTACAATGAAAGCTACTGGAAGAAACAAGGCGTGGTTCACAGCAAGAAAAATAGAACTTTGGGTATATTCTGGGAGTACATAACGAAAGGTCGAGCAATGTTCCAAATTCTTGGAGACGTTTACCAGGAGTATCCGAATGAGCCGGTTATAGCGATAGGCTCCTTCCTATTGCCTACTCTCTTCGTCCGAGATCCTACAAATATGCAACATGTATTGTCATTAGATTTTAATTCCTTCAACCATAGAGGTATAGAACCATTGCCAGGAGATGTTCTATCAGACAATGTTTTAATGTTGAATGGAAAGCAGTGGAAATTAGTCCGCCAAAGCATGACATCTATTTTCACAAGTGCTAAGTTGAAGAACATGTATTACATCATGGACAAGAGTGCGCAGGACTTTGTAGAGTATCTCAACCAACATCCAGAGAAATACAAGGATAACGCTTTTGACACGTTAAGTACTTTCTGTGCTGCAGCTATTGGTGCTTCTGTGTTCGGTATCAGTTCGGCATCAATTTTTGATAATCCATTTCACAAAATGGCTCAAAAGGCTGTCAAACCTACCATTCTTACCAATCTTAAGTTCAGCCTTCTATCTGTCTCTCCGTCACTAGCAAAACTCTTACGCGTAAAAGTATTTGCAGAACACGAAAAGTTTTTTGTGACTGCAATAAGGGAAGTGATTGAGCAGAGGAAAAAGGATGGTTGTAAACGACATGACTTTGCCGATTTATGTGTCAGCCTGCAGAACAATGGCACTCTAAAGGACCGCGACACAGGCTACGAATTAGAACCTACTGTGGAACTATTGGCAGCACAAGCGTTCTTCTTCTTTGTTGCCGGAGTGGAACCTTCAGCTACTACCGTTTTCGCTACACTGATCGAACTTGGAAGATATCCTGAACAACTCAAGAGAGTCCAAGAGGAAATAGACTCTGCATTTGAGAAACACAAGGGCCAGATGTCATATGATGTTGTGAATAGCTTAGAGAAACTAGACAATGCGGTTAATGAAGCTTTGCGCCTCCATCCTCCTATTGGATTTTTGACGAGAAAATGCGTTCAGGATACTGTCCTGCCGGTAGGAAACATCAAAGTGGCAAAGGGAACCTCAATCCTTCTTCCTATGTTCGATGTGCATCACGATCCGAAGTACTATCCTGAACCTGAAGTGTTTAACCCCGATCGGTTCGCTAGTGGTGCTGGTGCTAATAAAGAAATGTTCATCCCATTTGGAAAAGGCAACCGCCTGTGTATTGGATCTCGGTATGCTCAGCTGCAAGTGAAGACTGGACTTATTTATGTGTTGCGTAACTTTGACGTGAAATCCCATATCGGAGAAGGTGGTATAAAGTACAGTAAGCAAACGGTTCAGGTGAGGCCTGATAATGTAGATGTAGAATTTATTCCTCGTAAAGTAATACGCTAATTAAAATGATTGCATAAATATTGAATTGTTAAGAAGTAAAATTTGTTAATCATAACTTTAAATCATAAATTTAATTATGACAAGAAATACAATAATCATGTTTTAATATGATATTTTATGAGAGGCTAATTATGCCCAGGTAAATATTTGAGTAGAAATTAGTTTAAACAAACTAGGGATTCTTTAAAAAAAATTTAATGGAAGTGTAATTAAAACTAAAACTTTTCCTACAATGTTTTTTAAGACTAAAAACAATTACACAAAAACAATTATAGCACAAGTTTAGAACATATGGTATCTATCATTGCGCAATCAGCGAAATTGCCATTGGTTTGTAATAAACCTGTATGATAGTCTACTTAAAAGGGAAAACTTTCACTCTAGTCCCGGCAAGACTAAAGACTAAAGTTTAATTCTTTTTTTATTTCTTACGAGTCTTACGAGTCGGTAAGCACTTGGGTTTTATCTCACCTGATGTTAAGTGATTATTACATTTTACCAGGAATCCTCAACTATCAGGAGTATTATTATTATAGTAGTCTTATCTTATGAGCTATAGCTATTATTAATATAATCGAAATGAGAATAAAAGTTCTAACACATGAACCCATCACTGGGAATTGAACCCGGGACCTCTGTGTCTTAACCAATAGACCAGAGGCGGTTTAATTTATGTCATAAGTCTTTCAAAAGAAAAGTTTTTATAAATTGTTTTTTTTTTATTGTTTTTATAAAGTAAAGTTTGTATCTAGACACGCGGCAGCGTGTCAAGCCAAGTTTAATCTAACAGAACTGGCGAGCAGCACCGTGTGTAATACACACACGAACCATTCGGACCCACTTTTGACCCCCCCATAACTCAAAAACTATTTTACACAAACATGTCAAATTTGGCTCATATATTGGGACTTGCGAGATGGATTACTAATGTTTGACCAAAAAATTATTGACAAATGGTCATTCGACAAACAACGTTTCAAATGTTCATTTGGCAAACGAGACATTTGACAAAAGTATCATCTTACAAGAACTCACTTAGCAATTGATCCATTAGCAAACACTACACTTGTTAAATGTGTTAAATATTAAAATGTCAATTGACCTTTTTTCATTTACCAAATAATATGTAATAAAAAAAATAACCTCGAAATTCAAGACAAGTCTTAAATTTCTAACCTATCACGTGACTTACAGGAGTAGGGCAGCTAGTATCCTCAATCATTTGAATAATATCCACTACTTGAAATAAATTTAGACTCTTTCTGTTGTCTAATAATAAAAATAAATAATTTCTAACCTATCACGTGACCTACAGGAGTAGGGCAGCTAGTATCCTCAATCATTTGAATAATATCCACTACTTCAAAGAAATTTAGACTAGTTGTAGTCGTTTTTGACCAATAGTAGTTTTGTCTGATAACTCAGTTGCTAAATGTTCATTGTGTTAAATAAGTATTTATAAAATGTAAATTAAAGTGTTGATCATTTGGAAAAGTGAGTCATTTGTAAATGATTAGTAATAAAATGATCAATCGGCGTAACCATTTTTTTGCCAAACGTTGTTTGTCAAGTGTAATTTTGCTAAATGACTTTTGGTCAAACTGCATGACCCCTTGCGAGATACATATAATTGTATTGGCTCCAAATTTCATAAACACACCTCAAGTCCAAAACTCGTAATTTTTATCTCTGATTGACCTATAGATCAAAACTCTAACCCAGTTCCAGATGACCTAGAAAGTTCAAATTTGGCATCCAGATAGGTAGTTGGGCAAATACAAAGGAATAAATCAGAAACTAGTAATTTTTTATCAATTTATTATATATTTTAATTATAATAAATTGATTATTTGAAATTTGTTTCGCAACAAAATTTTCGTTAAAATTATATAAACAAAACAAAAACATTTTATAAATAGCTTGCCTATTTCTTAACTGAACTTTAGTATTTGTAAAAATATTATGATCGGGTGTTAATGACGGTAGTTGTTGACATTGAATTTGCCTTTGGCTTTCAAAGTAAAAAGTAAATAGTGTTGAATAATTTCGGCGGGCTGGTTAGAACCACGATAGCTCAATTGGAAGAGCACCTGACCCGGTATCTCAGAAGGGTGCAGGTTCAAATCCTGCTCGTGGAAATTTTTTCAACATTTGTGTTTTTGTAATTTTTCAATTAATTGATTCTATTTGGAACACTTACATACTTATAGATGCCTGTAATGTAAGAATCAGCAATCATAATTGATGACAGCCGGTCTTTATGTAAATCTTTAGGTCTTCACTTGAATATATAACGAGTAGAATACCACCCTTAATTTTTTTAAATCCAAACATATCAGTTTTAGTACTTACTCATAACTACTTGTAACTAAGAGTATAGACAACTTTCGTTTTTATTACGTTATTATTAACTGGGATTTAGTAATATTATTTCAATAATTAGCGCAGATCAATAGTGTAAGACCATTACTTATAAATAATTAAATAATACCACGGACCACGGCCCACCCGCCACCGCGCCGCCCGAACTTATCTAAATATGTCGCTATAAGATCAATGTTTGTATTGTTGTGATCCGAAAGCTAGAGATAAGATAGCCAGTGCTTCAGTAGTTGAGGATTCCGGGTAAAGTGTGCTTCCACCATTGGCCTAATCATCGTTTAATATTAGGTGAGATGAAGGCACGGTGCTTACCTAAGATTTGAGATGTATACACTCTATTCTCATAAGAATATAATACATATTCACTTACATGAAAAACAATTTATAAAAACTTAAATTGTAACAACGTAACAACGTCGCACAATCAGATCATTAAGAAAAAATATAAAGATATTTTTTAATATCAGTACAATTTATTCGTTCATTTGTTCACCTATAAGGTATATTTATAAAAAATCACAACAATAGCTGCAGCATCTAGCAAAACGTACTCTCGAGTCAACATTGTGAACAGCACTGCAAAACTAATAAACTACAATTTGTAGACACGTTAGATAACATTGTTATATTACATTGTCATTTTAATGAGTGCAGTTTCATATAGCAATAATATATAGGACTGTTAAATAATGTGGACGTGTTATATCATTAAGTTGTATAACATCTAACTTAATCTGTAATCACCATTACAGACAGAGGCACAGGAATATAACCTTATTTATATTGCATGCGTACCTATTTGGTGCAACCAGTAAACAAAATTTCTATAACTGTCTTTTGATATTTCAGACATTATACACAACAAAAAGAAACATATAATAATAGGACGTGGGTTCGATTCCCACTCGAGCTTCCTGTAGCTGGTTGATTTTTTCTAGTAAAATTTTATCTTGTAACTAAATATAGCATTCATCATCGTCATCTCAGCCAAAAGACGTCCACTGTTGGACAAAGGCCTTAAATATAAATAAATATAGCTTTGTGAATGCAAAATTCAAAATAATAAATAAATATCATACTTTTTCTTTCTTTTAATTGATGGCTTCGTGCGATTAGCACATTTAGCCAGTGTCAAAGTAATTTTTCAAGTAATACATAAATATACAATATGATGATGATGAATGATAATAGAAATGAAGTGAGAAATGATATACCCCCAACCCCTCGAGTATCTCAGTAAAGATGTGGGGCTTTACTAAGTCCTCACGCAGACTTCTTGAGAGAATTTGAAAAGTGACGTTGCACTGTTTTGTTTCATTTACCAACACTTATGCACACTCACGAACACTTAACGGTTAATAATCCACCAATATTTCACATTAATATTCGACATAACACAAATTTTAGAAAATAAAACAAAACCGCAGACATGATTCTTCACTTTCCCGCCAAGAAGTCCAAATATCATACTTATCAATAATAGTAATATTTGTATTTATAACATTAAGGGCCTGTTTCACAATGTCTGATTAGGAGATGCTTGGCAGTTAAAGTGACAGTTTTGTATAGACTATCTGTCAAGTAAACGCTAATGGGAACTTACTTGTAGATGTTAAAAGAGGCCGTAATTGTTTGATATTATTGCTAAAAGCAATAAAAAGTTTCAAGCCATGTCATATCCTAGCAACTCGACATCGAAGCACATTCACGTAGGAACCCCACCCGTTAATCGAAATCCTTTCCAATAAATTAGACAGATAAAGAACATATTGCGAACGAATAACCGTCCCCGGGATATGTTTGAGTCTGCCCGAATATTTTATTAAAGGAACGTTACTTAGACCGCAGTGCTTTGTGAAGATGGAAATAATAGGTTTTTTATCTCACATCGCTCATGCTATGTTATTTGAACCAATTTAAAATGAATTGGATAAAATACAAAGGGTCCTTTAAATTGTTTTATTTTCAATTTAAACTTTAGTGAAATTACAAATGACATAGGAACTGGTACGCGCGTGAACGCGTGTCATATGAGTTAAATGTATTTTTTACAGAAGAGCTTACCCCTGATCTGATTGCTTTTTACTAAGTTATGTCTTCGCGTCGCACCTAAATAGAACCAACTGTAGTCGGAATCACAAGCGCCAGGTTTCAGCCCAGTTAAATATATAAATAAATATGAGAAAATATCACACACATTGTTCTGATCCCAAAGTAAGTAGCTAAAGCACTTGTTTCATGGAAATCAGAAACAACTACGGTACCACAATCACCCAGACCCGACACAATATCGAAAAGTTCGTTTTCGAAATTGACCCGACCGGGAATCGAACTCGGGACCTCAGAGTTAGCGCCGCCCAAAGTCCGGCGTGCAAGCCACTCGGCTACTGAGGTCGTCAGCCCTATTGAGGCCAGTTGAGGTCACTGTATGCTCCGCCTTGCTTGCACTCCTCTCATAAATGTTCCCGGATCACTTAAACCTGGGTCTGTTCAAAACAAAAAATTATTAGGTATTTTTTGGTCACCATCAGGCAGGTTGGCGGTAATACTTTGACAGTATTAATTAACAAATAAATCCGATAGGTCACGGCTCAGTTAAGTTCACCAAGTTCAATAAATTCACTCACACAAGAGGCTTCTGATGCCTTTACCAGAAGAGGTTCCCCGGCAACGCTATCCCGAAGTGGTTCCCGTTGGTACACTTAGGTCAGTTAGCCCCGTGGTAATTATATTCTGCTACGAGCAGCCCCAAACTGAAATCCTCCTCCTAGACTCCACGGGGAATCACAGTCTACAGAGTATCTTCTAGGGACATATCAAATAACAGGCCTCAATGCGCTCCTGTGTCAGCAACCTGACTGTGGTGTATTTGTGGATGGCTGGGCAGCTATCCAGTCGGAGTGTTTATGTTTCTGTGAAACTAAATGTCTTCTGTAGCGTTCCTATGTGTTATATCTGTGTTTAAATGTTTTTATAATTTGATACAGTTGTGTAATAATAATTAATTGTAATTAGTGTATATTGTAATAATAATAATGATAATTTTTATATTCTGTATGTTAGTTATGTAATTGGGTCCATCCCGTGTAACTAATAATAATAAATAAATAAATAAATAAATAAATAACAAAACTACATACAAAGAAGTTTCGATCCATTATACGAAAACAGACGATGAGATATAGGGGACCAGTTAAAAGGCAATCTAAAAAAAAAATTAAACGGGCGACGCCAATTCTTATTTTAATCGTCCGAAGCAGTTATGACAGAAAGCTATTTGATTACAACTTAGAGAATATAAAGGTCAGTAAAAAAATAAGATAAAAAATCGCGGCGCAATTTATAAACAAAGAAACTCTGTTATTATATTTTTTTTAATATATTTACGGGTAAGCACAGTGCCTTGATCTCACCTGATGTTAAGTGATGATAAGGCCAATGATGGAAGCGCACTTCACCCGGGATCCTCAACTAGTGAGGTACTGACTATCTTATCTCTAGCTGCCGGAACACAACAATGCTACAAACATTGATGTTATGGCGACATATTTAGATAAGATGGTGGAAGCTAGCCAGGCGGACACACAAGCCCTACCACCAACCAAACCGAGTACACAAACATGTACCCCCGCTGGGAATCGAACCCGGGACCTCTGGGACTAAACCAGCCACTAGACCACAGAGGCGGATAAACATATGTATATGTGTATGTATGTATATAAATTATGGTTAGTTTAAGTATGTTATGTATCAGTAATTAGTTTTGTAGAATAGTCTCGCAAACCTTCGTTCCACACCACAGCTAGGGTTAGCTGGAAGAGATCTCTTCTAGAGATAAGCTCGCCTTTGTATATGTCTTGTATAACGTCTGTTTTGATGTGTGTTTTATATGTGCAATAAAGGATTAAATATGATGTCAATAATCTAAAAACTAATAATCCTACTTGAATAATGTCTCACCTCAGAAAAATCTATTTCTTAATACTACTATACATCTTAATAATAATGAAGGAACTAACTAATTATACGTCTTAATTATTAAATTTAGTTTTTCTTTACCATACTTATACCTAACACAAATCACTGCAACTCTGAGCCCTGAGAGTCCTTAGCCAGTAAGTATATTTTTGGGGAGGTTTTTCACTTTTTTACACTCTTTTACCAAGCAACCGATTTGCTCGGTTAGACAGAGATATCATCATAGCTAAAGTTACCCAAACTAAAACAAAGTTTGCTTCGACACAATACTAAATACATAATACTTTTATTGCAACACTAAAAAACATAAACTGAAAATCGCAAACGGCACAAATACGCGAACCTAAATCGTAATTATTTATTTGTTCCGTTTGCAGTGCAAACAATGGGTCCATGGGGGCTGGAGGCAAAGCAGCTTGTTAAAGAGCTAAGTGCTCGCCTTATTGAGGCCTCCGGTGACAAGAAGGCTGGCAGCTACCTCTGCCAACGTATTAGCTTGGCAATCCAGAGGGGCAATATTGCCAGCATTCTTGGGACCGTTCCCATGAGCCCACAGTTGGAAGACATCTTTTATTTATAGGTATTTAGTTTTTAATTTTCTTTTTTTTTCTGTTTTTTTTAAGTTCAGTTGAGTTACTTATGCTTTAAGTACCTAATAAATAAATGAAAGTATAAAAAAACATAAACATGAACAAAAGAAAAAAAAATAATTAAAAATTAACAATTTGGCGGTCTTATCGCTTTCAAGCGATTTCTTCCAGACAACCAGTCGGATGGAGAGAGCTAATTAACTTTAAGATCAGAGATGAAACTATGAAAACATACTAGAATAATGTGTATTTTATAAATTAAGCAAATTAAGTATTAGTATTATTAGTAGTTGTAACAGTAGTCGTAGTAATAGTAGGAGAATAAAAATTAAGGGCTGTGTGAATTTTTTTTTTCTATAAGAGTTTGATCCTTAAAAGTTCACAAAGATCTTGTTACCCTACGACATAATATAAATCACGGCCATATTCAGAAAATGTATTTCTGCAAGTTTCACTAACAGTTTAAACTGCAAATTCTTTGAACCGTCGTCGTCGCTCTCGCAAGTCGGCCCGCCGCGGTTCGTGCGGCGGTTTCCCAACACCGAGTTTATTTGTGTTGGGCGGCCACAGTTCCCACGGGGTGTTCCCTAGTACGAGCCTCATTCAAACGTAGGGACGTCTATTTTCGAAAGCTCTCTCTCTCTCTCTCTCTCTTTTTCTCTCAAAAGATATAAGAGAGATTTCAAAGAAATGTAAGTCCATTTAAATGTGACCGTTGTTGGTGTAAATACAGGTTTTATTAAAAGTATCCGTTTGAAAAATAACTAGCATCTCTGTTTACACCTTTTGGCTATTGAGCTAGGTCAACCAGCCAGATATTGACAGTAAAACCAGCGATCGGATGTAGGTACAATTTACCAAGAAGGAAGTATGAGTTATGAGTGTTTAAAATTACACAGAATGGTTAAAATTAAGATTAGTAATTGTGTTTTCTTTTCGAAACCTGGAATGTTTACTTGTCTTACACAAGTACTTACTTACTTACTTACTAAAGTTTCAGTAAATGTATAAAAAAAAGTTTCTCTTTAGCATCAAACACTTTTACTCCTTTTTTATTTTTTCAAAATCTTTATCAAAGCAATAAATGCACAATTTTATGTGTAATGTGAACTCTGTTACCAGTGCGAGGTTTATTCTCTATTCCACTGAAGCAGCGTCACCTGGTGACAAACGAGATAAGTTACAATTTTGGCTGCAAGAATGGAACCCTGAGTTATCTATCAGTCTTCAAGCAACTGGAACGTTGTGAACGGCGGTGGAAGCACCGAGCCGATGCATGCAATTTTAAATTTCCTTATTCCTGTCCGCATCCCGCAAGGCATAGGTTATTCCTATTTCGGCTCCAAGTCATGGTCCCGTGGTATAAATGGGAGTTACAACATATATGTACCAGCAGTTTATGCTTTTGAATTTTATAACGGCCACTGGGAGCTATTACGAGATATAATAGAATTGCAACTCGGCAAAATTGCAACCCATCTCGTTTGTCTCCAGGTGCCTAAGGGTGACAATCTACCAAAACGGAGCTGAGCAGAGCGGAGCCGAGCTGTGTGGAAACCAACCAATAGAGTCCCTTTATTTTAACGGCTTAGGCTTGTATCACACGTACCACAACCACAGCACACCGTCGCGACAAAAGGTGGTCAAGCTGTGGTTACGTGTGAATAGGGTCGCTGCGGTTTCTTGCGGTTGCGTTGTGGTTGCATTGTCAACGCAACGTTGTGTTTGCGATATGGTCGGCCGCTAGTTCGCAGTGTCGCTGGTGGTTGCGTTTTGGTTGCGACGTGGCTGCGATGTAATCAAACACGTTGTCAATAATGATGGCAAAATGTGGCCCGTGTGAATTCAACCATTAATTTTCATACAAATTAGCGCCGTCTCATACCCAAAGGTGCCAGGTTCGATTCCCAGTGGGGAGTACATGTTTGTGTAATCGGTTTGGTTATTGGTGGGGGTTTGATTTACCGCCTGACTATATACCACCATCTTTTCTATATAATGTCATCATACCATCACTAAGAAATTTAAAAAATAAAAAAAAATTGTAGCCTTGTTGTGTTTGGCAGCTTAGAGATAAGATAGCCAGTGTCTCAGTAGTTGAGTGTTCCGGGTGAAGTGCGCTTCCACCATTAGTCTTATCATCACTTCACACCAGCTCAGCTGTTGTGCAGCGAGAAGTCACAACGCTGATTTTCAGTTGGCCATGATGAGTTTGATTTGCAAACACAAATTAAAAAAAACTTGCCTGCATAGAAATATTTATAACTTATTTTAGGCAATGATTGTATGATACACGCTGTCTATAATCATGAATCTAGTAATTAACCCCCTTATTCATAGAAACTATTTAAGCATCATTTAGTTAATCATTGTTTTGTCTCTTTTTCTCAAATTCAAAATGACGTTTGTGTGACGTTGACAAAACAATATTTAACTAAATAATGCTCAAATAGTTTTTATGAATAAGGGGGTTAGTCTCGCTTACTACCATCGAACACAAAGTACTTAAAGCCAATTTAATAACAACTAGAGGATTAAGCTACACAACTAAGCCCAGCTCTCCATACATAATAAGGATGGAAAATTGACGCTAATGCCCGGATATGCCCTGGCGGCAATCCGAGCCGACGATGTGGCTTAACAAAATTAATCCAATCGATGGATAACTGGAGGCCTTGCGTTATTTCTTAAGCACAATTCTGCTACTTATAAACCACAATCGTTTCCCAGTGACCTAACATTGAGCCCATAGTTACAAGCTAAGGAGACCGCTGAAGGTATGACGCTTACAAACGCTCTCGAGCAACGCACACATCTTATCTTATGTTAGTGGGGCCTGCTGAGGTTTCCCTCTCGCAGTAACACTTCGACCCATTGGGATCTTTTGTGCAACCCCATCCTTTCACTCTTCTTCCTCTGTATAGATAGATGCCATAAGTTTGGCAACGTCCTTAAGAGCGAAGAGCCTGAAGTCCTCCGGTTTTGGATAGGCTGACTCAAGGAGTCCCATTCTTTTCCTAGCCAGAGAGTCGCAGTCACACAGTAGGTAGGTAGTGCATTGACTCCGTTTCCACTCCACATGCCCTACACAAGCTATTTGTCAATAGATGCATTCTGTGAAGCATTAGTTTTGTGGCATAGTGCCCTGTCAAGGCACCGATGGTTGATCAGGCCTGCCAACGCACACTTATACAATCTCTCGCGGTCACGGAATTTTGTAACGTGCTCGTAACAATTGTCGAGAGAGGTTGTCTTTGTGTGCGTTGCTCGAGCGCGTTTCGTATGAATGTTATTTTTTTTTGAGAGAGATTGCTGATTGCTTCAGACGGCATTTTCAGCTTCACCGGGCTTGTTTGGGGGCGGCGACGAACGTAAAGGATCCCTCAAGCCGTGTGAAACGAATCACCTTCGGGGGTTTTCTAGAGGGGACGGCATCGCGCACTAGTGCGCGTCCCCGTGCCCTACTAGATTCTCCGAAGGGTTCGGATCGGATCGGGGAGCGGAACAACCCGAGGGCGCCTCTAAAGGCTTGGACTTCGGCTCGGGTTGACAGGGCCGTGGTAAAGGAGAGAAGCGCCCAGGTACATGTCTGTACCTGGTGTAGAGCGCGCGTGAACCGGTTCTTCGTACCCTTGTTCAACGAGTACGGTGTCTTGGGTCTAAACTAGTGTGCATGTTTAGTGTATTCTGTAAGTGTGTAGTGGCATTTAGAGGATCGGGCGGGGGGAGTATGAATGTTACCTACCGCGGTATCGTTATATTGTGCAACAGCTGCGCTCACTGTTTCGAGTTGTTGTGAAATTTCGTGTCCGTGAGCGGGTCTTTGTGTGCTCATAGGTCGAGCGCGGTATGTAAGCTTACATTTTGGCCCTCCTTATTTTGTGCCATAGGCCAAATGTCTAAATCGTATAATCTTAGACATTCAGTATAATGTATATAGATCTCCTTTCTTCCTGACAGTGTTCACATCAACTAAAAGGATAAGCCAAAAGAAACTGAAGTCAATTTTTAGTATAATTATGACAAGCTCAAAATATTCAGAGAACCTGCTTCACAGCATTCGTCATTAGAGTTCACAGTCGCGTATTATTTCTCCTCACGGAACTACGGACTCCGTGGAGTTGGATTGAAATTTATTTTTTTGTTACACCTGTAGAAGGGCCTACCTTATTTTTTATTACTCTTGATTATGTATCAGGTAGCCTTTTTATAAGTTTTGTATGGTTCATATCTTTATTCATATTCAGCATGTAAACGCCCAGTAGCTCGATGGCGCAGTGGTTAACGCGTCCGGTCTGTGAGTGATGAGGTTAAGCAACTTTCGCAAAGGCTGAATTGGATGGCTTACCAACAATTTATCATGTCGAGCTGCTCCGTGCTTCGGAAGGCACGTAAGCCGTTGGTCCCGGCTGCATTGGCAGTCGTTAACAACCACCAATCCGCACTGGGCCCGCGTGGTGGTTTATGGACCCTTTCTCCCTATCCATCCATAAGGAAGGCTCGTGCCCCAACAGTGGGGACGTAAAATGGTGATGTTGTTATAAACGCCCCACCGAATCAATGATTTCCACATAAACCATAGCACAAGACCGCTAGCCTGTGCATTAAAGAACAGAGACCATGCCTGCCATGTAAGTAAGACTGAGCAAGTTACGTGAGCTCAGTAAGAAAAACATTCATTCTCCAGACTGCCTTTAAGCAACACCCTCTGCCGTAAAAGTAGTTTAATTTCAATACAATTTTAAATTGATAAAAAAAGGAAATATGGCGTCACAGCAGGCCTAATAGGAGGTGATGGGACGGTCATTAAACTTAGGTTAAACTAGAGAACCATTATCCATTATCAAGCAAGGTGGAACGAAGGAGAATGCCTTTGCCCATCAGTAAGATATTAAAAGTTGTTCATCAAATAAACTATTATAGTAGCAAGCGACTCCACAGCTCCCCCTGTCCATCGAACAAACGTTCTAATTTCAGCAGCCCGTCGAAACTTATTTGCATAAGTAAAACTGGGAAATGGGCCGAAAAATGCACGCGGCCCGCCCGCCGCGCCGCCGTAATCCCACTGTATTATGAACTCATTAATTCCGCGCCCGCACGGTTCCGGTTACAAGATTAGACATTGAAGAATGTCGCTAGTTTTGGAAAATATTGAAAGTAATAACGGTACATTGAAATGAAACAACTTTTACGGATCTACTCGCGTTTATTTTACACATTAGTTTTAATTAATGTTTATCCTGACGTTTCGAACCCTTTGCAGGGTCCGTGGTCACACAAGTAGATCCGTAAAAGTTGTTTCATTTCAATGTGTAGTGTTCGCGAAAACTTTAGAAAACAATATAATAACGATACGTTGAAAAGTAATACTTACTTTATACGGATCTCCTTGCATTCTTTTTTCATATACTTTTATCGTAAAGTTTTGAACCTTATCGCCTGGGTCGCAGACAGACCACGGTCTACTGGTTTAACAACCGGTCTCAGAGCCAGAGGTCGTGGATTCGCGTTGTTGTGTTCCGACAGTAAGAGATAATATAGCCAGTTCGTCCGTTGTTGAAGATTCCGGATGTAGTGCGCCTCCACATCGGCCTCATCGTCATACTATCTGGTCCCCATTGTGAAATCAAATATAAAAAAAAACAGTAAAGAAAACTCCTTCCTTCTCCTCCCTTCTATCCACAAATTCAAACACTTATAACCGTAATCCTTTAACAAGACCTGTGAACAATCCCGGAAAACCGTAGCAAAGCAGACAAGTTAACATTATTAGCTTAAAGCAAAAATATAAAGTGAAATCTCGCTTGGCGAAGTGTACAAGGATATTATTGTATTCATTATCCCGAGATGAAAGTTAGAGGGCTTGTGGAACTCGCGCGAAAAGATCAATCAAACACGATTGGTGTGAAAACTGAAAAATGGAGCGCCGCGATTGGTCAGTTAAGTTTGGAGACAAATCGTGTAGTCGCATTTTTTTTAAATGACACTACAAACTTACAGCTATATAAGTCGAGCCAACTCGCTTATATGTTAGGATAATTAGGTTGTAAATTTGAGAGAGACGGGCATAACAACTATGCATTTGAAATTTAAATTTATTGGATGAGTTTTGTTTTAATTGGTTACGGGATGATATTTGATATTTGTCAAATTAGATTTTCTTTTGCATGTTGTCGTTGTTGCTTTTAAGTTTGTGTATTTATTTGTTATGGAAAGTTCATCTCATCTCTTCTATAATTATTAACATCATTATCATCACCTCAGCCAAAAGACGTCCACTGTCGGGCAAAAGCCTCCCTATGAATCATCACAACGACCGGTTTTGTGCTGCTTGAATCCAGCGGCTTTTCGCGACCTTCACCAGATCCTCGGTCCACCTTGTTGGAAGCCTGTCCAATCTGCATTTCCCGGTGCTCTTCTATAATACGGAGGGCATTTTCCAATATGAAACAATATAGGAGACTCAGAAGAGTCCTATGTCCAGCACTGGAATATTATAGGCTGATGTTGATAATGATAAAACAAATACCGAGCTGAGATGGCGTCATGACATTCATAAGAGCTCAATTACAGTAGCCTATATTGAAAGGAAACATTTCGAAATATGCACGTGTTTTTTTTAATTTTGACCTCGCAAGTACGCAAAGCTTTTCCCAACGATCGAGAAAAGAAACTCGAATGGTGTAAAGTCTCGCATAACAAGTTCGTACGCACATAAATTAAGACATTACACACGAGGGCCGCGTCCCGGGGGGGGCGATAAATTCCGTAAGATAGTTGCAGGACGGTCGCGTTAAGCCAAGCTGTGCCGCGACCCCTGCCTCTTAATGAGTTGAAACACGCCAGTGTACGCTGAATACGCTTTTGCCGAGGTTGACACGTACTTTTTTGAGCATTAAAAAAGCAACAAGCCTTGAACACGTCAAAACAAATGAATGAAGCGTCAAAGTAGACAATCGAAGTGTTTAACGAAAACTTCTAAATCATAGCCATGGCATATCTTTATACCCGACGTTTTGGCCAAGTTGCACCAATCGTGGTCACGGGCTGACTGGCTGTGTCGGTATACTTAAAGGTATGACTACGGTACACACCTACTAAACTTAAGCAGTTTGCGTTAAACCTAATGGAACGCAAAACTGAAAGGAGTAAAGTAGAATTGTATCTAAACATCGAATTAAAACCGAAGTACCTTCATTATTTATTTATTTATTTATTTTATTTTATAGCACTTATAACTATCATTACAGGCCACCTAATGCGATAACAAAGCAAAATTTATATTTTAAATGTAAGGACATTTTCAATTGGATATTTAAAAATAAAATAATAATATAGGTAAACAAAATTGATACATTAACATTTCATCACATTTCATTAATAAAATAATAAAAAGAGTAAAAGTACCAATAATAAAATATTGCAAATTCGTAACAAAAAACATAAAAATCAACAATTATTTTTATTACTAAAATTAATCCGTTAAAATTACATGACATTAATAACATAATCATTATCTTATCCAAAAGAATTTAATCATAATAGCATTATTTAATCAATTATTCCAATTTTTATAACAGATAATAAACATTGCTACCTTTATGAACTCATTCAGAGAGCAATTAAACAGGTCGATTGCATCTGCTATGTTATTTATAATAAACCACCCGTCCACTGCTGGACAAAGGCTCTTCCAATAATAGGACATTTCTAGGCTGATGAAAGTTATCCAAACAGGACAGGACCCATAACAAACGCTTCGTACTAAAAAACACTGTGATCTCAAAGTGTCTATTATAGGTACTGCAATTATTAGCTAATCAAATCATCTTCATCATTATCATCATCATCTCAGTCAAAAGACGTCCACTGCTGGACAAAAGTCTCTCCCAAGGATCTTCACAACAAACGGTTTTGTACTGCTCAAAATCAAATGGTCAGAAATAATTTTACCTTCGCTCATTGTCTATGGTACGTCGTTTGGCTTTTGTGTTCACTATTAGAATAGAGCGGGTCATCTAGAAAACGCAGATATTCAGACAGCCGCTGGCCAAACAACGCTAAGCTATGCCACGAACGGATACCAGCCGGGGTATGGTCAGAAAGTGATGCCAACGTGGAGTCGGAACGTGATAAATATCACGTGATTTCACTTAACCTTTTACCGATCATCGGTTGCGTTGATGACGCAGAATATGCGTCGCGTAGCTATAGGTTTTTTGTACAGTACATTAAAAAAATTAAACCGAAGTAACGGAAATCTTTAATAATTCGGCTTTTTTTATAATTTTTATTGCTTCTTTCTATATCGTAGGACTTTAAGACATTTCATTGCTACTGTGTACTGTAAAGTAGCGAAATAAAGACATGAAAAAAAACGTTTTAAAGCAACTTTTATAGCTTGTTAATAAAAAAAGGAACTAAAAAGTTTAAAATAATTTAAACCTTTAATTTAATAATAAAATTTCTTTATAAATAAAAGCGTGTCACATTGTTATTGCAAAAGAAAAATAATGAAGGTGTAATTCTAAGGTAATATGCTAAATGTTCTTTAATGTTCCATCAAAATGTAACACGCTTTTATTTATAAAGATTTTTTTTCTTAATATCAAATTTAATTAAAGCATTAAATTATTTTTAACTTCTTAGTTCCTTTTTTTGTTAACAAGTAATAAAAGTTTGTTATAAATAAGTTTTTTTTTCTTTTAATTTTATTTTCACACACACAACAGAGTTTGCCCTGGTATCCTGAGGCGCAATATTAACGATATGTCATGTTTATACACTCTCATAGACGTCAAGGCGAATCATACGAGCCCAAACTCGATGGGGTTGTGTCATTTAATTACCGAGTTCCTATGGCCATCTTTCAGCTCCATTATCAGACCCTGGTTACCATCTAGCACCAAAGTACTCGTCAAGACGAATCATACGAGCCCAAACTCGATGGGGTTGTGCCGTTTAACTACCGAGTTCCTATGGCCACCTTCCGGTTCCATCATCAGATAAGCTCCATGTCATGATAATTTTGCATTGTCATCCGATTTACACAAGCATGCAAAATTTCAGCTCAATCAGTAACCGGGAATTTAATCAAATTTAACTTGCAAGATTTGATCACAGACAATCATCGGGACAGGTGAAAGCTTGTAAAAAGTAGACCCATTTGAATATACACGTTTCAGGCTCTTCCGAGAAATGTCTCTAATATTCATCTTGATACGGCACGGGATCACACATTTTCAAAATTCTCGTTAATTTCATTTTCGTAATATGTAAAAGAATATTTGTACTGAATTATCCTTACATAGCGTCCGCTCAGTGTGATTCTGATAAATTTATCATTCATCATCAGATAATTTAAATTGTTACGCTTGCTTATAATCAAGCCATAGGATATGAAGGAAGGAAAATGTTTATTTATAGAAAATAAATTTGGTACACAAGAATAAATTGGACCAGCCACGAATTGGACCAATCGCGAATTGGACCAATCGCAAATTGGACCAACAGCGAATTGGCCCAACCGCGAATTGGACCTTTTTTGACGATATGACCAAATGCGAATTGGACCAAACACGCCTAAAGGAGATTTATGAATCTCAAATCATGAATATTTATTGCTTTTTCATATAGGTACACACGCCTGCACATCTCCCTACCACAAACTGTCAAATTTCCTCAATACACTTTGAACTTTAGTCCTAAGCTATATGGTTCAAAATGTTTTGAAGAAATTTGACAGTTTTGGATAGGTTGATGTGCAGGCGTCTGTACTTTACATACTTTAGTTTCTTAAAACAAACTGTCAGAGCGTAACAAATTTTAAAAAATATTTTTGATTTGTTTGTCTATACAATAGTTTGGACCAATAACACCCTAATTATATATTAAAATAATTTAATGTTTTGTTTTTTAAGGATAGTAGGCATCGACGTCACTTGATATTTTGGAACAGTGACAGCTCCGCATCCCAACACTATCAATAATCAGATGGAGGCATTAGGACAATCTGTGTGTAAACGTGACCGCGGCCTAATGAGAGACGGATAGTTCTTCCGTGATTCGGAGTTCCGCTTCAATTGTTAGTTCTATACTTTGATGGTACACACGCCTGCACTGCAGACCACCACAAACTGTCAAATTTCCCCAATAGAATTTGAACTTTATATATCTATATACAGCCTAAAGTTGAACATTAATTGAAAAAAAATTTCGGTTTTGGATAGGCTAATATGTAGGCGTCTGTACGTGCTGTATGATGTGTATAGGAGTGCAAAGACCTTGTCTGGATGGCTACCACCTTCATATCGATTTCTGTCACCAAGCAGCAGTGTCCTATTTTTTATGAATACTGTCTAAGCACCACCAACCTGCCTGTTGGTGAGCTGGATGTGGCGTAAGGTAGTACATACTTAGGCAGGATATGCCTTTTCACTCTTGCCTAGATGAGATCCAGGTCGTAGTGAGCAAGGAACACCGAAGCAGGCATCGCATTCCACTCTTTGGCGGAAAGAGCCAGCAAACCGCTTGGTACGGACAGGTGGAATGTCAACAACGTGCGGGTGGGTCCTAATGTCCAGTGCCGCTGTAAAAGCCGTTTGAAGTCAACAGCTAACTCTAAAAAAGCAGTGTTATCCTATATTCCAGTTTCAAGAATTAAACAGACCCTTGTCTCACCCACGATTAGGTAACATGTAGTTTAGTAAAACCACATAGTATTGTCGTTAAGTTTGTATATTCAAAATATTGGCGTGCCTATAAATTCGAACTAGAAAAAGCGCGATTCAGTGTACATGCGGCGCCATCTCTGTTCTAAAAAAGGAACTAATACAACTAACAATACATAGAACCTCAAAGCATCCTAACTTTATTATTGTTATAAATGCGAAAGAGAGTTTGTTATTTGTTTGATACGCTTTCACGCGTAAACTATTCAACCGATCATCATGAAATTGTGTTCACATATTCTCAAGAATATAATCAAAAACATAGACAACTTATTATTTAAAAAAAAAGTGAGTTTGTTTGTTTGTTTCTTTGTTTGTTTGAAACTCTTTCACGTGTAAACTATTTAATTTTAACGTTTTGTTGGTTTTGTTGTCATAGAAACTGTCAAAGAGGTACGAAGTCCAACGGGTCAGCTAGTATAACTGGTATAACTTTATAGGAATGTATTATCGTTAAAGAGACAATTTCAGGATACAGTGCACTTTTGTCTTTCGTAAGATGGCAGCCGTTAAACCAGCTTACATTGCTCTATTGGTATATTATGGGGTTTATGTTGGTCATTTAAATCAGTCATTAATAAGCATTATGTCATTTATAATAACTCAATACGCTTTATTTTTGGTTTACGCAAATACCACCATATATCTTCCTATCGTCTCCAGCTAAATGGCTGACCATACCGCAACGTCGTAAGTCCACAATTCTAACAACTCTATTTTCTATTCTAAATGATCCTAATTCTCCTTCTTACTTATAATGTAGTTTCAGTTTCCTTAGCTCTACTCATGCTCACCAACTTCGCTCATCAAATAATCACCTTCTTGCCACTCCTTTGCATCATTCAGGATTCGTTGCAAATTCCTTCACGGTTCAGGCCATTCAATTATCGAACGCTCTCCCCGAAAAAGTCAGACAAGTAAAATGGTCTTTAAAACAATGGTGTAGATACTGTATTCTACAGGAATCAACACCCACGTAAGAGATTCCCATCATCTCTTCTTCTGTTATGTTTAAGTATGTATAAGTAGTTTATTTTTATTTAAGTTTTTTTATAGTATGTATATCACTAAGGGCCTGTTTCACGATCTACAAGTAAGTTCCCATTAGCGTTTACTTGACAGATAGTCCATACAAAACTGTCACTTTATCTGCCAAGTATCTCCTAATAAGACTTTGTGAAACAGGCCCTTAATTTAATAAACTTAATATGTTTATTTCAGTTCTTATAAATGTATGTAGTATATGTTTAATTTACGTTCTTTGTCGCACCGCATACCAATTTTTCTGCTGGTAGAGAATGCATTAAGAATGCATCCGCCTTTTGTACTTTATTTTATTTTATTGTGCGATAAAGGTTAAATAAATAAATAAAAATAAATACCTAAGCTAACAAAAAAAAAATTTATATTATTAAATCTGTTACTAGCATTTGCAGCTAGACTAAACAATGCCTTGTAACTTTGTATCAACATTTCGATAACTTTGATCGACTAATTGATCGCTGGCCAATTAAAACTTCGTCCTTTAAGTAAACTAGACTCAAAGGCTATGAACCGGACTTAATTGGTACCAGAATCTGTTTTGATTTGATTGTTAAAAACATTAAATTCAGCTGAAATATTCATCTGTGAAGGGTATGTAGGTTCAAATTCAATTTCAAAATCTTTATTGTCTGTCACATGTTGGTAAGTTGACAATCTTAAAATTAGGTATATGTGACGCCCTGCAAGGGCGGTGCAATTTAAGAATTTTTTGAAATGTGGGACGAAACTTCGGGACGAACCAATAATAAATCATTTATAATAATATAAGTAGTACATACAAAATGATTTCATTGTAATTACTTGCATTTAACCTTTTTATGAATAATTGAAATTTATATAATACAATTATTAGTAAAAAAACATAACATAACTAAACTAAACTTAAAGAAAAAAAAATACAGTAAGTACATACTATTCTTAAAATACTATATTGTTATAATATTATTTAGTACCTACTAGTTGACCCAGCGGACTTCGTACCGCTTTGACAGTTTCCATGACAACAAAACAAACAAATCATTTTGTATTGGAAAATTAAATTGTCGTTTTTAGTATTATTATTCCGTTACTTATTATTTATGTTTCTCACCGTTTAAACCTTCCCTGAACTTCCACAAATATTTCAAAATCAAAATTAGCCAAATCGGTCCAGCCATTCTCGAACAGCAATTGATTTTTATATATATAGATAGATTAATTTTATAACTGTCAATTTTTTTTAATAAATGTTCAACCTTATGCCATAGATATAAAGGTCAAATCTATTGTGTGGAAATTTGACAGTTTTTTGTGATAGCCTGAAGTGTAGGTTTGTGTAATATGATGATGACTCCATTAGACCAATCAATTATTTATGCCCAAATGTGTATATCTAGGTATACATATTATAATAAGGCTAAAAATGGTCAAAAGTCTGTACATGGAAGATATTTGAAAAGAAGTTGGCTGTGGATACATAGAATCGATAACAGAACACGTTCCAACAGTTTTTAGAATTTTTGTCTGTTTGTCTGTTTATTTGACCGCGCATCACGTGAAAATGGCTGAACGGATTTTTATGCAAACTTTGCTCATATACAGACCATGACCCGGACTACGATATAGGATACTTTTTATCCCGGTTACAGGTTCCTGTGGGATAGTGTAGTCTTCGCGAACGAAGTCGCGGGCGTCAACTAGTTAGTTAAATAAATTGAGACTACAATATTTAAACATTTCTACATTTCTGTTTTTTGTGATTAGCTTAATCGACACATTTAGCATTTGTGTTAAGCTTTTACGTATAATTTAAACCAATCAATGAGATAAATTATTAACACGTGTTATATTTTAGTTAAACAAATTGAGACTTCAATATTTAAACATTTCTACATTTCTGTAATCACCAACCCGCATTTGGCAATTATTCGCTAGTGCCATCAATGCAATCTAGTGCAATCGCTACACGATGACTTGATTTCAAAGATGGAGACCTTCGCCTAGCAGTGGGATAGAATACAGGCTATTAACTTTTACTAATACTACATTACTGTGATGAGTTATCGTCGTCCTATAAACGAGATTGTCCCACATGGGCGATACACACGGGAAAATCGGCCGGGAGCCATCTGGCCCGGAATAATAACATAACTAAAAAGAAAAACCCTTCAAATTATCCCCGAACTTGAAACTGTACAAAAAAGTGTTAACTTCTAGTTGGAATACAGTTCAAATTGACTGTACAATATAACAAAGAATAATACATGATTTATCATTTGGTTAATACTTTATTGGGCGAGGACAAAGGAACGGTCTAATTCGGGACTAGCCTATTCTCATAACGGTAACTAGGTCAGATACGTTTAATAAACGCAACAAATATAAAGATTCATACTTCAAACACCTTAGGTATCCTAGGTATGTCCTATCTCCTTTATAAGTCGAGTTACGTCGGGTACTTAAAAAGGCATGTCTAAAACACCTACCTGAGGACTTTCCGTTCCATCTCGTTTTCTATTTTGTTTATAATAGAACGCTAAAGTTAAAAAGTTTAAATTGGATTAAATTATCTACTGATCTGACTGCTGGGGCACAAGACTTCCATATGGATGGATGGGGAGAACGAGCCATAAACCACCACGCGGGCGCTGTGCGGTGCAATGGTTGTTAACGACTTCAGCCTGGACCAACGGCTTTACGTACCTTTCGAAGCACGAAGGAGCTTGAGACGAGAAATTTTTGGTCATCCATCCGATGGCCGGCCTTTACGAAAGTTGCTTAACCTTAGAAATCGCAGACCGGGCGCGTTAACCACTGGGCCATCGAGCTCCTCAGACGTAGGTATGTATGTTATTAATGCAGTGACTATTATTAATTTAAAATAGGATTACCATGTTTTATGTATGTAAAGGTGGTGTTTGGAGAGAGGAATGATGGAATGAGAATTTAGTTAAAATAAAAACATGTATGTTAACTTTATATTATTATAAATTACACTTAGATATGCAGAGCGTTGCCTCCTGAAACAGGCGATTATAATAAGCCTAAAAGGAGGCTCCGTTAACTAGATAATAATTTCTAAGTCTTGTTAAAGAAATAAAGAAATTTGAATTTTTTTGAATGATACAAACGGATGCCGATATCATACTGTTTATTATTGAATAAATGATTGCTTATATACTACAATGATTACATACTACAGTTGTAAATTGTTTGACGAGCGCTATGCGCACATAATAATTTAAATAAAACTAAGCATCTGTAAAATACTAGTTTCGTGTGCTTGTCACGGCGGAGAACTTTTTGATACATCGTCCTAAGTTAAGATTTAATGTATGTGTGTTTTTTTTTTTTATCAAATAAACAAATTTTTCTATTCTATTCTAATAACTTTTACTTTTTTCAGTCTTTGATTTTTTAACATTTCATATTAACTTTGTTAACTTAATACAAATAGCAGAATAAACACATTCCCGCAAAGTTACGCGTTATAACGCTGGTGTCCCAGTCGTCAGTACAGAAATCTCAATTGTGCACAATAAGAGCAAAAGTTATGCGTAAGTTATATGCAAATTACGCCAAGATAAACACACAGAGCACACTTAAATATATAATGGAGTAATTAGTGGGGATCCTTTGTGAATGCCATATGAAGACGTTTCCTGGGCTTTGCTGAAATTCGCTGAACATTTCGGGCGTTGGGATTGTGAAATTTTGCGAAGAACGCTACGCCGCCGGCGTACTTACTTACTTAAGGGAAAACTTTGGGAGCATTTTTATAGTTTTTTTTTATTAACAAGTAATAAAAATTTGTTTTGTTTTTAAAAAGTTTTTTTTTTAAATTTTATTTTTAACTTTTTAGTATTTTTGTAACGGGATAAGGGCTTCAGTACAACAGGGTTCTCCCTGGTACCCTGAAGCGCAACGTTAGCGATATGAAATATATACACCCTCATACCATTCAGCCCTCGGCACGTGCTTACCTTGGCATTGGGTCATCCATCTATTCCATCTAATCAAAGACAGAATCCACATTCATAAAAAACGGAACGAACGAACAAACGAACTCATTATCCCGAGTTCCTATGGCTATCTTCCAGCTCTATCATCAGACCCTGGTTACCATCTAGTACCAAAGTACTCGTCAAGACGAATCATACGAGCCCAAACTCGATAGGGTTGTGTCGTTTAACTACCGAGTTCCTATGGCCACCATCCTCAGATCAGCTCTATGTCATAATAATTTTGCATTGGCATCCGACTTACACATGCAGGATTTAAAAATTTCAGCTCAATCGGTAACCGGGAAGTGGATCAAATTTAACTTGCAAGATTTGATCACAAACAAACATCGGGACAGGTGAAACTAAGTAGAGAGCTTATAAAAAAGAGCAGAATATTTCATCATGGTAGTTATCTGGAATTTTCTTCTTGATACGAATTTTAATATACCACAGAAAACGCGTTAAGAAAAATCGGAAAGAATAATACCTAATGACTGTAATGACATAACGTTTTTGCTACATTACAACTGTGTAATCAAACTTTACTCTAATGTAAAAATACCTTGTTATTAGGAGTTAATATTATTATGTAGAAGATCTCACATCTTCTATTTAATTATTCTCGGGCGATTTGCTACAATTTTTACGGCCCGAGGAATCTAGTAATTTACGAGGACACACTTTCGTGATAGAAAACCTGCGGCGTTTCATCGGTCACAATTGGAGCTACCAAGTTTCTCTTCATCCTGTACATGTATGTATACACTGCGCTACATGTATGTGTACGTGTAAGTGTACATGTATGTGTACGTGCATTTAAAAAAAACGTATTGAAAAATGAGGGAGGATCGGGCGACAAAGCGTGCTTACTTGCCCTAGGGGGCGACGGCCAATTGGACGCCCCAAGTACCGCTGGATGGACGATGTCGCCAAGGATCTACATGAGGTCCTGGAATCCAGCGACTGGCAAGAGATCGCGCAAAACAGAGAGCAGTGGCGTCACCTTGTGTCGGAGGCCAAGACTTTGGGTCGCTGAACTATCGGAGTGAGTAAGTATTGAAAAAAAATGACGAGCGATATTTGTATGCATTTCCAATTGTTTTCGGATACTGCCTGACGATGCATCGATTTACGATACGTCTTTATATTTTATAAAAATAATATAAAAATACTTTTTAGTAACATATTCGTATCTTCGACATGAGTTTCCTTTCCATTATTAAAATGTTCTTTTAACCAACCTCACATAACTATACTCTTGAGCCAAAGTGGGCTTTAAACAGTGTGCTCTAAAGCTTAAAAATAACCCAAAATATATTTTAATGCCGTTTTCACGAGTTTGCCATAGCGTGCCAACACCGCCGTATAAGCCCCTTTGTCTGCTCAAAGTTTTTCAATTAAAAAGGTTTCATACCGGCCAGCGGGGAATAAGACGTTATGTACATAATTTTGTGTGCTGTAAACACAAAAAAAAAGTTAATATCGAGTGATGATAATGATGAAAACGCTTCATAACTGTGTTAGAGTGAAGCTTAATTTTTATCTCATTGTCAGAAAGCCTGTTTAAACAAGCATTATATTCAAGACCTCTTTATGTACTTCTATGGCCTAGCGGTTAGACCATCGGTCTCAAACCAAAAGGTCCTAGGTTCGATTCCCAGTAGGGGGTAGGATTATTGTACTCAATTTGGTTAGTGAGAGGTGTTGAGATAGTTACTTTATATAGTTCGCCTGGTTAGCAACCACCTTAGATAAGATTATCTAAATATGTCGCCATGACATCAATGTTAGTAGCATTGCTTTTTTTTCCAATCCGACAGTTAGAGATAAGATAGCCAGTCCCAGAGTTGAGTGTTTTGGTTAAAGTGCGCTTCGTCAGTCAATATTGTCATAAATTACTAATAATAACTGAGACAAAAGCTCGTTTTGTTAGGAAACCATTTTTTTTTTGTTTATTGTGATCCATTTTAAAAGTTAATTTGTCTTTGCTTAAGAAATTTATCAGCCTATTTCACCATTTTTCTTCAAAGGATATTTTCCATTTAGTATAATAGTATATTATGGTAGCACGTTGAATCAACTAATCATAAATAAACTTGGCCAACATTGAATTAATGGTGTGGCGCCGTCGACACATGTTGTTTTACAACCGCCAACGCAAATGTGCGTAATTTGTGTTTTGAACGGCGCGGCAGTCACACAATTAATCCAAAACATAATGTTGATATACTTAAAAACGTATTCATTTCTGTGTCGTTTTAATTTTTTGTTTTAAAATTTGTAAGCAGGCGCCTCTTTTCTAACTGATGTTAAACAGAAGCGGAGTCCGGATGCGAAATAGCTAATAGAGCAGGACTATAAAATGCTCAAAAAAAAAAAAAATCAAAATTCAAAATTATTCATTCAGTTTAGGCTACAAATAGCTATTATGAACGTCATTATGCCATCGGTTCGTAAGTCTACTCTGGGCGGGAGACCTTATACTGTGAAGAACCGGCAAGAAACGAAGCAAGTGTCAAATTCTTTTCTCCCATTACAGCGGCGTCAAAAATATTGGAAAATGCCCTATCATAAAAGGACACTTTCCATCACAAAAAATAAAGGACAATCACAACACGCACAAAAACAACAACATAAAAAATATCTAAGTTTGCAAAAATTACATCAGGTACCGATTTCAATTTTCACAATGTCATACAATAAGTCAATGTCATACAGTAAGTAAGTCATGTGATAAGTCAAAAATTGTCTAAGAAAAACAAAGTTAATTAGTTGTCATATAAACGTAATTTCAAATTAGAGTAAAAGAGACAAAACACGGAATAACTATTCGAAGCTTACTCTTTGTTTATTTCTAAGACCATACGAGAATAATAATAATAAATAAGATAAGTATGCTTTAGGTAATGGCCGCCATCGTCTTGCCAAACCGCAAAATGCTTTTTCACACGTCGTCTGTTGACAAGGATTCATGTTTTAAATTTTTTTCATCACATCACAGCTCATATGTCCTCGCTACTGGGGCACGAGCCTACCCTATGAATAGAAACACCACAGCGAGATCGGGCACAAACCACCACGCGGGCAATTGCGGATCGGTACAAAGAGAGAAGTGAACTTCCGATTAAGCAAATAATTTTGTTGCAAACAATTATTTAAAAAAAAATGTCGTCCATGAGCATCCAATTTATTTCCGGACGTTGCTCAAACTGGCTGCAGGCTCCGCGCGCCCGCGCTCATCGCTCACCGTCCGCGGCGCATTCCATTTTGAATTGCGAACGGCCGTGAGTCGCCATTTTGTTTTCAGTCGATTAGAACGGGCGTGTGTGCCCGTGTAGGGGGTTGATTGAAAAATGTTCGCGCGTCACTTGCGAAATTAGGGGAGTCCTCTCGACAGCGGAGGAATGCAGGCTGCGATGACTTAGTGCTCGCTTACTGTGCGTATGAAGCTTTTTTCTGTTTATATGAAATTATTAATAAAAGTCACGAGTTATTGACTTTAGAACTAAAGTGTACAGTGTGCTAACATTTGTGATAACCTATGCATCAAAAAATCCAAATATGCTTTGCCTGATCTGGGAATTGAATCTAGGACCTTCAGACGTTAGGCTGAGTGGATTGCATTTCGGCCACCGACGCATTAAAATAATTGTGTTAAGTTATTCAAAATTCAAAATTCGAAATTGCCTATTCCACCCGCCTTCTGATAAATGTATATTCTTATTTTATTTTTACCTATCTACATATTTTTTATATAGCACGTAAAGTTTAATTCTATGATTCCAACAGTACAAACGTTCCTACAAACGTATACATAATATATCCCTTCGCTGCAACCGAGTAAAAGACTCCGTAGGTACAAAAACATTTCTCCTTCACACCCATCGCCGCAAGAATTTCAATATAATACCGGCCGTAGTAAGGAGCGGAACTATTTGAATAAAATCCTTTTGTTGCAACGGAGTGTCGCACTCGCCATTATTCGAGGCGCGAGTCGGCGATGAAATCTGTGCAATAGCTTTTATTGCCGACCAGCTGTTGCGACTCCAATTAGAGTGGACGAAATGGGTTTGCTTCGCGATAACTATGTGTTCTTAAACTGTTATTGTGATGTGTGTTTCGGAAAGAGTTGTTTTAACCTAAACGTAACTCTAAAATACATATTTTCGCGAATCAAAGAGGCCAATAATATGACCTAAGACCTTATTTAAATAATAACTTTTTTAATGTTACACAGGCAAAGAGCTGTCGGTCAGCTGGAAGAAAAACAAAGCCTGTAGCCTATGGTCTCTTAGGTACAACGCCAAGTAAATCTTGCGCACGATGCAGACTCTCAAGTTTCAGTTTTTTATTTAATAATAATATGACCTTATTTAGATAACACCTTTTTTTTGTTACAGAGCCGGCAAAGGAGCTTTTGGTCTGATCGTGGCTAGCCCATGGAGTTGCAACACCTAGGAAATTACGCCATGCCGATCCTAAAACTTTAGTTCTTACACATCTATGCCCTGTATATTCACTGGCTCGATTACCTAATAGCAATGCAAAACAATACTGCCTAGCAGCAGAAATGGTGGTCGCCATCCAGATGGATTCTCGACCAAAGCCTTACCATTAAGTTAACTTCTTTTAACATAATTACCCTTTCTAAAAGAACTCGACAGAGCACGCATCTTTTTTTGTGAGTACATCTTTACCTTTGGTGCGCATCAATTATCTAGGTACAGACGGCAGCAGATCAACCTACCAAAGAATGACAAATTTCTTTAATAAATTTTGAACCTTAGTGTTTGGGTATAAAGATCAATACCGATTAAAGAAATTTGACAGTTTTGGATAGGTTGATGTGCAGGCGTGTGTACTAGGTGTAAATATCAGAAAACCTACACTACATACAACGCATAAAAAGCATAAAATTTTCAATAAATAAACATACTCGTATTATGTTCACGTAATTTTGTTGCAAGCAATTTCTTTTTACACATGACGGCATATATATACTTAACCAATTTTGCATTTACAATACCAATTACCTAACACCGTAATTGAAAAAGAAGACTTTGATGTTTCTACCTAACAGTAGACTCCGTTAACAACTCACTCAATTTATTATAATTGAGATATTCGACACCAGCAATCTTATAACATATCAACATGACGTTGTCATACGGTATTATTGGAGTCAATTATCTCAGCTATAAAGTGCTATACGACATGTACCATTATATTGAACTATCTTGACTAAAGTTAGGTGAAGTGCCCACTGTCAGAGACAATATATATTTCATGCCTATTTTCAACGTCGAACTTAATTTTTAGGTAAGCAATAACCTTCTAATGTAGCTACACCGACATTCTTCTTATCTAAGTTAGGCTTGCCGAGGTCTCCTTTTTCCAGTAGCACTTCGACCCATCGGGATCTTTTGAGCGATCCGATCCCAACGCCTTGGAGAAGCTATTTGGGGACAGGAGCTTGCGTGATGCCATCCCACCTAGAAACCCTCTGAAGATGTTTCGAACACACGGCTTGAGGAACCCTTTAAGTTTCTTGCCGCCTACAAAATGTGCGGTGCACTGTAAAGGCCAAACGAGGCCAACAGCAAACTCTCTCAACACTAAAAAGGTTTTTTGTGCAAATATGTGCGAACTGCCGGATTAATCGTCACGCCTTACAGACAGTATATGGAACTCGATGCTGTGCTCCAGTACTGAGATACAGGATGACTTACAGAAATGTAACCAACATAAAAGAGATTGAACAGACCACGTCCACTGGGTTTCAGGTGAGCTTTAGGCCAAAGCCGCCACTATTTTGATCCACCCCAACGCAAGATGGCGGCGCGGCAGGCCGCGGTGATAATGGGGTTATTCCAAGACCAGCAAAGCCCACTGTTCAGAAAAATAAAATTTTATACATAAGTTCCCATGACCTCCATGTCCAATTAAAAATAAATTATCAAAACATTTTGGCCATGGAGGAGATGGCAGTAAATTGATGACGATAGCGTGACAATAGCTGGACTCATACCAAGCTAGAGCAGAGCTAACCGCCTCTGTGGTCTAGTGGCTAAGACCACCGGTTTAGACCCAGAGGTCCCGGGGTCGATTCCCAGCGGGGGTACATGTTTGTGTACTCGGTTTGGTTGGTGGTGGGGCTTGTTTGCCCGCCTGGCTAGCTACCACGATCTTATCTAAATATGTCGCCATAACATCAATGTTTGTAGCATTGGTGTGTTCCGGCAGCTAGAGATAAGATAGCCAGTACCTCACTAGTTGAGGATCCCAGGTGAAGTGCGCTTCCATCATTGGCTTTATCATCACTTAACATCAGGTGAGACCAAGGCACTGTGCTTACCCGTTAATATATAAAAAAAGCCACTTTGCACAAGTGCATCGTATGATGGTGCATATTTATGCTATGGTGGTTCTGTCCAACGCGCCGAAACTTATCAACATCTACTTTTACTTTGTAAGTGAAAGGGTTTGAAATCCGCTTCTGGAAATCTTTCAACACTTTTTCAAAATTTAATTTGTTTGCTTTTTGCAAATTTTATGCGTTATTTTTGTTAATTTAAATGCGTTAAATTATATACAACCTAAATCATATAAAAAATGCTATGCGATACCAGAATCACTTAATAAACTGTGTTAATGGCTATTACCATTTCCTTGGCCAGACTGGCGACATCAAAGATAGACTATTAACGAAAATTTTTGTTACTGTGAACGATGTCATTTAAGATAGAATATAATTATTATTTTTAATTTTGCAATGGTGAAGAGCTCGGCCTTTATTTCACCATGGTATATAACGACAAGACAGAAAATAGAAGCGTACTTCACTCGGAATCCTTAATTAACACTTTGGAACTACATAGAATCTTTTAATTTACTAACTAAACACAACAGTGCTACTAACATTTTGTTGTTATATTGAATTGAAAGTGATAGCTAACCAGGCGGATTTAAAATAAGTCGTACCAACCATACCGAGAACGACAATATATAGCCTTCTTGGAATCGAAGAACAATAGAGGTCCCGGGAATAAGAGCAATATGGTATAACTGCCTATTACACTATACTTTAACGAATCGATAATTAAATTATCGTTTCGTTACAGTATAGTGTAAAAGGCAGTTATACTATATTTGTGTAACAGCACCTTTTGATGACAGATAAGGAGAGTTCAAATTTTGCCATACAAATCCTCGTCGATCAAGAAGCGAATCACAAACTTGCACAAGCACCCTGTCCAATTCCTTAGTAGGTATCTGAGGGCCAAATAGTGTAAGTAATTTTTGACATTCAATCACGTTAACGAAAACGAGAACTAGTATGTCATTGAAGCAGCGCCTCCTGGCGACATACGAGAGGAGTTTGCCATACAAATTTTCGTTGTCGTATACTTAATCTAACGAATATGGATAGGAAACAAAACTCGCACTTTACCCACAAGGAAATGTGAATGTTGTAACAAATTAAACTATATTCGTTGCAACCGCCAGTCGGTACTAAGTTTTACCTCGCCGCGTCGGAGTACGTCTGCTTAATTGTTCGAGAGTAACAATTTGCGTTAATAAACAACAGTTTCAGCAAGTCGCCTGCCTGACTACGCACTGGAGAAACTGTTAAGCAACCGTCGCGCAACCAAATAGCCGATAGCTGATTTTTTAGTTTTTTAAATGGGAATCTTAGCGATAGTTGATGGCATTCTTAGGACGGTTCCCATAAGCCGACATTTAGATTGATAACTATGTATGTTTTTTATTTTAATTTGTATTTGTTTTGAGTTAAGTTAAGCTATATTTGTTTATACTATTTCTGCCTATGATTGTTGATTTGTATCCGAGCCATATTCATAGCAGTAGTTATATTACAAAAACACAAATGTGAAAAAATTTCCACGAGCAGCATTTGAACCTGCACCCTTCTGACATACCGGGTCAGGTGCTCTCCCTATTGAGCTATCGTGGTTTTAACCAGCCCGCCGCAATTATTGAGCACTATTTACTTTTTTACTTTTAACAGCACCTGACCCGGTATGTCAGAAGGGTGCAGGTTCAAATCCTGCTCGTGGAAATTTTTTCAACATCTCAGATCATAAGATTCCGTTGTCGATTCCCTGCGAAGGGTACATATTGCACTGGTTGGGTTGGTCGTAGGACTTTATTTAAATCCGCTGAATCGCTACTACCATTTTATATAAGTCTGTCGCCATAACAACATTTTTTTTTAACATAACATGAAGTCTTTATTGAATAAACTTATTTTACAATATAATAACTAAATACTAACATATTAATAGAAAACAAATAACACAATGTGCCTGGACTAGGATATTGCTGTTTTCCAGGCATAAATAAAGAAAATGGTCACAAAACTAACTAAATGGTATAATTTGCAAAAATACAGTTCTATTTTAAGTCGCTAAATAAATTACATTGCAATATTAATTGTTAATTGAGGAGGTTCTTTTCAAAAATGTTATTAGCAACAATGTTAGTAGCATTTTTGTATTCCAATAGTAAAGATAGCAAATCCTTTAGTAGTTTTTAATGAAACAGAATAAGATGTCTTTCAAGATTTTTCCATTTTGCTATGTCATGGATTATTTCAAAAGGGGTGTTAAGTATCTTTCAGCTTCATAATTCTAAACTCCCTATTGTTACTGATGTCCATAGGTTCTCTCACCGTCATGAGAGTCGGCCTGCATGCTTGCCACACTTATTCCATTTGTTTGTCAATAATGATTTCTAAACTATAACCAGTCACTGTGTTACATAGTTAGGTAGAAGCTGGTCGTTATATACGAGGTTTCAACTTGCGTATGTTACACTAGAATTATATTTAACAACCGGGCGGGCGGCCGGCGTAGCTCGCGACTTTAGAAGTTGTATTATATTTTAATGCCCGCAATTAGTCGGCTGTTTTCTAGATTTTGCTACAAACAACTTTGCCCTAAAAGGTACTTTTTTTGAAAAGCTCGATGGCAAAGTGGTTAACGCGCCGGGTTTCCATATGTTAAAGTTAAGCAACTATCGTAAAGGCTGGTCATCGGATGGGTGACCAAAAATGTATTATCTCGAGCTCCTCCGTGCTTCGGAAGTACATAAAGCCGTTGGTTACGTCTGCATTAGTCGTTAACAATCAGCAATCGGCACTGGGCCCGCGTGCTGGTTTATAAAATGAGCTGATAATGAATGATAAAAATATGTTTTTTAATTACATAATTATATTTGTTTCTGTTCGAGATTGACCAGTTTCGAGATTTAAAGTAAACAAAGCGGTCCGTTCGAGACTTCGTCCGCTTGAGAATACCCGTATCCCATGATTGACCATTGCAGCGCTACCTATCGGGTCCAATTGTGATCGAAACCATTAAGAGATCCACTCAAATCACACAAAAAAAAACATCAAAATCGGTCCAGCCGTTTAGGAGGAGTTCAGTGACATACACACGTATTGAAGAGTTATATACATATACGATTATAAAGAAGATAGTAACCGGTGACTACGAAATCTCAGAGTGGCAAGTGCGAGTTTCATTCGCCATTCGATCACGTTAACGATTACGAGCAAAATTTTACCTTTTCTCGTAAGTCCTCCTAGCGACTCACGATAAGTTTCGATGCTTCAATGCCATACTAATTTTCGTTTTTTTTAAGCGTAATCGAATAAATACGAATAGTAAATAAAACTCACAGTAGGCCCCTGAATATAAGCTTGTAGGAGCTTCCGTTATTCATATAGGTATCTTAGATATTATTTGACATTATTAAAATCTCACTCTTAAAAAGTCTCTAATATGTAACCCTAAGGCACAGCATAACTTACGTCGCGGTCGTTATTCGTCCTTACTCAATTATTTGTATTTTTATATTACTTTGAACTTGCCAAAACGATAAAATTGTAAGTACTAACTGCAAGTTCTTTGAACTATCGAAATACTTTCTTTTTTTACTATTTCTCCATAAACATACAAATACCTACGTACTTTTCACTCACTTAACATACATATGAAAACATAATACCATTACATCTGTTTAAAAATAGGAAACCAATCGAGACGTTCGGCAATCGAGTCACGACCTCAGCAATCTTTATTTTGCGAATGTAAATTAGCTGTCTTATTTCCTTACCAATATGGCATTGGGTTTTGCATCGCTTATTTAATTTTTATTTATTTACTTGATTAGCAAGGTTACATACACATAACCGAGAAACATAATAATACAATTAGAGAATAATCAGAATAATCACAAATACGAGTATATACCAAATAAATTATGTTTCACTTATATTATATCGGCAGATTTGTAATGAGAGACTACGGGTTATCGGATGCAGAAATAATACAATATTTCAATTAACTATCTAATCAGGCCGTCTATGTCGCTACAACTAATAGGTATTGGTACAATCTTCACGTTTGGCTTATAAAATGGTGGTCACAATCCTAGCTCCTATAAAAATGCCCCAATTTATTACTTGGTCCTTAGCATATATACGCCGATCCATGCGTCTTGTTTTCACAACCGCAACAATACTCTACAAAATATACATACTCGTACATCCATACTTTCACATCCTTCTTCCAAAAAGAAGAAGAAAGAAAAAACTCGCCGTTAGCAAGCTCAACGCCACATTTAGCATAATCAAAGTAGGGATCCAAGTTGGAACAGATAACATCGGTGATAGGTTGGTAGCCGATCGTCTGATCGCCTGATCGAGCATCTTGGAACCCTAAGGCTCTTACGACATGCTCGGGAAGTTAGGCAGCTGATACATTATTTTCAAGTCCCACACCAGCATGGAAAACTGCAACAATAGTGTATTAAAAACTCCTGGTTACCCACCAGGGCCTCGACTTTGCTATTTCAAACATCCAGAGGAATGGATAAAATGTCAGAATCAGGCCACTGCACTGAGACACGATTTAGTACTTCGGTGTGTATTAAATTGTTACTGAACATCTTTTAAAAGTTATTAGCAACTAAATGATGTTTTTAGTATCAAATAAGGTTGTATTGTGTGTTTAAGAATCTCTTATTATTATAAGAAGCGAGAGGATATTATATTAAACGAAGGCCATCAACATTTAGGGGCGTTTATGAACGGACCTTTGTGAATATTAGGAATAAAACTCGGGTATGGTTATGAAACAGTAAGATTTCATTGCTAGCGGCGCTGGTCAGCACTTTGGGGCCAGAATAAACTTTGGGAGTGCTCGTTTATTAATTTTTTTGCATATCTTGTTTGCCCCACTGCTGGGCAAAAGCATGTCCCTTTCCCTTTAATTTTTCTCGAACCCTGACAGTGCCCCACCACCACTAGCTGTCCTCGCATCTGGACACTGCTTCTTCATAACATCAGACAAAGCAGAGTCATTTGCCTAAACTTCTCTAAAAAAACTTAGATCATCCCGTTACATAATATTAATCAAGCTAAATTAAATGCCAAATTATCAGCTAAGAAACATAAAACAATCAACCTGTAAACGTCCAATGACCAGGCGATTGTGGTGGGTTTAAATATCAAGGACACACATTACACACGGGGAGATAAAGCTATAACCCATCACGTTGTCCTGGTGGCATTTGATAGATACGTAACTACCGGGATGTATGCGTAACTAACGGGATTAACACCTAAAAGTGTCATCCCAAGCACAGAGAAGCACGCTACATTTTGAAATAGGCTTAGCTGACAAAAACGCAACCCGATTACGAAGGTCGCTGCCCAATCGAGCAATAGTACATTTAGAGTACTTAGCTCCCTAATCGGAGTGCTAACGCCTTCCTCACTCAACTGCGGGGTGCATATCAGCGCAGATGTCTCAAACAACAAAATAGCCGTTAAAGTGCACAGCCGGCCGCAGCCGTAACATAACCGCGCGGCCGCAACAGTTATAACGATGGAACTTCAATTCAATTCGCTCGCACCAAGCTCATTGCCAGGAACGTATTCAGGTGAGATTAGGGCCCGCTTCCTGTTTGGTGTATAAGCAAATCCAGGTTTGCTTCAGTGGCAACATTTAAATCCAGTGCGAATACTTTAAAGTGATTCTATTGAATCACTCCAAGTTATTACTTAATTAAATATTCAGGAATTGCCAATAACAAAATTAAAAAAAAATCAAAATCATTTATTCAGTTTAAGGCTACAAATAGCTCTTATGAACGTCATTATGCCATCGGTTCGTAAGTCTTCTCTGGGCGGACTTTCACGTGAACTAGACAGTAGCTCTGCATAATTTGTAAGCTCCATAAAATAAGCCTTTGATTATCATAAAGTATCAAGTGGCTGCCAGATTCAGACGTCCAGGGCCGCAGCTACACACACACTGCATGGAACAACAATGTTTTAATTTGACAACGCAATTCATATGCCTAGTGGGAGTTCTATTTTCTATTCGATCACACTGCCAATAATAATAATTTTTATAACAAAATTTGAATCTCCTCGTTTACCATTAATATTATTGTTTTCTATAAACAGGATCCAATGGTGAATAAAAGTCGCACTTAGCAGTCGGTTTCCATACTTTCTCGGTCAGCCGCCTTAAACCAGCACTGTGGTTACAGACCCAGAGGTCCCGGAACTGATCCCAGGGGTAAAGGTTTGTACTTGGTTTGGTTGGTCGTAGGGCTTGTCTTCAGTCCCCTTGGAATGCTACATATACCACTACCTACCTTATCCAAACATGAAACCATAGCATCAATGTTAGTAAAATTGTTGTGTTCCAAAACAACAGTTAGAGATAAGATATAGCCAACGCCTCAGTAGTTGAGTTAGTCATTCCGGGTGAAGTGTGCCTCCACCTACGGGCGTTATCATCACATAACATCAGGTGAGATGAAGGATTACCCGTAAAAGCTGCCTTTGGTCTTTGAAGTTGTGTAAACGACACGCGTGTAGCGGCGTACGTACACGCCTCTTGTTATCACAACTGCAATAATACTGCTTTAAATGCTCATTGTCAAAGTCAAAGTCAAAGTGAAATCCTTTATTCAACATAAGCCTTCACAGGCACTTATTGACGTCAAAACTATAAAAACCAAATAATAATTTTAAAAAAAGAAACAAAAAAAATCGTTTAAGCTAAACTACTGAATCTACCACCAGCTCGGATTTTGGGAGAGCCTTCGACCGAGAAGAGCTGACAAGAAAATCAGGAGGCTTATTTCTTGGTAAGGGCCCTGTTCGACTTAATCCTGCCCTGCCGTTCCTCATTCGGGCCAGTTAATAATAACGGGAGTCGTCCGCCTGTTGTGACGTCCCTGGAGCGTTATATTGCCTCGCCTTCGCGGACTTTGCGGTTATTTAGTAGCTGGAGGTGCTATTAAGAGCGTAGGTGTTTATTGCAAAATGGTATATTCAATATCCTGGTGGTTATTTCTACTTAGAATTCGACTAGATTGCATGAATGTTACGAGTATATAAAATATTAGAGCACACACCATATACATTGTTCTGATCCCAAGGTTAGTAGCTAAAGCACTCGTTTTGAGGAAATCAGAAACAACGACGGTACCACAACCACCCAGACCCGATACAATATTCGTTCGTTTCGACATTGACTCGACCGGGAATCGAACCCGGGACCTCAGAGTTAGCGCCGCCGAAAGTCCGGCGTGCAAGCCACTCGGCTACGGAGGTCGTCAAAAGGTCTAGTGCCACCCTTATACTTATTATTAGTTACCTCTCATTTTCTTTTTATTTGTCCTATGCCTTAAATGTTGTCTGGAAAAGATTGTTTTATGCGATAAGACCGCCTTTGCCTACTTATATATATATTATTATAGTGGAGGCAATAAAATGTTGATCTATCCATCTATCTTTATATGTATGTCCCTAAGCAACATTGCTTTGCATTGCTATGTAAAGTTCCGTTTTGATGGATACAGTCACGAACATTAACATCTAAACAATGTAACTCTTAATGTATTGGAATAAGAGTCAAAACTAGTCAAAAGCATATAAACTTTAAATTAAAATGAATTCTTTGCCTGACCATTCATTTTGTTCCTAGCTCTATGGATATGAACATATGTCACCTGTAATGCTGACCAAGCAGAAGACGGTTCACAATTTCGCGGTCGATAAATTGTAAGGCATTTGTTTGTAATCTAACGGTTTAAATTTAGTAAAATTATAAAAGTGACAGCTAGACATCGTCAGTTGATAAACATACGAAAATGTAAGCGTTAGATTGTAAATTATAGTGTCCGTTCACAATCTATCGACAGTTTATAATCTCACTAGATTAAATTATAAATTAACGGTTCGTACAATTATCCGGTGACATATACACACATGTTAATGCTAGTGACTGTACATACAATCACTTTTTGCACAATGCGTGACCAAACACATCATAATCGTCATTTGAACCCATGTTCCCATTTTTTGCATTTATGCCAAATTATTCAAATTAAGTGAATAAAAACAGTCTTAAATTAATAAATTGCTTACAACTTATTTACTCTTGTCGAGTAGATACCGAAAATTTACAGAGAGCATCAAATAAATAATGAACCACTTAAAATAACAGTTTATTTGTATACAATCATAGTCGTTGTTTCAAGAAATTTGACGGATTACAAAACGTTACCTACGCCCTGTGTATACAAACAAACTTCAATAACATTTCAACCATAATCCATATACATAAAGTTCAATGTCTATTGAGCAAATTTGACAGTTTGTGGTAGGTTGATGTGCAGGCTTGAACTATATCCTGAACTATATAATATGTACCCATAAATTTGTACGGAACCCTCGGTGGGCGAGTCCGACTCGCACTTGTCCGGTTTTTTTATCTTTCATTTTTGTTATCAAAACCTTGATATTTGTAAAAATAGTATAAAATTATGCTATACAGCTACAGCTTATATTATAACGACGATGATGATCAAGTTTTAATGTTCCTAACAAATTGCACCCCATTGTCTTTCAAGTCGCCAGCTCTAATATCTCGGTCATCAAATAGAGATAATAAATAAATTCCAAGTGAACTTTTTGTTTGTTTTGATGAGCAGTTTTACTTCTGTTTAGTTTGTTACCTGAAACGAATTATTTACGACTTCTTTGTAATCTCCCTTACAATTGTCTGGTGGGGAGAAAACTTCTATAAATAGGTAATTAAGCTATATCTTTTTCTCTCGACTCCGATTACTTACAGCGTTGTTGTTTTTTATCTAGAAAGGAATAGGATCGAATAAAATTATAGTAAGGATTTTTCACAGTCGTCGAACTTCATTTGTTTTAAACTATCACTTAAAGTCATAGTTAGTTTTTTATTCTTTGTCCTTTCGTCGATTAGTTGTAAAAAGTAAAAGTTGTAGTCAACTTTAGAAAATGATGTAAAAATTGTTCAGTACCCACTAACGCTGTTTAAAAACAATAACTCTCCATTAAGCCGAACGCGCGAACTTCTGCCGACTCAGTCAAAAAAAAAAACAGCTCTTGATAAACAACCTCACACATTACTGAAGCCATAAAAAGGACAACAAATGGGCGCCATTTTAACAAATGACGATCACGAAAAATTGCTTTTATGCGTCAAGAAAACTCGACGACAAATCTTGCCGAACGCGAGCGCCCTAAAGAGAGTTATCAAGATGGGAAAAAATTACACTTAAATAGGTAAAAGTTTGTGTCTCCTTTTAACGGCTTTGAAGACCACTGAGCAAGTTTGACACACGACCTTTATAACATTTTTTATTTATAACGATAGCTACTCGTATTCCGAACTAAAGATATTTGACACGCGCCAAGTTACCAAAAGTTATTTACTGTCATTAGTTATTGATGCAGAATCAATTATTAATGTCCGCATTCCTGTGAAACGGGAAGGTGTCAACGCTTTGTTTTTGTTGCTTCCTAATTCCACCGAACACTTCCCCAAACCCGGACACGTCTTGTCAAGCCAAACGTCCAAAACATTAAAGGTGTCCTTTAGTTCTTAAGATCTAGATCGACGATCGAAAGCGAACAACTGGAGAAGATTGGCTACCTACACAATTTATTTAGCTAGGCTACACAATCTCGTAAGCTAGGCTACACAATTTTGTAGCTCTACCATATTTTTTTGCACACAATACCTACTCAAGTAAACCTTTTCTAATTCATTTTGCTGTAACATTTTAAATAAAAATAAATAACAGGAAATAAAAAACTATTTTTGAGAGAGATTGCTGATTGCCTCTGAGGCATTTTCAGCTTCACCGGGCTTGTTTGGGAGCGGCGAGGAACGTAAAAGGTCCCTCAAGCCGTGTGAAACGAATCACCTTCGGAGGTTTTCTAGAGGGAACGGCATCGTGCACTAGTGCGCGTCCCCATGCCCCACTAGACTCTTCAAAGGGTTCGGATCGGATCGGTGATCGGAACAACCCGAGGGCGCCTCTAAAGGCTCGGACCTTGGCTTGGGTTGACCGGGCCCCGGAAGAGGAGAGAAGCGCCCAAGTACATGTCTGTACCTGGTGTAGAGCGCGTGTGAACCAGTTCTTCGTACCCTTGTTCTAAGAGTACGGTGTCTTGGGCCTAAACTATTGTGCATGTTTAGTGTATTCTGTAAATGTGTAGTCGCATTTAGGATCGGGCGGGGACACTTTCCATGATGATTTGCGAAACTAACAAACAACCTTTCTAGCAAATGTCGCATAATTAACAAATGGTAGGTGACGTGACAAAAGGAGGAATTTTCGTAGAACATAGCTACTACTTTTTTCAGTTCTGCAGAGAACCCGCCGAATCAAAAAAAATCAAAGCACTCTTGTGATGATACTTAGTTCAAACCTTCTTCAGGCCCTAAGGATCGCTTACCATGAAGCTTGCTTAATGAGTTGCCAGCATGTATGTAATTCACCACCCTTCAAAGTTTACCTTCAAGATCTGGTGACGCGGTGATACGTCATACAATCGACATAATTAAAACATTCGTACTATATTGCCAACAACAACAAAAATCCAAAAAAAATACACAGCTTTACCAACGTTGCGGGTAAATCCTACCTCGCTGTTTCCATCACCTAATCCAAAGTAGATAATAATAGTTCCCCAACCAAAACAAACAGATCACGTTAGAATACAATATATTCTTCTTACACCGAGCAATCCACTGTCCTTATTAGGTATCGCGTTCCCCACTCTCGACAAATGGGGACAAATGGGCGCCATTTTTACAAATGGCTGCCGAGAAACATTCGCTTTGTGTGGGAATTGGCAATACGCAACGGAAATTATGTTGGGACTCTTATGGAGATGCCATGAGAGAAAGGAAAACTTTGTTTGAACTTTTAGAAGTTTTTGTGGCATTATTATACACATCAGCGCAGTGGGAGGTATTCGCGTACACATTTACCCAAGTGGGTGAAGTATCATCAAATCTTTTCCTATTATAAGTTGATATAAGGAAAAGTAGAACTGCTAAAAGAGTTTTTGAAGCAAGTATTGAAATGAGTTTGTAAATAAGCGGTGCTACTTCAATGCCAAACAAATTGTAGTTAAAGTACCTAACACTAACTACCCTCTCTCCCCTCTACTCTCCTCTCTACTTCATATTCATTACCCGGATTCCAATTTGTTAGAAATGATCGCTCTATTGGCGGCGGTGGTGGTGTTGCGATACACGTAAGTGCGCACATTCTTTTCTCTATTGCTGATATGTCACCTCAAACGCCACCGCGAGACGCTGGTGAGCATCTGTTTCTGAAAGTTACAATTAACCACACTAAAATACTCCTTGGTGTTTACCATTGTCCTTCCTCTTGTATTAACTTCTTCCCCTCCTTAGAAAATATATTAGAAAATCTCTCTTCTTCTTACAACCATGTCATCCTGAAGGGTGATTTTAATACCTGTCTCCTTAAAAATGACTCACGTTCTTCGTCATTACGTACGGTAATGCAAGCCACTAATTTATTTTACCTCCCGTTAAATGCTTCCCATCACTTTCCTAACTGCTCCCCTTCTCTTCTTGATAAGGTCAATTCGTATCTTCTCTTGATCACGTGGCTAGGCATGGACAATGTAATACCTCATTTTTATGTCTTACAGAATAAAAAATAAATAAACTTTCCTACACTCACACCAATTATCTAGCCCAAGAGAAGCTTTGTTATGAAACTCGTTAAATGGTTACTAGACAACGAATAAACAAACTTAAAATAGAAACACTCAAACCCGAGACAATTTAGAAAAACAATAATTTCAAAATCGACCCGACCGGGGATCGAACCCGGGACCTCAGAGATGGCGACACCATGAAAACCGGTGTACAAACCACTTGACCAAGGAGATTGTCAAATCCGTCCTCCTAAGGCTAAGCATAAAATCCTTCTGCAGCGCAGCTTTGGTGGATGACGCCAACAGTATCGACTGGTCTCCGTTACTGTGATACCGTTGATGACAAAATCGAGCAACTGGTAGCCAAACTGATCGAGTTGTATGATGTTCACGCCCCGGTGCGGTAAACCAAATGCAAGTGCAAGCCCATACCGTCTAATTGGGAAAGGTGCACTGTCATTCGTAATCACTGCAATAAGGTGTGTAGAGATGCACAGCGCCACTTCATCGACAAATCCGTGGAAAATGGAGATCCCGCCAAAGTCTGGAAGTTCCTTAGAACAATGGGTATTGGGAAACCTCGTCAGGAACCCATTCCTAGAGGTTGAGATATCAATCTTCAGAATCAACATTTCTTTTCTTCATTCCACTTTGATAGAAACATAAAAAGTAACACATTAATATATCTCTCCCAGAGTATTTTGTACATTTCTTCCAACGCAGTGGGAAATTACTGTTTAAGCCGTAAAATGATTCTTCCTATCCTTGACAACATTCTTCCAATCGTAACGCATGTCCTCAACCACTCCTTTGATAGTGGTATCTTCCCAGCTACCTGGAAATATGCCCTGATCATCCCACTTCCTAAAAAATTTAATTCTAAATCTTTTTCCGAATACCGACCCATATTCATATCTTATCCCCTTTATCATGGGGAGTGCTCTGAGGAATTGTTCGATTTGATCACTGCCGCTGATTTCCTGCACCGCACTACACGCAATCGACTGTCTTTCCATCCTCACCATCTTGATGGATGGCGGTCTACTACTGTGCGTTTCTCACGTAATTTTTTACCACGAACTACAGTTCTGTGGAACCAGCTCACGGCGGCGGTATTTCCGGACCATTACGACGTAGGGTACGTAGACGACGTACGTTTCTTCAAGAAACGAGCCTATTCCTTCCTTAAAGGCCGGCAAAGCATCTGCGATTCCTCTGGTTTTGCGGATGTCCATGGGCGGCGGTGATTGCTCCCCATCAGGTGATCCGCCTGCTCGTTTGTCTCCTTCTAATATTAAAAAAATATATATATTCCTGGAAATACCAAAATAACTTAGAAATTCCTCTAAAGCCGGCAATGCATCTACGATTTGATTACGATTTGGGGGTGACCGTTACTCGCATCCGTAGGTTTACCCTTGAGACCCTACGTGACCCCTGGGTGGTGCTAAATGAGTGACACTGTCTGAGTGGTAGAGCCACGCTGCCTTGCAGCACGAAATGGGCCGGCTCGCCCGGCGTAATACCACCCTTTCACAGAATATCGGCGTGAAACAATTGCACTCGTTGCTGTTGTGTTTCGTATGGTGAGTGAAAGTACCGGAGGATCTCTCACTCCTCCCTCACTCTTAATTCCTAATCCCTTCTCAAGATCCAACTCCTTCCTCAAGGCCGGCAACGCATCTGCGATTACTTTGGTTTTGCGGGTGTCCATGGGCGGTGGTGATTACTTCCCATCAGGTGACCCGCATGCTAGTTCGCCTACTTTTAATATTAAAAAAAAAATAGGTAAAAAACTGGTGTTGATCATATTTGTAGCGGTAATTGACTCCCATCAGGTGACATCCCCTATCAGGTGACCTGCTTACTCGTTTCCCAGCCCTTACATATAAAATCAAACTTTTCTTGAGCCAGCGCCTTCGACCGGTTCGTAAGTATTTCCAATCCATATTACAAAATAAATTATAACTAAAACTTTTGCCTTAGTTTATTTTGATTGTATTATAAGAACCCCATACAGAAATCATACAAATTATTGTGAAATCTGTGAAATCAACAGTTGACACACATTACGAAACTGAAAAGAAGTCCCTCAGGCTTCAAACTGTTTAAACCCTGCAATATGATATAATAAACATTTACAACTTTTATCTTATTGTACGTTTATTTTTGGTTATTGATAAAATATAAGTATTCAGCCTATATACCGTACTGCTGCTGGGCAAAAGCCTTTGAAGTCAAGTCATCTTTGATTTTATGGGCATTAGCTCTCCACTTTTGCCAAGTTGCCAGGTTGGTGATCAAGTATCACAAATCTGGGTTACGCATCGAAAAAATCGGAAACACACTTTGCCTGACTTATAATTTGAAGTCAGAACCTCCCGGAATTGAGGCCAAGCAATCGTGCATATATATCAATCGGGCCTAGCCAACGAGGCATTAATTAATTCAAAAAATTGGTTGCCTGTAAAGTCGATATACGGGCGAAAGTTTTACGTGACAACGACTTTGAGTGGTAAAATAATTTTAATGTGAATATTCATTCGTATAGTAGGAAGAAGGATGAAATAATAGTAACAAATTAAAACATTTATTTATACAAAGAATTATATTAAAAACATTAATTTATACAAAGAATCTCGCACTGAATTTCATATTAACAAAATTTTATTTTTACCTTTACACATACATACGTATTTACCTTTCACTTTTTATGTCTGTCTCTCTCGCTCTTAGGCGGGCTAACCATGCCCGAGTGGAAGGGACGCGTGCCTCTCACTCGCTCTCATTGTGAGCGCATAACGTGAGCGGAGCGTAACGCAGTTTCTTGAAGTGTCACCCGGCAAACCAATTTATAAGACGTTGTCACGTCAATAAGTAAATTGAAGTTAAACGTGATATATTCAGTTGGTATATTCAATTTAAATTGTCTGTATTGATGTCAAGGTGCTCTGGTGCTCTTAAACTTTGACAATGATGAGATTTTGAAAGCACGGTCTTTTTTTATATTTTACGGGTAAGCACAGTGAGGTAGCGTACTTCACCCGGGATCCTTAACTAGTGAGGCACTGACTATCTTATATCTAGCTGCTGGAACACAACAATGCTACAAGCAATGATGTTATGGCGGGCGATATATTTAGATAAGATGGTGGTAGCTAGCCAGGCGTACAAACAAGCCCTACCACCAACCAAACCGAGTACACAAACCGCCCCGTACCGCCATATGTACCGCCCGCTGTGAATCGAACCCGGGACCTCTGGGTCTAAACCGGTGGTCAACCACTAGACTACAGAGGCGGTTAAAAAAAAATCTTTTAAATACAAAAGGCAAGTAAAGAAATTCAAGCAAACAATCTGATCTCATTATCACCAAACGAGAGAACAAGTGCTACTAGCACCGCTTAATGGCAAAAAGGAAAAAGTTTTTCTTGAAACTTAATAGAAAATGGTCCATTCTAATGTCCTTACTTTGTCCTTGTACAAATTAGTTTTATGCTTTTGTGAATGAATTACAGGAGACTTCTAGAAGAATAGAAAAAGGCTATTCGGACTCACAATGTTTACATAGATGTAATTAATTGTCCTAAAACACTCTTTACGTTACGTTAGTGTGTTAACGGATAAATTAAAATGGTTGTTTTACTTTAGTATTGACCTTTTCATTAAAAAACATATATTGATGTATTGACAATGTTTACTATCAATTAAGTTTAAAAATTATGTTACATTAATATATATGAACAATGTAAAAAGCAATTCCAATTGTTTTTTGGTCTTAATTAAGTCCCCCCCCCCCTTTTTAACGACTTTCATATGACAAACTACACTGATCAATTATTTTTATTCTTAAACTAACTAGAGGATTTACTGGAATTGGTGAAATAAGTTGACTTTAAATTTTTATTACTTTCGGACAATAAAACTTCGTTGTCTTTAGGTTCTGCAGTCACAGCTCTATTCTTTACAATTTCAACATTTACTGTGCCTGCTGAGGTTATCAAAGACATGTCTGTCGGTAAGCTGGAATTGTTACCAGAAATCTGTTTTATCATTTCCATGCTCGTGTTGTTCTGTACATCAATCTGTTTAGACAATGCAGCTATCATTTCTTTAAAAGTATAATTACTCCATTTCTTAACCACCTCCACAACGGGACTGTCATCTGCATATTTATTTTTGTCTACATTTTCATTAGTTAAGTTCATGGAAAGAACGCACATAACTTCTTTTTTATTGTCAATTGTGTCATTACCCTCGTTTTCTGTCATATTTATTGTTAAATTTGCCGTTTTGTTGTCACAATTAAGGTTTGTTTTAGAGTCGACTGTACTTTCGTCTGCTCCTTCATAACTATTTCCTATCAAGTTTTCAATTAATGCTTCTATAGAGAATACTTTGTTATTAGCTTCAGAAAAACTGTCATTTTCGTTTCTACTTAAATCTCTTTTGAAGTATCTCGATGTATGTGACTCTTGCCTCCTTTCCGGAGTAGATGGGAAAAAAGAAACTCTTACTGCGTCGGTAATTTTTCCTTCGTTACTTTTATCATTAACATATACTTTTTGATCGCGATATATTTTGTGATGCGTTTTAGGCCACCTTGTCTTAGACACATCTTCAGTTTCATGTCTCAGAATATCTGACTTACTGTTTCTGATTTGCTCTCTGAGATTATAGCGGAGCTCCACCTTGGGCATTCTTTTCAGTTTAAATAAAGTTTTGTACATATCTTTAAGGGGATCGGAAAAGAACTCAGTCGCTTCAGTTGTTTGTCTTTGCCCTAAAACAATTATCATTAAAAGATTTTAATGCTAATTAAGAAAAATGGTATTAAAAAAATTTCTTCGAGTGGGGTCGACCAACTGGCTTAAATAGGCCATTGTGCAAATAAATTTGCTGAAATAGTATTTTTAATTTAAAGCTGGTAAATTATATCATTATTTTAAGGTTTCGAAATTAGAAGCATCATACAATGTCTGATATATAAAAACTAATATCTTACCATTTCTGATTGCTTCAGCATTACTGTTTAGTATATTGGCATAATTATTTTTCTCGTCAACCAGAAACATTGATCTCGTTGGCTCATCATTTTGCAAATGAGCAACAGATGGTGGGCGCAGGTTATCCACATTTTTCCTTTTGTTATCAACTTTCTTCAAACATCCATTTGGGTAGCAATAGGTTGGTTGCTCGATACACATCTGTACACAGACGCACACAGGTGGGGTGGTGTGGAACTCCGTGAAGATGACATTGAAAAAATGCTCTACCATAGCAGTGTTGTTGGCATCCTCACATGCAGACTTGTTGGGCTTCCTTACATTTATGTATTGACTGTAAGAACCTGTAAATATAAATCTTATTGATAAAATATCGTTCTCGTACACAATTAGAACTGACACTCTTTTTGAAAGTGATTGTTACTAACAGAAATCTTTATTAAGCTAGTTAGATAGTTTTAACTAAAACCAATAGTTAAATATATTATAAACCAGTGGTTAAGTTTTTTATGTTACTGGGCCGAGAAAAGAGCAAACGGCCCGCCTAGAAAGTGGCTACCGCAGCCAATGGCCCAAAAGCCACAGTTCTTATGCCTCTTTGCCTTCACATTATTACTCATTATCATTCATCATCATTTGTATGTCTTATTTCCAAAATTATTTTGAGTGGGAACAACGTGTTTTTTTCTTCCATTTTCCTTGATCAGCCGTCATTTTAACATTTACTCTTTGCTTTGCTTTTATACTCTATAATTTCAATACGTATTTATACTCATCAAGAGCAAAGTTAGACAATGCTGCTTGGCAGAATTAGGTGGGTCGAGATTCTGTTGGATTTTTGGAAGAAACCTAGGAAAAAATAATAGTGAAGGCAGGAATAAATTGCAGAAGATTAAGCAATTATATTAATTTTGATAATTAATATAAATAGAAATGATTGATAACACGAATAATACTCACTCACAATAATACTGTAGAGCAAACAGAGCAGATAAGGAAATCCAACAGTCATCATTAATAAGCAATCTGAAGAGATCTGTAACCCAAAGTAATGTGTTGATGCATCGTGACACAACAGTTTTCACTGATTTAGTTTTAATATTATTAATTATGTTGTTATTGAATGTTGTTTATGTAGAAATGTAGGGTAAATTAGCTTTGTCATTATGACTAAATATGTGTCTAAATAACACACAGTTAACGTTTTTATATGGGACGCTTAGATTAAGAACATGTTTATAATCTGAGTATAATATGAGCTCGATGACGCAGTGGTTAACGCGCTCGGTCTGCGAGTGCTCAGATTAAGCAACTTTCACAAAGGCCGGTCATCGGATGGGTGATCAAAAATGTATCATCTCGAGCTCCTCCGTGCTTCGGAAGGCACGTAAAGCCGTTGGTCCCGGCTGCATTAGCAGTCGTTAACAACCACCAATCCGCACTGGGCCCGCATGATGGGTTATGGCTCGTTCTTCCTATCCATCCATAGGGAAGGCTCGTGCCCCAGCAGTGGGGAGATAAAATGAGCTGATGATGATGATGATGATGATGATGATATAATATAAGGTGTGAGGTGTGTCGTTACGTGAGTAGAGTGTAAATCGCAAATTTTCTGTTTTTATTGCGAACTACATTTACAATTTAACAATCTTGTTAGTAAAAAAAGATGATTTTCACTAATATCTAATGGCTAAAAATACTTTAAGTACACTTTTAAACTTTCTAGTCTCAAACAAAATGTTTGACGAATACTGTTTAGTAGATACCATGATTAACATACATGATGTTTAAGAAAGTACTTTCATACTTTCTTTAAGTTCCTGGCGGTTTTGCCAAGCACGAGTTATGGTTAGAGGCTGATCAGCAGCCCAAACAGTGAACGTTAAAACAAATACTGCTAGAAAGATGTCACATAATTATTTTAAATACTTTTTCATTTATTTTCTCTTATTGAAACTTTTTACACTATCACTTGTTTCGTGTTTCTACTTTTTTAGAGTATACTCAAAAAGTTGGTTACAAAACCTCACCTTGCTTCGGATAACATGGAACTAAGACACTATTAGGGAGACTACTCAGCACTACCTACGCGACGGGGCGACTATTCTCTCGCACGATAGCCGCGGACTTAACACATTGTAAACATTGTGAGTGCCGGCGGCGTCTGTATATAAACTACTTCCTGTTTCTAAAACAGTCGTCCCCACAATAGGGTGCCCAGGAGATTGTGACAATATTTTGTGATAACAAACTTGTACGCAAATAGATAACAGCATTGTGAACGCAAATAACATTTAAAAAAAAACCGGCCAAGTGCGAGTCGAAATGAAATGAATGAAATGAAATAAAAACATTTGAGTCGGACTCGCGCACGAAGGGTTCCGTACTATTAAAAACCGATCTACAAAACGACAAAAAATCACGTTTGCTGTATGGGAGCCCCCTTAAATATTTATTTTATTCTGTTTTTTAGTATGTGTTATTATACCGGCAACAGAAATACATCATCTGTGAAAATGTCAACTGTCTAACTATAACGGTTCATGAGATACAGCCTGGTGACAGATGGACGGACGAAGTCTTAGTAATAGGGTCCCGTTTTACCCTTTGAGTACGGAACCCTAAAAACGGTTCTACAGCAAAGCGTGCGAAAACTTTTTTGGAGGGAAAAGGAAGAGACATGACATGCAGTTTTACGTTATTTTAATAAATATTGGTTTTGTTAAATATTAATGTGAGATATTAGTGAATTATAAACCGTTAAGTGTTCGTGAACATGTGCGTATTTGTAAATTAAACAGAACCAAAGCCACGTCACCTACCTCTCTCAATAATCTCAAGAAGTCCGTTTAAGATGTCAGCAAAGTCAACGTTTTTAATAAAACTTATATACACTGCTGTCCTCCCGCCATTTCTTACACCCATTGCGGTCATGATCTAATCGATAAAAACTTATATTAATTCATTAAGTAGTATTAAAAAAAAATATTTTTACACTTAACTTTCTCTTACTTTGATATTGGATATATGCGCGCAAACCGCATTAAGCCATAAAAAATACTTTGTGCCTAATATCGAAAAAAGTTTATTGAACAAGCGTCTGATGTTGTCGGTCCGACCAGACTCAGACCCAAAAATGCCCGGTTCCTATTCCAAGCATATAGCATGATACTCGTACGATAAAGCCGAAGATGAAAGCGCATTTCACCCGGCAATTCACAGATAAACTTTTCTTTTATCATACAAGCCATCAAACGAGCCTACTCGTGATGTAAAGCGGTCATCACAACCCGTAGACTCTTGCGACGACAAAGGCGTTTCGCATGCGTAGTGAACTTCTTTCTTTTACTGATGTGTAACATCTTTCCGCTCGCTTTCTAGCATTTGTGGGAGTGTTTTCGTGAAATGGGACGGAAGTATGTGTAACAGTGTAACAAGTGTGTAACAGGAAGTGGGAGAAGCTTGTGGGAGTGATTTCGTGAAATGTGTAACTATGTAACTTTGTAATCGGAAGTCGGGGAAGCGCGCAAGCGCGCGCCATATTGTACATTTAAAATCGATATTATGAACATGACATATTATTATTATGTGGCATATTGTTTCATTTGCCTATCAAAGGTCATTTTGATATGTCAAATGTCTTCTAATGAGTATTTACTGCATTTATTTTATAGTTGTAAAATTATGTAATACATTTTTTTTTCAGAATATAATGTTAAAATTGCTTATTACTAAGGCGAGATGTCAAATATTACACATCATATGCGACTACTGTAAGCCTCGCTCATTTTTTAAATTTTTTGTTTATTTTCAACACTTTTCCGAATTGTAATTTGTTTGCAACAGCGTAATTACCCAAATATATATACCGTTCTTTTTTAACCATCTTAAACCTGCAGATGGGTTGATCAGACCATGAAACTGAACTACTTACCCCAAAAACAAGATTTTTTTTTACTTTCCCATACAAAGCCTCTTTTGACCGAACATGGTTTGTATGGGAAAATTTAAAAAAAACTAGTTTTTGACCTATGTATATTGGGGAAAGCTGTTAAGTTCCATGGTCTGATCGGTTGATTTAAGACGATTAAAAAAGAACGGTGTATAGTCTTAATACCTTAATGTCCTGTACTTTAACTGGGTCCTGTATTGTACCTATTCATCATTAAAGCGAGCCACGCAAAGTAATGCGGCTTAGTGGCAGAAATTGTGAGTGACCACCCGGGTGATCACCATCTAATCAAATTCTTGGCAGAATACTCCAACCACGCTAGCTTTCTTTTAACAAAAAGTAACTACTCAATACAAAATTTTTCAAAGTCACACTTTTTAATTAATTAATTTATCTACGCGAGCGAGTCTGTTTTATTGGGAAAACTTTTTTACGCATAGATATAGGTGTAATATGTCAAGTAAATAAAAATCCAATCGGTGCATGCTCTTAGAAGTTATATCCGAAGATACACAAAACATTTGCATTTGCATTTATGCAAATCGCGATAGAGGAGTTCCGAAGCGTGTCTTGAAACTCAACGACCAGATTTTGATTAAACTTATGGACCGCTGTGATAACACGTTTGTCTAATGACAAAATCAAGCAATATTTGTTGGTGCCCGCCCCGTATATTATCAAAATAAATAAATATGTATTTGCTTCTGTGACCAATTGCGCTCCACTCCGAAGGTCCAATTTAAGGTTCGGGTTTGATTCCTAGGTAGGGCCAAATATCTAGTATTTTTTAATTCATAGATCGCGTTTGTGATTGATCACCAACCCGCTTTTGGCTAGATTATTATAATGATAAAACGAATACGCAACAATTATTATTTTCATTAATTTAATTAATTAACACGGTTATATCACCAAATACATTAATTATTCTATTAATAACAAATTTGAATAAAACATATTATTAAATCAAGAGAGGCGATGACTTGATTTCAATGATAGGAGCCTTTGTCCAGCGGTGGGCCAGTACTTAATCTTAGATTTTATTGTAATTATGTGAGAATCGTAATATTATAGCAAAATATATATCATATATATATATATATATATATATATATTTCAAATAATATATTGCGGTGCCTTTTATTAAATACTTAAATAAAAAACTTGTAAATCAGCCCTAAAATTTTACTTAATTCCTAAAAGGCATACCTTTTTATCGTCGACTGTAAGTAAACCTACTTTTTAGGGTTCCGTAGTCAACGAGGAACCCTTGTGTCCGTCTGTCTTTCTGTCTGTCCCCAGTCTAGCTCATAGACTCTTAGTACTAGAAAGCTGTAATTTGGCATGGATATACATATTAATCACGCCGACAAATAGCAATTTCAAAAATATAGCGGGTTTGTGAAAACAGTTTTTGTTTTTGAATACGTGAAAAAATTCACGGTAGTTGTATATATGACGAAGTTAAAAGGAAAACTATCACAGCTAAGTAGGCTTTACAAGTTTACGAGTAACAGTCGACCAACTTATAAAATGTACTTGGCGCAGTACAAATTCCTCATTGGGAACTACCTACCTACCTGCGCGTGGCCCAACACGCACTTGGCCGGTTTTAATTTATGTCTATTGTACTTACTATAAGTGATTCTACATTATATTCTGCTTTTGCGTAATTGTAACTATACTTTGAAAACATTATTAAATAAAAAATAAATGCTTGGTGTAACTGTCAGATCTTTCATCATCATCACCTCAGCCAAAAGGCGTCTACTGCTGGACAAAACCCTTCCCCGAGGATCTCCACAACGACCGGTTTTGTGCACCTTGCTGGAGGCCTGCCTACACTGCGTTTTCCAGCAGGCGGTCATTAAAATGTTTATTTATTATTACAAAAAGGTTGAAAAAAGAAAAGTTGCATCCTTAGAATAGAATAGAATAGAATAGAATAGAAAAAGTTTATTAATGCTATACAAAATAAAACAAAACATACAACACAGTACAATTTTAAGCGTGGCACTAAAAGGTGTCCACTCAGCATAATCATGTCGTCAGTGACCTGACGGTCACTTAAAAGAGTAACCTGACGCTGGTCTTCCGCGAACACCTTAACGTGAATGCACAGCAGCACACAACCAAACACGCAGTAACTAAATAACTAAAAGTAACTAAAGTAACTAAATTTAGTTACTAACTGATTACATTTTAAGATTAAACTAAGTGAATTACGCATGAACTAGTGGACGGACGTATTAAACACCATTTCCGTATTACGTATTAAACGCAGCCTTCTTTCAATTGTATAATTTGGATTCAGAGTTAATAATAAACACAAAATTGAAAAGGAACCTTAGCATCACTCACAGTCACCTGTCTCTCTCACGATAGGCACTGTGCCCACACGTAAGGTATTAATTTAAAAAAAAACTCCACCTTAGAAATAGTGCATAATGACGTCAAAAAACTAGACTAACTCGACAAACCCGAATACGTGTATAGAACAGAACTAACTCAAATCTATGTATTTTCCTCAAAGTATAGAAACTTTCAGTAAAATTGGTAGATTGGTTTGAAAAATATTGAACTTAAAAGTTTGCATTATTCAAACACTTTATGATATGTATACAAACATAACGAAATAAAAGCAAATATTTACAGAATAAAAAACAATTTCATTTGCAAAACGAACTGACAATAATAGTTTTCGTTAAAAATATATTAATATAATAGTCAACATTTATTTTCAAATAAGTATTTACACAAGTAATATAAAAGCAATCAACATCAATATCAAATACAAAAAATTTAAGCCATGTATGGCTATTAAAAACATATATTGTAATATATGTGTTTAATATATAATATAAATTATAGTATACTTTACTGTCTACAAAATGTCTTTAATATTTTATACAAACATGTTAGATATTAAAATGAATACCCTACTGTATTAAAGACGCATAACATTTCACAAAAGTTGGTTTCGGTTAAAAATTACCATTATTCTAAGTGGCTTTAAAAACCTGTTTAAAGCAATTTTATGCTATTCTAAAAACATAATATATTATTTAGTGTTTAATAAATAACAGAATTGTTACCATATTTTGGTTGGTTGTGAGTATTTAATAATTATTCGTTAACATTATTATTTTAATGTAACAAGATACCGTGATAGTTTAATAGTAGATTATTAACCAAGGGGATAAAGCAGTGTCTTCTGCCGCGGGTGACGATTTAAATCGCGAGCGTAACGAAGGACTCGAGGTTTACTCCCGAGCGTAGCGAGGGTGTTAAAAACTTAAATCACGAGCGAAGCGAGGGATTTAAGACGAGTCCTGAGTGTAGCGAGGGATTTAAGTTCACCCAATACTAAGACACCTTTATCACCGAGGAAAATACTCTACTTTTCGTACCATTTGCGAAAAAATTAACACAATAATAATATGAGATAAGCCTTTATTAAATATAATGACAATTAAAAGTAAAAGTTAACATTCGAAACATTGGTCCAATTATTGATAGAGAGACATTTTTGTTTGGTACATTTATTGTTGATGTGTTGATTTGAGTATTTATATACAAACTCAATGGTGTAAACACAGATGTAGTTCAGTATAAATTTCGGTAAGTATTCCAAATTTAAATCACATTCTCCCCCTAGAGGATGAATGAAATTCAGTACAATTTTCTTTCCCTGTTTTTAACAGATTAAAAATGTATTTTTGTTTAATTGTCATTATATTTAATAAAGGCTTATCTCATATTATTATTGTGTTAATTTTTTCGCAAATGGTACGAAAACGAAAGAAAGCTCATTGATTAAAAAAAAAACATTAAATTCTAAATTTTTTCCCCCTAGAGGATGAATGAAATTCAGTACAATTTTCTTTCCCTGTTTTTAACAGATTAAAATTGACTATTGTTATGTTCGCTTTTTGTGGCATAGAATGTCACTTTTTTGAGCAAGTGGTACGAAAAAGTTATATCTCTTATTTACATAGCTACAGTAGAACCAGGTAATAGTAGATTGTACACCAAGGGGATAAAGCACTGTATTATGTCACGGGCGCGATATTGAATCCTGAGCGTAACGAAGGACTCCAGATTTAACTCCCGAGCGTAGCGAGGGGGTTTTGAGTTGATTCCCGAGCGAAGCGAGGGAATTAAAATGGAGTCCTGAGAGCAGTGAAGGATTTAAGCGCGCCCAAGGCAAAATCAGTTTTATCCCTGAGGAGTATACTCTACTTTTCTCACCTTTTGCGAGACAATAAAAACCAAGGCTACTAGAAAAGTATTTTCGTACCACTTGCTCAAAAAAGTGACATTCTATGCCACAAAAAGCGAACATAACAATAGTCATTTTTAATCTGTTAAAAACAGGGAAAGAAAATTGTACTGAATTTCATTAATCCTCTAGGGGGAGAATGTGATTTAAATTTGGAATACTTACCGAAATTTATACTGAACTACATCTGTGTTTACACCATTGAGTTTGTATATAAATACTCAAATCAACTCATCAACAATAAATGTACTAAACAAAAATGTAACTCTCTCTATCAATAATTGGACCAATGTTTCGAATGTTAACTTTTACTTTTAATTGTCATTATATTTAATCAAGGCTTATCTCATATTATTATTGTGTTAATTTTTTCGCAAATGGTACGAAAAGTAGAGTATTTTCCTCGGTGATAAAAGTGTCTTAGTCTTGGGTGAACTTAAATCCCTCGCTACACTCAGGACTCGTCTTAAATCCCTCGCTTCGCTCGTGATTTAAGTTTTTAACACCCTCGCTACGCTCGGGAGTAAACCTCGAGTCCTTCGTTATGCTCGCGATTTAAATCGTCACCCGCGGCAGAAGACACTGCTTTATCCCCTTGGTTAATAATCTACTATTTATTTATTAAAATACTATTTTCATTACTAATTATATATTATTGGCACAGTAAATAACAATAAAAAGTAAATTAAAAATTAAAATTTCAAGTATTTTTCCTTCGACTTCTCTGGTAGTAGGTTATATATTAACAATACCTAAGGCGTCTAATTTAATGGATTCCGGAGTTAAATCACTTTCGTCACTCGACATTTTCTTAATGTTTTATTCTATCTTCTTTTGCAGTTTTGTCTGATACTGATTGCACCGTATTGAAATACTCGCGGCTTTTGTTTTAAGTATTGATTTTTTTTGTTCGGCTTGCCGTGGCGTGGCCAGCTCGATTTTCGAATAAGTTCGATTTTGACGAAATTAGACTTTAAATGCATAACAATAAGAACTAAGAGAACTGAGAATCACATTACTGCCCGGCGGGTTATAATGAAATTCAGTACAACATTACACCCCGGCAAAAGACAAGGGCTATAATTATTTACTTTGAGTAAGGTTTGCATGATATATAATGAGGCATTGTCGAGCAGGTCGTGTGAAAAAAATATTTACATTTTATAAATACCTAGGTATAGAGTTCTAGACTAACAGTCGTTAAGTTACTCATAAATTGAGACAACGTTCGCAATCACTTACAAGCTTTTAATTTTTCTAGGAATGTATTCCACATCTACATTCTTCATTCGCAATTGTACTTGCTCCTTGCCGAATTTTATCCCTCCTTTGCCAACTACAGTTTTCAGATCAAAATGACGAAGAATGTGAGCTAAAGCACTCTTCACCTGTAATTTTGCATACCTCATACCGATACATATCCTAGTTCCATACCCAAACGGCTGATAAGTTACGCCCAAATTCTGCTTGCTCTCATCAGAGAATCTTTCAGGATCGAACACTTCTGGATTTTCAAAGATTTTGGATTCATGATGGTATTCGTAAATTGGCGTATATACTTTGGTACCTTTCTGGATTCTAATGTTTCCTTCCGGTAAGACAGTATCTTCCATGCATCGTCTAGTCAAAAAACCAATAGGAGGATACACTCTCAATGATTCATTTAACACTTTGTCCAAGTATTCCATTTCTACAATTGCGTCGTATGACAAATTTCCATGGTACCTCTCGAACGTTGCATCCACTTCTTCTTGCACACGTTTATGTACTTCAGGATGTCTGCCTATTTCAATCATAGCACCTAGCACTGCAGTCGCTGTGGGTTCTACGCCAGCAGTGAAGAAGAAGAAACCTTGTGCAGCTAGTAACTCATCAGTGGGCTTCAATTCATAGCCCGACTCTTCGTGTTTCATGGCACCGCTCTTCTGGATACTCAAGCAGATGTCAGCGAAGTCGTGTTTCTTTATACCATCCTGTTCTCGTTGTCGAAATACTTGTTTCATTGCACCAATGAAAAAAGGTTCAAACTCTTTAAAGAATTTCAGTTTTAAAATTTTAAAGACAGTCGGAGATAAACTTGAAATGGCAAACCTGACGTTTCCCCAGAAATCTGCAATAAACGCTTTTCTTGTAACATCTAAGAACGGTGAATCGAAGGTGGACTCGCTACTAACACCGAAGACGGCCGCTCCAATGGCTGCACAGCAGAACGTCGACAGCGTGTCAAAGGTGTCACGTTTTTGCAATTCAGGGTTTTTATTCAAATACTCAACGAAATCCTTAGCGCTCTTATCAATGATATAGTACATATTCTTCAACTTAGTAGACGTGAACAGCGGAGTCATCTTCTGTCTCATGAGCTTCCACCTGACGCCTTGCATGAAGAGTATATTATCCGCCAAGTAATCATCTTTAGCGTAATCAATACCTCTATCGATAAAAAGAGGGCTTTGCATCACATACTGGACGTTTTTTACATCTTTCACATATATCGAAGGTGTGAATAAAGCACCAAACCCAATCGCGGGCTCTTCAGGATACTTCTTGTACATGTCAACGAAGAGTTCGAATAATGCCCGATCGCCGAAGACAAACTCCCAGAATACACCAAGCACTTTATTTTTATTGTCAAATTTCACTCCGCGATTTCGCCAATATCTTTCATTATATTGTCCGTTCAAATAAGCGAACGTCAATCCCAGTACTATTACCACTAGCGAGATAAACAGAAACATGTTTGCTGTTTGAGATTTTCTACAGCACTGACTAGTGTTCTCACTGGCTTGTCTTTTATATAATTAAGCAATACTATTGCGAAAATAATGACTTGATCTTCATATAATATAACATTATTAACGATGCGATAAAGGGTTCACTTAGCTCAAGATATGAATTATTTAGTTCGAGATTCAAAGCAACATAATAAACAAATCGTGTCATCGCTATCGCTATCACATTAGTTAAGTAGTTTCCTTCCGCTCGTGTTTCACTGAATCGAAACATTTATTTATTTAAGTATTGTGTTCCCACTCTTTTGTTACTCCGCATCCAATCCCACTCACTTTGTAAGACGTTAAAACAACTTTCACCTTATCATTATGTACAATTATCTTACCATTACCAATTCTATTTTGGTCGACTAGAGTAAAGCTCAAATAGCTAGTGTTCTCACGATTATGAATTTAGACAACCGCATGGCACGCTACGCTCTCTTGATACAGGTTGCTAGTTGTTTTAGACCCGTAGGCTCTTTTTCCAGACGGACCAGACGTTTGCTTAACTTGCACCATCTCAACCCGAATGCGCTAGTCACTGCGCCACCGAGCTATACAAGTTTAAACAAAATTATACAATTATAACTCAGTTTCATAACAATCATGGTATAATTTTGCTGACAGAACACATAATTTGCTGTTGCCGTAAGTTATGCTAGCAAACGCCTTTAATTTGTTAATGACGAGACAAGACATCCTAATTCAGGATAATAGACTCTTTAGCTTCCAGTCTAATGATGGCTTTAATGACAGGTACTTAGAAAAGAGAAAATGATATACGAGTATTACGATACGTATGACATTGTATGTCTATTACTGATGTGTATATAGACTACGCATTAAAGATGTAGTTAGGATTTCAATGTTAAGTTTGGCTGATTATAAGGCTGGGTTAGAACTAAAACGGGGCCCCCGTAGCTGCATTGACCGAGGCTCGCTGGAGTCTGGAGGGCGCCCTAACTATCCCGGATGGCCTCCCTATTGGCGGGTCGCCGCAAGGTGGATTTTGGAGTCATCTGTCCGGGGTCCTTCGTGATATGCGATGGTATAGTACAAGATTAGGATAGTACAAGGCAGTTTTAGTGGGTACGCCGTTCTCCCAAAATCCTGTCAAGGCCTTCGAACCTGGAGTGGAAAACGAGAGCTGAGGGGAGACTGACCACATAACCAACACCAAAGAAGAGGACTAGGACGGGTTTTGTTTCCCGACCCCTGAGTGCTTTGGCATTTTGTATGGCAAAATTCGACACAAGGTTTTTTTTGGAGATAATTTGCTGATATATATTAATGGCATCACGCACTATATAGTTAGTGCGTGTCCCCGTTCCCTAGTAGGTTCCGAGGGGTTCAGATCAGATTGGGCAACTCAAGGTGCTACTTCAATGCCATACGACGAGTTCTCGTTTTCGTTTATGTGATCAATTAGTTGAGAGCAGTGACCTATTGATCACTTATTGTTTTCTAAAGTTTACGCGAACACTACACATTGAAATGAAACAACTTTTACGGATCTACTCGCGTTTATTTTACACATTAGTTTTAATTAATGTTTATCCTGACGTTTCGAACCCTTTGCAGGGTCCGTGGTCACAGGGAGACTGAGGTGTTGGTCGTCTCATAATTAGTTAGTAGCTTGTATACCCTCATTTAAATTTAATCAGGTGCATTCCGTTTTCAGGGTTCAGATCAGATTGGGCAACTCAAGGTGCTACTTCAATGCCATACGACGAGTTCTCGTTTTCGTTGATGTGATCAATTGGTTGAGAGCAATGACCTATTGATCACTACATAATGTTTTGTGGACACCAAAATTTTACAATATGCATGCAATAAATATCTTGGACTTTTAACTAAGACTATATTTACTTTATTTAATAATATTACTAAATAGTAGGTACCTATGTATTATAACTCGGAAAATTACTGAAAATTATGTCCACGTGCTAGACTCGAACCTTTTGACATACTCGTACTGTGTCAGGCGCCGGGTTCAACCAGTGGAAGTTAATTTAAGCACTTACTACTCTTACATAGTAAACCAATGAGTCCTATTTAATATAAATCACTATGTTATCTATGTCCGATTTTAGCTGTGGGAACTCGTATATGAATCCTCTCTGCATGTGTCTGAAAAAGGCGACCTTGCGTCTCATGACTGTAGGCATCAGCTATCTCTCATCAACTCTTCTCGTATGTCGCCAGGAGGCGCTCCTTCAATGCCATAACTACTAATATTGTGACGTGATCGGATGTCACATGAAACTCACACCAGGCACGCGCCTGGGCGTGCTGAGTATTTCTAAGTATAACGGATTATAAGAATCTTGATTTGAGTTCTTCATCATATGCTGCTGGGCACGCCTTTCCACATGATCACACCCTAATGATTAATTTGTAAGGCTGTTCATAAATTACCGTCCTATACAGACTTCAAAGTTTCAAATATTTAGATCAGTAAGTAAATTCTGATGAAACTGATTATCCTGTACCGATTCACAGTGCCACGGCCCATATTTTAAAAGGTACACACAAATTGATTTATCCTTTTTTTTCGAACAGAGAACCTGTTAGTAACAATATTTTTAAATTAACTTGCGAGTTGCGAGAGAGACACATTATTTAAAAAAAATCAACAATACTTATGGGATTGGAAGAGGATTGGAACTTGCCATACTGGAATTTAAAACACATGATAACGATTGAACTTTGATTTTTTTATGAGACTCCCCGCTCCCAATGGTCTCCCCGATTGCCTTGGGTCTTGGATTTGAGTACCATGTAGGCTTTTCAAGTATAATCTGAATTTCACTATAAATATAGCTTTGCGTAAATATATAATTTCTCGACTGCATTATTGAAGAGCATAAAAGACAACTTTGTACCTAATACAATATTGTTTAAAATTTGTGTGAACAAAACACATGACAAACAAACTGACGAGTTTCATGGAAAAGCGAGACAATGCAATAGATGATAAGTACATATAAGTATATACACAGTATGTTACCTATGCTATGTACCTATGTATAAAACATAGTTAATAAGAGGTTTTCTACACGACAAAGATTTCAAAAGCAGCAAATAAAAATATATGTAAGTCAATATTATACTGAGATTTTTTTTTGAGAGAGAGATTGCTGATTGCCTTAGACGGCATTTTCAGCTTCACCGGGTTTGTTTAGGGGCGGCGAGGAACGTAAAAGGTCCCTCAAGCCGTGTGAAACGAATCACCTTCGGAGGTTTTCTCGAGGGAACGGCATCGCGCACTAGTGCGCGTCCCCGTGCCCTAGTAGATTCTCCGAAAGGTTCGGATCGGATCGGTGATTATACTGAGGAGCTCGATGGCGCAGTGGTTAACGCGCCCGGTCTGCAATTGCTAAGGTTTAAGCAACTTTTGTAAAGGCGGATCATAGGAGAGGTGACCAAAACTTTATCATCGCGAGCTTCTCCTTTTTCGGAAGGCTGCATTAGCAGTTGTTCACAACCACTAATCCGCACTAGGCCCGCGTAGTTGTTCATGGTCCGTTCTCCCTATCCATTCTATAGGGAAAGCTGGTGCCCCAGTGGGAACATAAAAATGAGCTGGTCATGATGGTGATATACAATCTGTATTGGCATGCACTGTACAAACTTTAGGGGTGGATTCTACACTCAAATATACATAATGAAACAATACTTAATAATTCCAATGGTAGCCTTTTTTATTTTATTATCTTCGATTTTTGCAGGTGCTAAAAAAGGTGTAACTAGTTGCAAGTACAGTACATAACAATTAGTAAAGTAGTCAAAATTTCGAACATCGCACATCGATCGGTTTTCAACATCAAAAAAATGAAAAAAAAACACAAAGTAACCAATTTACTAAGTGGAGTTTGGTAATATATTTTTATTATGTATATTTGAGTGTAGAATCCACCCCTAAAGTTTGTACAGTGCATGCCATTACAGATTGTATAAATGTACATGTATATATAACTGCGCCTATTCTGGCGCACAATTTATGAACGCAGTAAGTACCACTTACTGTGTTTATGATTGTGGTATTTGAGGTGCTGACATTACGATCTATTTTCTCGAAACTGTTCACATGTTCTTTACTGCGTTCATAAATTGCGCGGCAGTATGTGCTCGAGTCGTGTGTTAAGACCACCTGTCACAGACCCATTCGGTCAGCTGTTCATTTATAACTTGCAAACCGTAATTTACATGTATAATCTATTCTTTGATGCATCTGGTGATATAGCTGGAGTTCAATAATCCGTATGATGAGATCCTAGCCAGGTGGCTAATTTCAATATCTATTAACAACGTACACAGCTGTATGAATATTTGCAGCGATGACGTCCAACATCGATGCATTATTGTGTTCCGGCAGCTAGAGATAAGATAGCCAGTACCTCACTAGTTGAGGATACCGGGTGAAGTGCGCTTCCATCACTGATCTTATCATCACTTAACATCAGATGAGATCAAGGCACTGTCCTTACCCGTAAATATTAAAAAAAAAAACAAAGTTCTTTAACCCTTTATAAGATGACAAAGTATACTACATCAAAATGAATCTTATTCAGTCCTGATAAGATAGAAAACCGTTAAAAGCAGGTGCAGCGCTGCTGCATTATAGTCGTAAATAATAGTGTCAATTGGCCTTTAGAAGTCTCGTTAGTTGAGATACTAGTTCTTGTCCTAGACGATTCAATGCAGGGCCAGTGGCGCATTAGCCGGCACGTACGCCGCATTGATAAGGTAAGCCTTAAAACTTATACCACAGAGATAATTACGTAATAAACCAGAAAAGTAAAGTTAATGTTAAAATGTTTTACTCAAATAGTTAGCTCACTTTCTAAGCATAACATAATAATAGTCGTGTCGTGATTGAAGATACCACACTGGTTCGGAATGCATTCGTATATGAATGACAGGCAATAAACTTGATAGTTGATTGATCCTTTATACAAATTGTGCTCAAGTCTAAGTTTACAAAAGTAAACTAAAATTAACCTAACGTAGAATCTGTGCACCTATAAATCGTGCTAACGATACTAAACGTCGCTATTCGTGACCTGATAAAATGTTGGTGTTCTAAAAGGCCAATCGAAGTCTATTATAACTTTTTTGTTGACATAAATGACATCGAAATTCATTTATAATCATTGCACGAAAATTTTCTAGCGTTAAATCACAGAATAAATAATAGTAGTTACACATGCTGACGTAACACAGACAACTTTCAATTTGCCGCCAAGTCGTAAAATAAATGAATGAAATACCTATACATACACAATAATATTGGCAAAGAGTTCCATTTTCAAAATTTCAACTAATTTTTTAATAAATCATTTACAAGTGGCCAGTTCTATAAACATTCAGTACCGCCCTCGTAATTTTCAAGCTGTTTTTTTATCTTCATTATTTCAAACCCAAATGACACTTAAACTATTAATTTTTTTCTCATTCAAAGAATGGTGTTCACCCGCTCCTGGGATTCCTCTTGTCCTCGCGTATGGGACCGTTGGGAAGCTGACGGAAGGATCTGGGTAATACAGGACCTTCCCCCGGCAGACGACGACAAGGCGGTAGACCTCTTGGTGGAACACTTACTTCCGGATGAGACGTTATGTGCCCTTAGTAGTATGTATGGCTAGTTTAGGCGTAGATAAACTACCTATAACTATCGATAAATCGCTTGGATTCAACTCACTTTCTGGTAAAAGACAATAGACCGAGGTTACACCTGAAACCTTAACTGACATTCTAATAGTAGGTATCGGAACGTTGTCAGAACACAACAATAAAACAATGTCGGTAAGACATTGTTTTTTTGTTGTTATGGCGGCAGACTCCGATAAGATGGTGGTAGGTATGGCTAACCAGGTGGACTTTAAAGAAGCCCCAACACACCAAACTGAGTATAATAATAGCTTTGTAGACCTCTGCTAAATTAAACCCCGATACCCTTTAAGTCTGAGGTCTGGTTTTAACCTAGGGTTAAAAACCCACTATACCACCACGGTTTTAACTAGTTTTAACAACGGATATAATAACAGAAAATGTGAATCGCTCTTATCCACAGGATCTCATTGTTCGACAACTCATGTCCGTTAACAATGACTTTTTAAAAATTCCGCAACAATATAGATAATGTTTTATGAAGTAGGTACTTAATCTAATGTTCCAGACGTATGCGACGACCCACAAAGTATTAGAAGCTTCAGAAACATCTGGAAAGCGTACGCCGGCCAGCGCATGAACCTCGCCTGCTACACCGAGGTGGAAGGCCAGAAAACGCTGGTCGCACTCAACGCCTGCTACGTCGCTTGCAGAGGGGAGGACGATGAACAAGAGGTACTAAACAATCTTAGCTAGAAAACACATACTATTGTATTGTTTAATTAAACCGTTGGTCTTAGTCCCAAAATAAAGAGGAACCAGAAGGTAAATATAAATAAATAAAATCATTTATTTGCTTTTTAACATGGTATAAAGATGTTACAAAATACATGGGTGACCACATGTTAAGCTAATCTAAAATATAGCATGCAAAACATTAGTTAAGAACTTAAACTATGAACTCTACATAAACTTCCGAATTTCACAATATATGTTTAAAATAAAATAATTTATGATTTTTTATCAAAAAATTCTTGAATATTATAAAAATTATTGTCGTTTAACCATTTATACAAATTTCTTTTGAATGCAATGTCATTGTCTGTCTTCATATTATTAGGTATTTTATTAAAAATTCTTACGCACATCGTCAAACAACTATTATTAAACTTTGCTGACCTCGGCATGTCTTTTAGTACAAGTCTGTGTTGGTTTCTTTTTAATCTAGAGTTAGTTTCACTCGCTGTTTTAAACAATTCTTTAAGTAAGCCTTATACATACCGCCCATCTCGGAACAGTCCGAGCGCTGATGTTGCGGATTCCGTGCCCATGAGCGGTTGTCTATCTGTGTTAAAGGGTTCCTCAAGCCGTGTGAAACGAATCACCTTCGGAGGTTTTCTAGAGGGAACGGCATCAAGCACTAAGGCGTGTCCCCGTACCCTTCTAGTTTCTCCGAAGGGTTCGGTTCGGATCGGCGATATCTGTGCGTTACGTGAGCGCGTTCGTATGAAACTTGCCTTTTGCAGTCTCCCTCATTTTGTGTTCTAGATGTAAGAGTGATAATTAAAGCAGTCGTTAAAAGCAATTTTACATTTCTGGATCCCATACAATGCTCGATGGCGCAGTGCTGCATAGCAGTTGTTAAAATAACAACCACCAATCCGCACTGGGTCCGTGTGATGAATAGGGCCCGTTGTCCCTGCGATGTTTCCACCCATAGGGAAGGCTCGGACCCCCGCATTGGGGCCATAAATAGCAGTAGTATTAGTAGTTTACTTTTCTTTGTACACACGCCTGCACATCAACCTACCACAAACTGTCAAATTTCCTCAACTTTATAATATGGTTGAGAATGTATTGAAGAATTTTGACAGTATTGGATAGGTTGATGTGCAGGCGTCTGTACGACAATATATTATTAATGTGATCCTTTTACGGCATCCACCCATCAAGAACATCAAGATGCCAATTGAAAACCAGCGTATGGTTTTATAAGCCTGACATACGCTGAATTGGCCACCTATTTTGACGCAGCCGTGAGATAATTAAACGTTTTTTCTTTTTTCTTAACTCTTTCTATTTTGTATTGTCTCTTGTTTGTGTTAAAATACAAATAATTTTTTCTTTTTCTTCGCTTCTTTTTATTCTTCTCTTCTTCTTATTCCTCTTCTATTCTTCTTTAGTAGTAATTGATATTATTAAATTCCAGTATGAAGGCGAAAGCTGCAAGAATGTCATAGCCGTGCTGAAGTACTACAAGACGAGGTGTGACAGCTTTGATCTATTGGGCGTGGACCAGGCGCTCAACGCACTGGGGCTGGTCGTGATGCGGCAGTACCGGGGCCAGAAACTGGGTGAAAGACTGCTGGCCGCTAGGTGAACTTACAACACTTTTACGACAGACCGTAAACTGCAGATGGTGGCTCTTCAGTCGACAACAACTAATTTGTCGAAAACAACATCAGTAAATTATTATATTTGCGGAATATTGGTAACAATCTATTATATTTTTTGTACTTAGGTACTTACAATACTTTATTGACTTTAATAATGTGTGGCTTAAGGGGGAAGGCTATTGCTATCGCATATCATCAATCTACTTTACTTCAAGTACCAATATGTTTATCACAATAATATTAATTTATAAATACTTATCTTATTGTACAGCGTCCAGTGATAACATTAATACAATAGAACTATTACCAGATATTACATCTTATTTGTCAATAGTACAGTGGTGCAATCTCTTACGAGTACTGAATGCAAGTTTTACTCATTGGATCACGCTCCGAAACAAAATATATGGCAGCACCTCCTAGTGACAAATAAGGTTATTTGCAATATTACAATACTTCGCTTTCGTTGGCGTGATCAAATACTCGGCAGTCTAACTGTCGACTGTAGATCGGCGAGTAAGCGTTCACCGCAACCTTCAGTACTAACAAATTAGCACCGACAATATTCAGTATGTCGCCCATAACCTCAACGTAAGTAGCATTGTTGTTTAAACAGAGATAAGATAGCCAGTTCCTCAGTCGTCAGGGTGAAGTGCGCTTCCATCTTCATTCAACATCGGTCATAATGCGTTCCGTTTAAAAGACAGCTTTTCAAGCATTTTTCTGTTACAGGGAACCTCTTTGCCGATCCTTAGGCATCATGGGCTCAGAGACGATATTCACAGGGCCAGCATCTCAGAAGCTAGCCGCCAGGTGCGGGTTCAAGTCCGTGCTCGAAATAAGTATGAGGGAGCTAGCTGACATCGGTTTGAAGTACCCACAAGACGACAGAGTGGTCAAAGTGATGATTAAGAAGTACAAATAACATAATCAAAGTCAACCATCCTCTTTTCCATAGGATCCACTTTGTCAAAGTTAAAGTCATAATATTTTTTTGTAATCTAATAAACTCAGGAAAAGTTTATTTTAATAGACCAAACATTTTTAACCTACTTCCCATTCACGACGTGTAATTTTTAGCAGTGGAGAAGAATGTAAAATATTAGACTCTCTTCTGGGGGGCGAATTTTTAATCTTAACTTCCAATCTATTTGATCATGAAATTTAAAATGACATTAAATACATACACTATGAGTTATAATACTTTTTGCACTAATAACGATTTGTTGATAATCCGTTAGAGAACTTTCGATGTCAAAAATGTGTTACCTGTAACTTTTGAGTAAGAGCGAGGAGCAATCGTTATTGATATCTTAGCGTGAGAATTAGTCACCGGTTCAAGAATCGCACCCCTGGGGTCTAACTGTGTAACTTATCTCTCGCTTTCAAAAACTAGATACTCACGTGTTCCAAGATGGCATGTAACCCTATATTGGGGCAACTCTGGACTCTTCTAAGGGAGTTATAATATAAACGATAATGAACGTAACAGTAATGTATTACATATACCAGTAGCGATTGTTATTTTAATTTTAATAATTTATAGTTGTCTTAAGTTTACACGGACATTACACACTAATAATAAAAAAAATTAAAACAAACCCACCCACATGCGTTTTTAACTGTTAGTAAAGGAAAATAAAGGATAACAATAAAAAAGTTGAACATATAGCGTAAGTATGGCATGTACAAATGAAAGAGCAATGTTAACAAAATTGGTTTTATTAAGTCTTAAGTTTTCAAATTACAATAGTATACACAATCTACACTTCGATCAACGGTTCAACAATAGCACTCGCAGACATGGTACAATATTAAATTTGTTATTTATATTTATTGTCTTCCAATTACGTCGTACATATTGAACTACCAATACAATACTTGTAACTCAAAATATACCGATATTAGAGATTTTAACAGTATTCTAATAACAGTACCGTTTAATTTCAAATTGCAGTATATTTTCAGTTATTATAGTATTGTATTGATAGTGCGATTATATACGAGTACTGTAATCGCACTAGACATTTGTCAAGCATAAAAAGTTAAAATTATCACAGCCCATTGTATTGTTAGGACGCTTTTACGGTTTCATAAACTGACTTCAAAAGTGTTATGCCTCAGCTAAGAGAAGGATCGTCTTGCGTAGCGGCGAGCGGTCTAGTTCATTGCGCGTTATACTACGGCAGTCATAGTCAACGGTAATAGAAAGAACGCAATGAACTAGAAATCGAGTCGCCACGTGGTTGTTGCCGAACGGTAATATCTTTCGTAATTTTTATAGTAAAACGTAATAGTATATTATTATAATAATAAAATAAAACTAAGACGTACAGCTGTTTTTTTTTGTATTGAACATTTTCTTCCAACATAAATTTTTAAAGCTAAAAAATAATGTTGAAAGAGAATGTTCACCCAACCTAAAGGTGCATTCACACTGCTGTCCTTTGTTATAGAGAAACGTTTCCAACGACTGAATCAAATGTCCCCGTTAATCCGGTTTATAAATTAGAACGCGATTTTTTTCTTTAAACGAATATGAATCATATATCATCACAATAATGATCACAACAAAGACACTTCGGCTGCTCGCCACGCTAGCTATGCAGAAAAACACAAAGGGCAGTTGTACCTTTAGATTGCTCTAACCTATATTTAAAATTTTCATTTTGTCTCAGTCTCAATCAAAGTACAAATACAATTGACTATTATATCTATAACTAATCAAAGCCACCGGAGAGCAAATAGCAAAGATAGATTTATGATTTAACAAGATAACGTGGCGTAAACAAGATAACGTCATGTTAGGTATAAATCACTTATCATGCGAGATAATACTTAATATACTAACGAACATTAATTTATATGTTCTGTGGACACCGACTTCAATAAAACAGATTTGAACACTGAGCGCAGGGCGTAGTCCCATCATGGGACTACTCCACTGGCACTACTGGGAATACCTGCACGGGCTCAAATGCTTCGTTATTATTTGTACATATTTTTATATCAATAAAGATCACTTTGTTTATGTTAAGTATTTTTGTATGCTTTCCTACAGTCGTAGAGTAGTAACTTTGTAAGGTAGGAACTTAGCAGTACGGACCGTTAACACCGAAATCTTCTGACTTATATTATAATGTAGGCACAATGCGTACGCTAAATAATTGTTCTGAAAACGTTGCTTTGTTAATGTGATGTTGCTTGAAATAACCATACACTGCATATCGTTTTAATACCTATACGAGAAAGAAGATGGAACGCCTCTCTCATATGAAGAAATAGAACTCTTAGACCTATGAATGCGCAACAAATTATACAACGTGTAACAGAAAGGTGTAGTAACAATGAAAAGATCCAAAGTGTATCCGATCTTGTATGTAGAGTTACAAAGACATAATCATTTACCTTAATTTATATTGCAATTATTAATTAAATATTGTAACATTCGTTGTTCTTCCTTGTTTTCGGAATTAGGCTTATAGTAATATTATTTACTAAAACGGTTAATCTTCGCGCCGTCGCGTCGCGTCGTCGCACCGGCGCGCGCGCATCAGGTGTACGCGAGAGGGTGATGGGATGCATCGGCGACCCACACCAGCGAACGATCTGCGACTGCGGGCCGAGCAAGCTCCCGCGTCAGGCACGCACGACACAACTTTGGTACGAGCACCCGTGTGTCACTCGATCTGTATATCTTTGAGATACGTCTATCGCTAACGACGTGATTTTGAAATATTGGTGTACTATAAGTACTTAATATTCTTGTTTGTGCAAACGTTGAACCTGCTGGTGCGTTATAGCGTAATCCCATCCTGGGAACTACGTTTGGGTTTGTTTTAGCCCTCGAAGGCTGCGTCCGGCGGCTGCCAAGCTGTCGCGGCATCTCATCTGGACTACAGTGGAGGACTGAGTCGCAGCTCAAGCAGAAGGTGTTCCAGGGGTTCTCAAATCTACCCACGGCTTTGAATCTTAAAATTTTAATTACTACCTACTTATAATATTTACTACCTACTTATTATACTTACTACCTAGGTTGCTTATGTAGTAAACGTAATAACGTAATAAATCCACGAGCGGGACTCGAACCCGCACCCCATGACATGCCAGGTCAGGTGTACTGCGAACTATGTTATCGTGGCTCAATCCAACTCGCCGAAATTAATAAACACTATCTACGTTTACTTAATAAGCCAAAGGAGCCCTATTCAATGTCGACAACTACGTCATCCACATCCGGTCTTAATCAAGCAATTCGGTGCAGTCAAGCTTTTTGACTTTGCCACACTTAATGTTGATTATGATCATGAATATGTTGTGAAGTTATTAGATAGTGCAGTTTCTTTTTGGAAAAATAACATATTTCCAATCTTACACAAAAATGTTAAAGTTTGAATATCTAATAATAGTATACTTAATGTCCTTTGTATTGTATTACATTAAAATAGCATTTTCCATCTAATGTGTGTGTGTGTGAGGGTGTGAGGGTGAGGGTGTGAGGGTGAGGGTGTGAGGGTGAGGGTGTGAGGGTGAGAGAGAGGGTGAGGGTGTGGTGCAACCCGAGTTGCCAAAATATTTTTCTATAAAATACAAAACTCTACAGTTGGAAGTCTATTTTACACAGTTTTTGAAAATATCCAAATCTGGAAGTAACATCAACCCCGATGCCTTTTATACTGCTGATGATATGGCTAAAACAACATCTGGCTTAGGGAATCTAAATATAGCTATAAATTGTGACCTTGGCCTGTCTTCTGATATATCAAACTTAAATTTGATGGAAAAACATGTGTTACGTCTTTTATACAAAGACTTATGGAGTTTCGGTCGTCAAAGAAGCTTTCCGATGACAAGTTGACGTCACTTGCTTACGAAATATTTACGGGCAATGCTCTACATTGGTTTCGGGCGGTTTTGGATGATATTGGCGGTTGAGATGATTTGATTACTAAGCTATGCGATGATTTTGATATCTTTAATTATGATTATCAAATGATAGCTGAGATTCGAAATCGCACACAATGGGAATCAGAAAACATTATAATCTATTTGTCAATAATGAAGGGTATGTTTTCCAGGCTTGGCATGCCTTTAGCTGGGAAGAATCAGCTTGAAATAATATTGCATAATATTCGTCCCTGGTATGATAAACATACTAGCAAATTGTCCAAACATTACTACAATAAATAAACTACAACAACTTTGCAGAAATCTGGAACAGATCAAAGCTCCTTCTGCAAACTTTAAGGAACCCGCTCCGTCTTCATCTAAAACGTCTGCTTCCGAATTTGCTTATAATGTGCCTAATAAGTTCGTACCTAAGAATTGTAACATGAACTCTTAAATCCTATTCGGACAATTTTACGAAATCCAGCGCGAGTATTCGAGAGATTCTAGGAAACTAACTCGGTAATTAAAAAAGATGCCTACTGCATACCGTATGTTTCAGAAATTCTTGATAACTTGAGAGACGCAAGTTACTTGTACAGTATAGATTTGTCTTAATCATTCTGGCAATACCTATTAAAAAGGAGGATCGGGAGAAAACCGCATTTTATGTTCCTGGTCGCGGAACCTTACAATTTAAGTGACTGCCTATGGCTTGTCAAATGCGCCAGCTACGCAGTAGCGTTTGGTAAATACTCTTTTTGGACCAGAGTTTCAACTAAAGGTCTTTGCGTACCTTGATGACGTCATTATACTGAGCAGATCATTCGAAGAAAACGTATCTAACCTATGTGTACTTACATTTATGATCACAGCTGCTTGTTGATGCGCGCCTAACGAGCATAACTTCACTAATATAAATATTTAATTTACAGTTTCATGACAAATTAAAGTTAATAATTATGTCTTAGTAACAACACATACATGATCTAGATCGGATACACTTTGGATCTTTAAATTTTTACTACACCTTTCTGTTATACGTCGTATAAAGTATAATTCGTACGCTAGTCCTTAGGCTTGTAGTCGGGCAAGCAGTGTTCCTCCGGCTTTGGAGGTACGTCATCAGTGAGGTACGCGCTGAGCAGTACCGGCGCGCACACGGGGACCTTGCGGGACACCAGCCACGCCGCGTCGCGCTCCGACAGCGGGTAGCGCTTCACGTCCGCGAAGCAGACGGTTATGCTCTCGTCGTTATAGGGCGGCCTGTTAGGAGACATAAAACACAAATTTCATGAAATTACATTGCTAATTTTTTGGCCGCCAGCGGCCGCGGGTGCATACTCACTGCAGGGCGGGCGCCGCGCCGCCGCCGGCCGCCAGCAGGCGCGCCAGCAGCCGCCAGCGCGGCGGCGGCACGTGCAGCAGCGCGGTGAGTCCGGCGAAGGCCCCGGGCGCGCCGGCGTGCCGTGCGGCCCGCCAGCGGTGCGCGGCGCGGGCGAGAGTGCGCTCGGCCCCGGAAAGGGGAGGGAGGCACGTCGCTGCGGGGTTGCCCCACTCGAATTCTTCTTCCTGTGTTAAAGTCAAAGTCAAATCGTTTATAAACAGGCGCTTATTGACGTAATAACTATCCTGGCTAAATACAGTATGGACGACTGCCCTGAAATTAAGTGCAATGTATAAACATCGTATCTAGTAGTACGTAATGCTGGATAGCTAAATATTGTTATTTCGAAGCGAATTAAGAACTTTTCAAACCTTTACAATTCTGAAAATAAAGTTACAGAAACTCCTACTTCATAAATATGTTAACAAGCTTCAACGAGATATTTTGCTATAAACTTTAGCTAGGCGTTTGTTTACAGACTATAAAAACTAGATACAAAAATATATTTAGTTTGGAAAAACTAAATCAACAATGATAAAAATAATTATTGTTATTATTTCAACTGCCTGCCTGATATTATATTAAAATAACCCTACACACATATATAAAAAATATTGTGCTGTATAGGTAAATACTCATTTAGAATTACCGTCTAGCAAACAAGATTACTTAGGCATTTACAGTAATCTATTTGTGCACCTATTAAAATCAATTACAAATGTGGACATTTGAAACTTAAAGTCCCGGTAGGTACGCCACACTGGTTAAGAATATTAATTAAGAAACTTAGAATATGAAACATAATATTAACCGCCTCTTTGGTCCAATGGTTAATCACACTTAAGAGGTCCAGTGTCAGCTTCCCAGAGCGGAGAGTACATGTTTGTACTCGATTTGGTTGGTGGCTTATTTTATGTCAGCCTGGCTAGCTACCACCATCTTTATCTAATATCGCCATAACATCATTGTGCATTGTTGTGGTTCGACAGAAATAAGAAAGCGAGTGCCTTCGTAATTTAAGATTCCAGGTCAAGTGCACTTCTACCTTCAGCTTATCATCATTTAACATCAGGTAAGATAAAGGCTAAGGTCCACGAGCACGTGCATCCAAGAGCAAATACATAAGGAATAAAAAAAAAACACGAATGAGATTTACTTTTTATTATGTCATCACACCATCATCATAGGCCTCTTACATCAAAGGCCATAGGCATCATAGGCCTTGTACATAATCCTAAATGTTCTTGTGAGATTAATAGAATAATAAATATATTATTCCGTTAATCTTTCAAGTACCTACAATACCTAAAAGTAGAGCCGGAGCAGACAACATGTTCTGGTGTGTCGCCCATCCCAAACACGAGATTACTGTCATAATAGCGTGACAGCAACAGCCAACAGTTCGGTTCCCGACAATACAGCTGCAGTAATATGCAAGAATCTTCTCTAAAGAATTATGCATTACTTCACTTTCGTATAAAATATACACATAATATATTCTTTGGCTAATATGCCTTGATTCAGACGTTCAAAACATGGATGACAGATATTAGCATCCATTGGAACCTAGAACAAACATACATAATTACATATTAACAAAATATATCCTTATTTATGTAACAAACTAGACATTTTTATTATTTATGATATTTAAGGCAACTAGTTAATCGTGACAATTAAGAGATGAGTCTTTATGATCGATTGCCATTGAGTTTATTGAGAAACATGTTAGAAAGCTGCAAACACATTTGCTTCTCATATTTATTGATTGTAGAATGACTATAAATGACTTACCTCGGTTCCATCCTACTAGTATAGTTAGTAGAAGTCGAGGCAAAGAAGAGGTGATATGCCTTCGCAGTGTTTGCGTGGCAATCCCACAGTTGATGCATCTCATGATGAATCGGTGGGCAAGGCAAGTCCGTGTAGAGTATCAAAGTCAGCAGATAGGAAATCAATCACACACAATACGTCCGGTAATCAAGCGAGGGACAAAGGTAAGTTTTTTTTTTAATAGATTAAAGATTAGACTAGATTATGACAGCTTATACTTAAGGTGCGCGTCCACTGGATCGGAACCAGAGCGGACAGTATTACGGATTTGCCGATAGGGTGCATAAACTGCATCCAGATTTCGCATCGACATTTTCATAGCAGTCTAGAAAAGCAATAGTAAATTGAATGAGCTACCCGTAAAGATTAAAATAGCATGACCGCATTTTAAAACTTATTATAGGTTAAGTATTTAACTTATAAAACGTTCTCTGTCTTTAAGCAGTAATGTATAAAAAATATGCACTTATAGAAATCAACTCAAACCAACTAATCCGTCTGTTCTGATTTCATCTCAGTGAACGCGCACCTTCATATTTTCCATATTTTTTTTTGTATAACGGAAAGTCTTTATTATATTTATGGTTTCCTTGTCAATCAAACAAAACCATAGAAACAAGTTAACATCTTTTAAATTATTGATTTGGTCACGAAAGTTCTAGGAAAATAATAAACACTTTAATATTATTTAATTAATATTTGAATGACTCAAGCTAGTGAGAAGTTCATATACATTTACATACATTTTGAGGGCAGTTGCTTCGTCATGTCCCTTAAAAAAAAGCTATTTAAAAAAACGCACTACTATTGCATCTACCACCAGCCCCATTTGGAAAGAGACTACAACTTTTCATCAACTCCACCTTCAACCCAGAAGAGCTGGCAAGAAATTAGCAAGGACTTTCCTTTTGTTCACAATTCGTCCATTTATTCCTAACCCCCACCCCTCACCTGTAAGAAGGCCCCGCGCGCGCGGCTGCGGGCCACGTAGGCGGGGTGCAGCACCCACTTGCCGGCCGCCACGGAGCCCAGCATCTTCTCGCTGCGGCCGGGCGCGGCGCACAGCAAGTGGGTGGCTTCAGGGTCGAGCTCTGCGCCGTCGCACACCTCGCCGCCGAGGTGGTGGATCATCGAGATGATCTCTTCGCGATTCTAGAGTAGGAAAGAGTTGTCGTTTGTTACTGTGACTTAGTTAGATGACAGAGTGCTTTTAGGTTAACATCATGAGGAAAACTTTGTATTTTTGTATGTTTGCAACGAGTAAACTCAAAAACGACTAGACCGATTTAAATTGATCTTTCACCATTAGAATGTTACATTAGCGCTGAGTAACATAGGCTATATTAAAAAGAAATGTCCACCCGTGCGAAGCCGGGGCGGGCCGCTAGTCAGTAATAAATCTTATTTAAGCATCACGACCGAAATAAAATAGGGTATAATTTAAACGCTCCTCAGAAATATTTTTTAGACCCTAAGCCTAAGTACTAAATAATGCCTTTATAAAAAGGGTCCTAAAATATACCATATTATGGTCTAAAATAAATAAAAACATATCACAATAATTTCCTATATTGTACAAATATTCTTTTTGCTTCCCAAAATGGATAAATGATCACCAAATATTTACACTATTATTCAAATGATTGAGTATACTAGCTGCCCTACTCCTGTAGGTTACGTGATAGGTTAGAAATTTAAGACAATCGCGAAACGCAGCGTAGCGATTGTCTTGAATTTCGAGGTTATTTTTTTTTATTAGACAACAGAAAGCAAAAACTACCAAATTTAAACTCGAGGCATAAAATATTGGTATTATCTATTTGGTGACAATATAACATATTTGGTCTGAAATGCAGTTAAAAGGTATTCATATATTTTTAAGGCATTTAATAAAAATATAAATTGTATCCTTTTTATAATATTTTAGGAAACACAATTTGGTGATCATTTATCCGTTTTGGTAAGCGTTTCGAATTTTGTTGGTAATAAAATTGATACATTTTTGGTAGGCGTTTAAACACAAGCCAATAAAATACAATGTGATTAGAATTGGGTAGTTGACTGGTTAGTCAGTATAGAAACTTTTTAACAACTGTCAAAACGATTATCTTTAATAGAAATTGTATGGGATTAACAAACTATGACGTCGCTATTTCTTTACGTCAATTGAGTGTTTATTAATAACTTTTTAAGTTACAGAAATTCATGCTTAGGTCAAATAAAAAATTGGTTAATGTTTTAAAGAACTCATATGTCATTTCATTTATACGTTTATTGTTCTGGAATTAATTGTTGTTGTTGTCAACTACCCAATTGTTGTGATCCAACATTTAAAGCTAAATAATAGGCAGTTTCTCAGTAGCTAAGGATGCCAAGTAAAGCGTGCTGCCTTTGTCGAGTGATATATACAAAACATTTTTGAGAGAGTTTGTTAGCCTCAATCGGCTTTTCAAAGGATTTCTAGTGGTCATAGTATTACCTACTAGATTCTCCGACAACCCGAGGACCCTCTAACAGCACTTTTGGCTTAGCGTTTTGTGCATATTCGCTCCGCAAAAATGAATAAGTAAATAAATAAAGAGTTTTCAATGTCAAATTTAAAGGTATTAAAGTTGTACCATAAGCAAGGGTCGGTGGGGATATACTCACATCGACATTGGAAGACAGCATGAACCGTTTGATCTGCGTGGCGGCGGGCGGCGCGTCGTCGGGCGGCGCGGCGTCGTCCCAGCCCACGGTGTTGGGTTGGGATTCGGGTCCCGGCTCTGTCTCTGGACCGGGGCCTACACGTTGGACAAGCGAAATTAAAGAAAAGTTTAGTCTATATACTGAACAACTGCTGGGCAAACGCATGCAAAGGTATCCATCTGAAATTGAGTCTAAACTACAAAAGATGGGTATTGGCTGTCACATCTAATGTAATAAATAGATTTTATTAGGGCCAGGAACAAAAGTAATTGACAAAAGCCTGTTAGATTTTTTTTTAGAATTCGTCAGAGTATAAATGTGTTCAACAATTTAAGTTGCGAGACTGAGCCTGAAGCGTTCGAGCTTAATTGACAGTATTTGTGGGACAGTGGGCGTCGTCTCTGGTGTGTTGCGTCCGCTGCGGCTTCTGTGCACCACGCCACAAAATAAAGAGACCAAGAAGGCAAGCTTAACACATACCGCGCTCGAGCAACGAACTGACCCCTTCCTTGCACGGACACGAATCTCGAAACAGCTCGGAACAGTCCGAGCACAGGTGTCGCGAGATTCCGCGTCCGTTAGATGTGGTCTATGTGTGCGTTGCGCGAGCGCGTTTGTATGAAGCTTACCTTCTGTAGTCTTCTTATGTTGTGACCACGCTCAGCCGCTGTGGCGATGCGTCCACGGAGGCCAGGATTGTGCTTGAAGCGCTAGAGCGTGCTTAAGCGTATATCCGTACTGTAATAACAGTCTTCATGTAGGCGTGGCTTACGTGACGCGTGCGCGTCGTCTCTGACGCAGCGACTGCTGAGCGCCACGCCCATCAGCTACAGCGCTGCGTTCACATGGTCAGGATAGTGCTTGAAGCGAGTTTTGTTTTGTCGTGTTGTTCGGAATCTCGCAACAGTCCGAGAGCTGCAGTCTTCTTTGTTTCTGCGATCTCCTTATTTTGTGCTACGTACTTGTACGTTATTATGTGGACGCGGCTTACGTGACAAGTGTGCGTCGCCGGCGTCTTTCGTACGACGGGTTTATTGCGGCGACCAACGGCTGGCAAGCGCTGCGTTCAGCCGCTGCGACTTCTACGTCAGGCAGGGTGGACTTTGAAGCGCTAGACCGGTGTAATAGCACTTGCTACTACTTTTGATAGTGTTAGGTAGACGTGTCTTACGTGACAAGTGCGCGTCGTCTCTAGTGCGCCGCGTCCGCTGCGGAGTGCAGCGGCTGGTAAGCGCTGCGCTCAGCCGCTGCAGTGCTGCGTCCACGGCGGGCAGGATTGAGCTTGAAGCGCTTGATACGTTTTTGTTGTATTCTATTTCAGTGCTCGTCATACCGCCGGCGCTCTAAAATGTCAAGTTTAGGAATTGTACGTAATAGATACATTTTAAGTATGTGATTCATTTCAATGAAGTATACAGTACTAACCTGATCTGTTGATAATTTGGGTATTTTAGAGGGAGGCGTGTCAGCTTCATCCTGTAAAAAAAGGATAAAGATTTTTTTATCATATTAAGGGTTTTACAAGCGACCACAATTAATTATCGAAAAGAATAACCAATTTGAATACTTTAATATTAATTTCACATAATACATTATACATTAAATATAATTATTTATACGCTGTATCACATAGCGCGTGGCACAATGTAGATAGTAAAGAAATCACATCAACCCACTACAACACTTAAATAACTTCTGGTAAAAAATATTCTGTAACTTACTTGAAGTAATAATTTTCTGGGCGCGGCGGTATGCTCCGACGGCGGCGTCGGCGCGTCTCCGTTGAACTGCGCCAAGAACCTGTTACGGATCTCTGACAGTGGCTGGAAAACGATTACAGGGTTAAGAAAGAAGTATAAAACATCTTTGATTGATCTTGGCTACTAATATTGTAGGTACTTTACTTTTGTAAAAAGTAAAAAATATCCTAATAAATTGTTATTATAATTTTAAGTAAATTTTTAGTTTTTTTATTTATTTCTTTAACAATATTGTTGGTGACCTGATTTCAATACCTTTGATCGCAGATAAGTTGATATACCTGGATTTCAATACCTTTGATCGCAGATAAGTTGAAATACCTGGATTTCAATACCTTTAATCGCAGATAAGTTGATATTTATAATTTTACTTTATTGTGTTTAGTTACAATTACACACGTGGACAAATAATACGGGTCAGCGTTAAAATCTTATGTATCTTGTAAATTAATGATGTTACATGCGTGAAACTAACTTTATGAAAAGAATTTTAATATCGTATGACATAAATAAAACCTTAAATGTTATAGGTACAACGTATTTTGAAAAAAAAATAACAAAGGTTCGAATTACACTTTTGTTTTCAACCTGTCAAATCAAAATGATAAAAGGCAGTCATCATCGTCTTTCATGGTCATTATTGAATTACTATCATGTCGCTAACGCCAGAAGAATGTACACGTATCGTCACTATGCTAGAAGAAGACAGAAGTCAGAGAAGTACAGCGAGAGTAACAGGCGTGTCACTTTCTACGGTGCAAAGAGTCGTGCAACGTTTCCGAGAAACTGTCAACATAAGAAGACCAGGACTTGGCAGATCGAGATGTACTACGGCTCGAGAGGATCGATTTATTGTTACAACCACGCTCCGAAATCGACACCTTGCGGCAGTTGAAGTAACAAATCAATTTCTAGAGACCCGAAGGGACAAGGTAAGTGAGCGGACAGTTAGGCGGCGGCCGAGAAGTTAACTTATTTATTTATTTAACTTGACTTTTTTTTTTAACTTGACTCCACATAGTCCCGCAAATGGCCCAAAACTTGCGAGGGAACATCGAGTAGCAAGATTACGGTATGCCCGCGAACATGGGGAGACGAAGAATGGGCAAAAGTAATGTTTTCTGATTAATCTAGATTAATGTTCTATGCACAGGATGGGCGGCGAAGAGTTTACGACGGCCAGGGGAACGTTTTATTCTAGCTTGTTATGAGGTAAAGTACCTTTCGGAGGTGAATCTGTTATGGTTTGGGCTGGAATCTCTTCAGAGAGTCGCACGGAGTTAGTGCTGACAGAAAATGGTACGCTAACTAGTGCAAGATATGTAGAAGAGATCCTTAATGAAGTATGTCGGCCCATACTTGATTAATATGCCACATACAGCTCAAATTGTAAATGAGTATATTCAGGACGTTGGCATCAATTGCATAGATTGACCCTCGAGAAGTCCGGATCTAAATCCGATTGAGCACGCTTGAGATGAGCTCGGAAGGCGTGTGAGAAATCGGAACCCCGCCCCAGCTACACTTAGAGACCTGAAACATGTGTTAGTGGAAGAATGGAACAATATCCCGCAACATCGCAAAACAAACTTAATAAACAGCATGCCCAATCGTCTGGCAGCTGTAAGAAGAGCCCGTGGAGGCAATACGAAGTACTAATATGGATTTAAAGTTCGTTTTTATGTGGTGTGTGAGGTAATGTCTTTTAATTTTTCATCGCAATAAATGTTGATATTTTGTTTCTTATGCAATTTTAATAAATAACAAATAACGTTTCCACCATTCAGTGTCGTTATTATTAACTATGAAATAATCTACAACATACAGTTTTATTCATGCTGCTAGCTCTATTATTTTAAGAGATATTCAAATTTTTCGTTTCAAACTAAATTTTTATAAAAATAAGTATGCAATGCTTTTTATAATAACCACCTGACAAAAGTGTATTCACATTTTTTTATGTAGCCTATATTATTCCTACAGCTAGGCAAACCTCCCCTCTGTGTCTACACTCGTCACTATTCTGGGCCACCTCATGCTACCCCGGCAAAATTGATGTTCTTACATAGTAAACAAGTGGCAATCTCACCGTATGATTGTCCTTAGGCGTTTGCTCCTTCGCAGGCAGATCGTTGACGACTTTCCACAGGCGTTTCCTGGAGTCGGGCGACAGCCGGCCGCCGGGCCGCAGCGCCGCGCCGAACGCGCTATCCGGCGTCGCGGGGTTCTTGTCGACTGTCGACGTGTAAAGCTCGTGACACTTGTCTTAAAAGTACCGGATGAAGAATGCGCTTCGGCGCGTCCTGATCCGGCGTTATGACCTGACGTAGATGGTCCCATGTGCTTGCGTATGGATAATCTGACACTACTTTTGTAACCGCTAGGTTGGTAAGGGGTGTCAGTATAAACTTTAAAGTCGTGTGTAGCGGGGTGTCGACGTGTAAAGCACATAGGATAATGGGTAGTCGACAGAAACCTGTGATCGACATTTTTTCCTTTAATCATTAAAAATAAAGGTCAGTAATTGATCTTTAGCAACAATTGAATTCAGACCACCTGTTTCCTAGCTATCTTTTTACCTATCTTTTGCGACAAAAACTGTGTCAAGCACTGGTCTTAAAGTGCCTTACAAATAAACAAATAAACACGGAATAACTATTCGGACCTTATTCTTTGTTTATTTCTAAGACCCAAATTGTCGCACACTGGTGCCAATACCATAATTTCAAAAGTTACAATTAACTTGAAAATAGTAAATTTGAATAATTTGAAACGCAAAGAAAAACAAGTTCAAATTAGAATAACGCAGGCTACTGAAAGTTTCTTTATAGTAAACATATCGTAACCTTTTAAAAGAATCCCTTTAGGGAAAGCTAAGTAATAATAGCAAAAATAACTACTTCGCTTTCTCTACTACCTACCTACTAACGACACAACCGCGTCGTTCCGTTTTACATGATGACCTGTGATCGGAACGGACGGGGGTTTATTTACCTAAAGTTGTCGACAAGACAAGGCTAAGAAAACCACCAAATCTTTTTTATCGAATCCCGAATCCCGCAAATAGTTTCACTTCTTAGTAGTCTGTACTAACATGAAATTACTCGTATTGCAGTGTTTTACAGCAATTCCAACGTCCGTATATCAAAAACATAAAACGAGAATCTATCAGCATATTATTATAATAGTCTTAGTTAGTTTGATTCAATAACAAATTCAATTAGTCGATTCGCATTTAAAAAAATATATAAATTTGACTCATTTTCATGTACAACTCACAGTTGACCAAAAAAATGTATATGCCAAAAATGTATTCACAAAATAAGACTTGATGGTTATGCTTACGGACTTCGTTATACTGGCCCAGTTAAAAAGACACCATAGATAATTTAAGAATTGATAAACTCACAGGGGTCGTTGGGGGTCCTGATGGGGTCGGAGGGCATCTCCCCGCGGCGCACGGCCTGCAGCCGCCGCCGCGTGGTGGGGCTGAGCCCGCGCAGGTTGGGCGTCGACAGCGCGTCCTCCAGCGGCGGGGTGCGGACCGCGCTACCAACGTCTGGGGGACGCACTGAATTTAGTTACTTAAATAGGTAAGTAAATAGCCTAGTGAAGATCCATGTCTGAAGTCATGTTTCATTTTCAAAAAATTGTGTTATGTCGAATATTAATGTGAAATAATGGTGAATTATTTACCGTTAAGTGTTCGTTAACGTGCATGCCTGTTAACAAATAACACCTTTCGTTTAATTCGTCAACAAACAACGTCACTTTTCAAATTCTATCAAGAAGTCATCGCGACGTTTCAACAACGCCCCACATCTTTACAGAGATACTCAAGGGGTTGAAAGGTATATCATCGATCACTACTCATTACCATTATCATTCATCATCATACAGAAAGGAAATATTGTTTATTCATATGTATTACTTGTAAGACTACTGAAGACTTACTTACTGAACTGCTTACTGAACTGTTTACTGAAGAGAAAGCTCTCCGCTGACCTCTTTCGCGGTCGAGCCTCAACTATGAAAATTATCGTTGCGAGTTAAGAGGGCTCATTAATGACCTCGCTCATTTCGCGGTCGAGCCCGGGCTTTAATAAATAAATAAATGTCATTGTGAACTCACTATTTCTCAAGTAAGTGACAGATATTTTTTTGTATGACAATAAAGTTCTATAATTTGAACCATTTAAGTTTCCATACCCGTCCCGGCGTCTCCCTTGAGTTCCTGCAATCGTTTGGGCGTTTCTTGCGAGTCCCCGCCGAGCAGACCCTGCCGCGCCATAGCGATGTACCGCGACGCGGGGGACATGTCCTCCGGATCTACGAAACCATGGCCAGTGAGTGACAACAAAAACATCATCTAAAAAATAGTTAATTTCCAGTGTTGCAACTAAACGGGGATTTAAAAAAAAAACACGTACAAATACCTACATACTGTAGGGACCTACCTACTACATTGCAACTGTGTCAGCATGTACCGACCACGCGGCCGGGATTAGTTTCGACGCTAGTCGCTTCCCCGCGTTCAACCTGTACTGTAGTTACTTACATTTGGTATCAACATTCCGTATATTTAATGTGTAACTCTTATATATGTGATATATGTAATAGCTGTATCGTGTATTTAGAAAATATAATCGGACATTCGTGAACTGAACTCTGAGTTTACTTATCCTAACCTTCTCTAATTAAGTGATGCAATCGATGCAACATACGCACATATCGCGTATGCGCATTATTATTATTATATCATTAACATTAATGAAAAAAGTTGCAGAAATAAAAATGATGTTAAGAAATTAAAAATGAATATTAATGTTAGATAATGGGGAATTATAACGTCTTATGTGAGCATAAACATGCGAGTACCGCAAACCAAATGAGAATTCACAAGCGGCTCTTATTTTTAGCTTCAAAAATATGACAACTTATATTTAAAATTTAATGAAACTTGTCCATACTTTTTTTAGGTAAATTTACAGCTCATATTATAATTACAATTTAGTAGCATATGTATCGTAGAAAAAAAACATGCCTTAAATAGTTTTTATGTATGAAGCTTGAAGCAGCTGTGACAGACTCAGGAACGCTATTTGACAACTGTAGTGTAGTACCTGAGTTTTTATTGTTAGGCGTGTCCTCCCCCGTCGGCACGGAGCCTCGTCGCGGCGCCGCAGCGGCGGGCGGCGGTAGCATTTCGTTCTCCTTGTCTGTGCACACGATAGCTTCCGGCTTCTGTTCCACGGGCTTCTCGGGAGCTGTACGGAATATAGATCCGTAGACGACCTTCGTATCCGAGTGGCTTGCACACTTTGGGCGGCGTTAAATCTGAGGTCCCGGGTTCGATTCCCGGTCGGGTCAATGTCAAAAACGAACTTTTCGATATTGTGTCGAGTGGGTGGGTTGTGGTACCGTCGTTGTTTCTGATTTCCATAAAACGAGTGCTTTAGCTACTTACCTTGGGATCAGAACAATGTATGTGATGTTGTCTAATAATAATAAATAATAATATTAATAATACCGGTAGCTTGGGCCCTGCTCCGCTACTGGTGGTACTCTAGGATTAGGTTTTTATAATGTTTTATTGTTTTTTTATTAAAATATTGTAAAAATCAAGTTTTAAGAAAGAAAATAAATAAAGAGTATAATAATAATATAGATCACACTTTATTGCATAACTAGCGGCCGCCCCGGCTTCGCACGGGTGGACATTTTTTCTTTTTTTTATATAGCCTATGTAACTCAGCGCTAATGTAGCATTCTAATGGTGAAATAATTTTTAAAATCGGTTTAGTAGTTTTTTCATAGTTTATGCGTTACAAACATAACATAAATATACAATTTTGAATATGTATTTACAAATATATTATTCTACACAAAATTTAAATAAAATAAATATATATACTTATATAGATATATATAATAATATAATAATATAATAATATATATATATATATAATTATATTTTTATATTTTTATATCATTAATAAATTTTCCGACGCTGTATATATCAAGTGTTTTTTTCTTGTAAGGTCTCTGTAAACTTATAAGCAACGTCGAAGGGACATTAATTCAAGACTGCATTAAGAGCCAAATTAAATTAAAAAAAATTCGCTAGAAATCTTTCCGATGCCGATGTCTGCCATTCTAAACATTTACTCTGTTATATCCCGTACGATTCAAAGTACAAACAGCTACAGCTCTCATTATTAGGTTTAGTGATTTTTACTTTTCATTTTGCCTGATCATACTTTAAAACTGCAACAAACTACATTCTCAGTATATAAGGCTCATAAGATACGTCGCATCGCAATATCGCGTCTTGTAATATAAAGAAACAAACCTTTGGTATCGCCCACTAGATGTACCCTCTCGCTCACTAGCCTGCCTTCCTTTGCGCACTCCAGTAGCCACGACGCTCTTACGGCTGGCAGGCCCCACTTCACCGCACCCAAGTATTTGTCCCCAGTCGCTGTGGGGCATATGAGATGGGTCGATGCTAAAGCGTTTGCCGTGTTCCGACGGCAGAAGCGAAGTTGTGTGCTGAAGGAGAAGAAAATTAACAATATGTTTATTTACCACCATAAACTAGTACTACATATATTTCAGTGAAAATTCACTGTGATAAAAACAGAAAAATAGAGCACGGTAGCAAAGCCTAGCCTAGGCCTTCTGGCCTAGTGACGCAGTGCCTGTCATCATCATCATCATCACCAGCTCATACATCACCGCTGCTGAGGCACGAGTTTTCATTATGGATGGATAGGGAGAACGGACCATAAACCACCACGAGGGCCCGGTGTTGGCGGTTGTTAACGACTGCTAACACAGCCAGGACCAACGGCTTGACCTGCCATCCGAAAAACGGAGGAGCTCGAGATGATAAATATTAGTTCACCTACCCGATGACCGGCCCTTGCATAAATTGGTTAACCTTAGCAATCACAGACCGAGCGCGTTAACCACTGCGCCATCGAGCTCCTGCTACCTGTGGAGCTGCCCGCGCTAATACTAATTGTTGTCGACTGTCCAATCAAGGACAGGTTGAGGCACGCGGCACGACCTAGTAGAGCATAAATTGGACCAAAATGGAAACGCACAAAATGTAAGCTCACTTTTAGATAACAATATAAACAAAACTGTATAGTGTAAGTTGATTAATTACGGTAGGTTAAGTTGTAATATTGCATTTTATTATAGCATTTAAAGAGACCCATCACTATAACAAAGGGGGAAAGAAGTAAAACAATAAATTTGAAAAAAAATTGTTGTTAAAGTTATAGTAAGACCTAAAATAGGTACACTTGATTAAAAATCTCTTATATAAACGCGTAAGACAGTAACTCACGTAGCTCCCAGTAGTTTTGCCAGCTCGTCGAGGAACGCGCGCTCGATGCCGCTGTAGGTGCTGAGGCTCGCCACCACGCCGTGCAGCGGGCCCGGGCCCGTCCACGGCGGCAGCCGCACCGGCCGGTGGTAGTATTGTATGGGCAGCAGCTCTTGTTGGGAGAGACAGTCTTTCTGGAAGTAACCATTTATGTAGATAAACTAAACTTATATAGTACTAGCTGACCCGGCGGACTTCGTACCGCTTTGACAGTTTCCATGACAACACTACAAACAAATCATTTTGTATTGGAAAAATTTCAAAGATCTAAAAGAAATTTAGGGGTGGACCACCCTTAACATTTAGGGGGATGAAAAATAGATGTTGTCCGATTCTCCACCCTAGCCGATATGCACGCTAAGATTCACGAAAATCGGTCGAGCCGTTTCAGAGGAGTTCAATAACGTACACCGTGACACGAGAATTTTATATATTAGACTAGCTGACCCGGCGGACTTCGTACCGCTTTGACAGTTTCCATGACAACACTACAAACAAATCATTTTGTATTGGAAAAATTTCAAAGATCTGAAAGAAATTTAGGGGTGGACCACCCTTAACATTTAGGGGGATGAAAAATAGATGTTGTCCGATTCTCCACCCTAGCCGATATGCACGCTAAGATTCAAGAAAAACGGTCGAGCCGTTTCAGAGGAGTTCAATAACGTACACCGTGACACGAGAATTTTATAATATTAGAAGATATGTGTTACAAACACATTTAATTAAATAAGCTTTATTTTACATAGACTAGCGGAGTATATCTACCAATGTCAAACACATATAAGTCTGTTTTTTTGTAAATTTTTCATGCCTAAATTTCCAAACAATATAAATTGTTTTCAAATAATAATACAAAACAGTCGAGAATCGACCACTGGGCGACTACTAGTTACAATTTATATCAGCCCGTAAGTGTCCCATTAATATCATTTCTTTTTTCAGTTTTTAAAGTTTTTAACGCCTAGGTGGCTGAGTGGCTAAGCTCTCGGCCCGAAAATTTGAAGTTTATTTACAATAAGGAACCTCTCAGTTAGTTACGAAATACGTATAAAATATTTCTACAGAAAAATAATTTCATAGAAAAGAAAAACTTTTAATATCCCACTGCAAAGCCGTCACGTGACTACCGGTTACGTCATGGACCGCTAAACAAAGCGATCACAGCGATCTGTCAAAATCTATGATTCGAGGGGAAATATTGCTTGAGTTTTTAGTACCCATAATAATGAATACAAAATTTTACAAATCTTGTGCAGTGACCGTGTGTAAGAACACATCAATCACCACACCACCGGACAAACTGTTCATGCACGTGCCAAAGAACAAACAAATAAGGAAACAGTGGTTAACAATTTCTAGGAGAGATCTAACAGCACTAACATCAACGAGTACTAGGTATTTTTGTGATGATCACTTTGATGTGAGTACTAATTGCCAGCTCACACTTCTTTACCTTCTTAATTGACAATACAATAGCCATAATGATTTATCACGATGACATTTAAAAACTTCTTTTTTGTCAACAATGTCAACATGGAAAGTTTATATGGAGTATCATATAATCAGAATGAAACCTGGCTGTTAACATCAAAATTTGCTTGTCAACTAAAATGAGGTAGCACTTCTGCTGCTTCTCGTCGACCTATCGCTGCAAAAAAAAAAGCCAGCGTTGGATCAGCAAGCAAAAAGCTGGAAAAGAAACAAGCAGTTGTATCTGACCAAATTCAAATTCAGTGTTGTGGTTCCTAGCAATGTCGCAGATAATAGCATATTTTATTATTGAAAACTATACATATTCAATTAAATCACAAAAAAACAAGGTCTTTATGCAAGGAATGGGGGTCCAAATTTTGAAGTAAGTTAACCGTGTCACGTGGGGTATCGTATGAAAGGGTTTCATTTGCACAAGCTTAAACAGATTTTTAATTATTTTTATGATGTATACATAGTATTCGATTTATGACGAAGAATGAAAAAAAAATACCTTTTCCCTCTTTTATATGTATAGGTACCTAATAACATTGGTGTATTTAGTACCTAACAGCTTGTACGGTTATGTGTACCTAATTAGTCCTTTTTTTAAATTTTGTATTTAACACATTGACCGCCGCCGGGCCCAGTTTTTCCCTCTTTCCTATGATATGGGGTCCTTCAAACGAGGCGTGAAGAAGCACCTTGTGGGCCGGCAGAGTGAGGTTGACTGATGCTGCGTTGTTTTCACGCTGCACCAGTTGTCTTCGCGTCTGGACTCCATTTCCACTTAACATCAGGTGGTGTGGAGTCATTTGCCGTGCTAAGTATAAAAAAAAAAAAAAAAAGACACAATAGAAATTCAATTGTTTGTCGGACATATGGCGTTTAAGGTGTTAAACACAATCCTAAATAGGTACCTACCTACTTAAGTGTATAATATAAGTAATTGTAAGTTTTGGAAACTGAATTTCGGGAAAAGTTCGAGACTCTGTTCCTGAACTATAATAAACTGTACCCATAAATTTGTACGGAACCCTCGGTGGGCGAGTCCGACTCGCACTTGTCCTGTGTTTTTTATTAAGATCCACCCCGTATACAACACGAACATTGATGAATTGACAAAGCAGTCCAGATCCGCATTGCAGCCAAATAAAGAACAAAAGGAAGCAAGGCTACCTAGTCTTCTAGGTTCCTAGGTCAAAACCTGACGTAAAGCAGACTTCCCCATTGACATATCAAGCACATCTAGTAATTCACAACAACTCTATTGGAATTTTCTCTATTGCAGCCGTTTGTGAACCCACTATCGATTCTCTCAAGTGTAACAAGCCATCTAAGAGATTGTTTAAGAGAAGATGGCAAATCAGACACTAATGTTCCAATGCACAATCCATTGGCAATGCGTCCTAGTTCATCACGATCCGTTTATTCACCTCAGTTGCTTGAGCTTACCATTGCAGCCTTAATGAACCAGAACCAAAAACTATGAAAGAAATTATAAAAAGGCGAACTGTATATTTTTATATCTTGGTGATTCTCATGGTGATTCTCAATAAAAATTATTAAATTGTTATTTTAGAATGCTGTTTGTATTTTATCTACTTATTAACGAAATTATTAACTAACTAACTCGCTACTTTAAGACTCTTCAACTTACCACCCCAAGACTGTGGCAGGCTCCGCATGAGTGGTGATGAGCTCCCCGGGTTGAAGTCCAGTGCTACCGCCAGCTCCTGCGGCGGAAAGCACTCCTCCCGCGGCCGCTACCTCTGCACCCAACTCGCATATCGCTTGGTTAAACTTTTTAATTCACTACTTCGAAATCTATGTAAGCTCTGTAAGGGAGTCGAAGTCTAAGGCATGAGGGCTTGGGAACCGCCAGCTTCCGCAGCGGAAAGCAACCTTCCCTTGACTGTTACCTCTGCTACCCACAAACAACTCTAAGGCCTGCCTTGCGGCCGCTACCTATATCACAATCAAAACTCTTCAACTCACCTCCCAGAAGACGGTGACAGCTCGCCCGGGTCAAAGTCTAGTGGTACGAGGGCGTGCCTTGCAACCGCAACCTATAAACCTAACTCCCTTCTTTAAAACTCTTCGACGCACCACTGAGAACACTGTGACCGGCTCCGCTTAGTCAATGATGAGCTCCCATGAGCCGAAGTCCAGTGGCACAGACCTCCATCTCAAACTCACTAATTTAAGACTCTTCAATTTACCACCCAGAAGACTGTAACGGGTTCCGCATGAGCGGTGATGAGCTCCCCCGAGTCGAAGTCCAGTGGCACGGACCTCCATACCTAACTCACTACTTTATGACTCTTCAACTCACCACCCAGAAGACTGTAACAGGCTCCGCATGCGCCGTGATGAGGTCCCCGGGGTCGAAGTCCAGTGGTACGAGGGCGTGCGTACCGCCAGCTCCTGCGGCGGATAGCACTCCTCCCGCGGCCGCTACCTCGGCACCCAACTCGCATATCGCTTCTTCGTCTAGCCCCTGGACTTCGATTTTCACACCTATGTGAATGGAACAACAAACAACAATAAACTCATGAGTTGTTGGGATAGTGGGAGGAACTCGATGGCGCAATGGTTTACGCACCCGGTCTGCGATTGCTAAGGTTGAGCAACTTTCGCAAATGCCGATCATCGGATGGGTGACCCAAAAAAATTTTTTGGTCATTAATCCGATGACCGTCGAATTAAACACAAAATTACACCAAAATAATCTCGAACTTCACACGCCGTTGTTCCCGGCTGCATTAGCAGTCGAACAACTACCAATCCGCACTGACCCCGCATGGCCCGTTCTTCCTTCGATCCTGGGTAAGGCTTGTGCTCCCAGCAGTGACAACATAAAATGAGTTGCAGATGATGAAGTAAAGATTTACTACTTTAGTCAGTTCATAAGTTGGGATAGTAGACGTACGCCTTTGTGATCTTATTGTTAGACGTACAGACCCCGGGTTCTCATATTTAACACCTGTTTGCATTTGTGTCCACGGTGTGTGCTTGTGGCTTTATCTACGCAACGCTTTGCGTCATGTCACGTTCTATGAATAAGCTTACCTCTGAATATCTGTTCTATTTCTTCCGTGGGCTCTTGCGTGAACTCCGTGACGTCTGGTAGTTGTTCAGCGGCGCGGGGAGCAGGTTCAGGCGTCTTCTCTTTCTGTGGCTCCGGTTCGGGAATGTGTTCTGAATTTTGACGAGTTATTTACAGAAACATGTTTATGCTAATGGATACCTAATTATTGTAATAGAACCCTTTAAACAAATCTACTCGCGTTCATCTATTTTGGAAGACTAGGCTTACTCTCGGTGACCATGGACTCTATAGAAGATATGAAATAGCAAGATATATCCTCTCTGATATATTTCGTTTCTTCGAAGCAAAATTCTATGCAAAAAATGACTTAAGAAAATTTATATAAAGCGTTTTATTTCAATGTGTAATATTTGCGTAACCTTCAGGAAGAAACGTTACTTCTATTGTTGTCTGATGTCTATGGTCTGCCATTATACTTTTTTATTGCCATCTGATGTCCATGACTTCTTTGTTTTACTAAAGTACTTACTTTTATATCTGAATATGGCGATGAAAGACAATATGGCAACCATACTCACGGCTTAAGTAATGGTTGACGATCTCATCCTGAACTGGTTCCTCCACCTCAGGCATCGGCGGCGGCAGGTCCAGGGGGCCGCGTCTAAGCAGCTGCAGGTTGCGCTTGCTCATGGGCGATGCGGGCTCGAGTCGCGGCTTGCGAGCGCTGGATTTAGCTGGCGTTCCCGGCTTCACGTCGATCAGGAACTGAAGAGAAAGTCATAGCAAAATCAAGGGAATAGCCTATAATTGTCCCACCACTGAGCAAAGGGCTCCAACATTGAAATCAAAGCTACAATTGACGGGCATTGGCTTAATCACCACGCTTGCCAAATGCGGGAAACTCTTTTTACTTAATATTGATGAGAATGTTTAACAGTGCATTCTAATCACGATCGTCATGATCGGTCTTTTATGATTATGACTCACCATTTTGTACCTTACGATTTTTACAAAATTTAAACGAAAATTACTATTGTACATAGTGAATTGCTCTAAGTAAAATTTCTGAATGTGGTACACACGCCTGCACATCAACCTACCACAAACTGTCAAATTTCCTCAATAGACTTTGAACTTTATGAATACACTATATGGTTGAAAATGTATTGAAGAAATTTGACAGTTTTGGATAGGTTGACGTGCATCCGTCTTCGTCATATCCGGCAGCCGATGCTCGGCTAGGGGTGATGAGGTAGAGGCGCCTGCGACTCTATATTGAGCGAGGGGTAAGGTTAAACAGCAAGGCCTATTTTCACTGGCTGCTGCCTGCGACGCAGCGCGTGACGTCACACTCACCTCGGTCTCGGGCAGCGCCTCGCCCGCCGCCACGCTGCGCACGAGCCACAGCGGGCTGAGCGCGGGCACGCCGGGCAGCGCGCGCGCCGCCCCCGCCGCCGCCTGCAGGCTGCCCGCGACGCAGTGCGTGACGTCACACTCACCTCGGCCTCGGGCAGCGCCTCGCCCGCCGCCACGCTGCGCACGAGCCACAGCGGGCTGAGCGCGGGCACGCCGGGCAGCGCGCGCGCCGCCCCCGCCGCCGCCTGCAGGCTGCCCGCGACGCAGTGCGTGACGTCACACTCACCTCGGCCTCGGGCAGCGCCTCGCCCGCCGCCACGCTGCGCACGAGCCACAGCGGGCTGAGCGCGGGCACGCCGGGCAGCGCGCGCGCCGCCCCCGCCGCCGCCTGCAGGCTTCCCGCGACGCAGCGCGTGACGTCACACTCACCTCGGCCTCGGGCAGCGCCTCGCCCGCCGCCACGCTGCGCACGAGCCACAGCGGGCTGAGCGCGGGCACGCCGGGCAGCGCGCGCGCCGCCCCCGCCGCCGCCTGCAGGCTGCCCGCGACGCAGTGCGTGACGTCACACTCACCTCGGCCTCGGGCAGCGCCTCGCCCGCCGCCACGCTGCGCACGAGCCACAGCGGGCTGAGCGCGGGCACGCCGGGCAGCGCGCGCGCCGCCCCCGCCGCCGCCTGCAGGCTGCCCGCGACGCAGTGCGTGACGCGCTCGTGCGGGCAGTCGTAGCGGACGCCGCCGCCGCGGGACACGCACGCCGCGGCGCGTTCGCGGCATATGCCATCCAAGCCCGTTACCCAAATCTGCGATAGTTGTATAAAATGTTTAGAAACAAAATGTTAGTTGGCACGAAAGAACCATGGGTCGAAGTGCTACTTGTAGAGCAAAATCTCGGAAGGCTCTACTGAGATAAGTTAAGGTCTATAGCGTGTTTAGGAATAACAATATCACTAAATAGACTTGATATCTCTTAGTCCACTATTGAAAAATATATCGTTGTGCAATTTTTTGAGATATTGACACTAAATTGTAGCTAAAGAGAATCCGCAATAATAAATTTACTTACACAAAATCCATCAAAAATAGGTCCAGCCTTTTTAATACTGCTCATGTCAAAGTTTTCAAATGCAGCCAACACTTCCTTGTCAACACTTGTATCGCTTTTCTTAGATGATGTTTCTTGTGATAACTAAAAAACCGTAGAAATTATTATCAAGAACTATTCGTATTATATTCTTCTATAACACACTAAGAAAGAATTCATTTAAATTACCTTCATTCTTCCTGATATAGTTGATACATCCGTCGCTCTGCTTTCATCCACGAAATTACTTGGAGGTCTCAGATTTGTGATGCGTGAAAAATTCAAACCTACAACGACAAGCAATATAAAAGAAAACAATTTTCCTGAAAACCTGATTTGAGGAACCATTAAGTTCCATAATGTTCAGCAAATTCAACATATTATCATATCTGCAATCAGCCTAAAGGCTATAATCAGATGATATGTATTTACATTGGTTTTTATAATTACAAGTTTTTATTTAACTTGCAATGTATGTATGTAGGTTTGTTTGTTTGGGTGGAATCTTGCAACTCAATTTTAAAGCAGATCATCCGAGCTTCAACCGATTGAGCTGAAATTTTGTATACACGTTCAGTTTGGATGACAATGCATGGTTAACTGTGTGAAGTCATTCTAAATCCAATATGGCGGCAAACCCCAGATGGCGGACTAATTATTTTTAATGCATACCTACAATATGGGTACCTACCAAATGAAAGGGCTTGCTGAGAATAACTCGAAAAATAAAGTGACGTCATTCTAAATCCAATATGGCGGACTAAGTTTTTGAAACGTGTCCAGCGATAATTAAAAGGTAAAGAATAAATTAAAAGTAAAAAACCTTTATAAAAAACAAGCTTTTATTTAAATGCGCTAAAAAGGAAAAAAAAATTACTTTAAAACTTTTACTATCAACGTATAACGTCATTACACAATTTATATGATATAAAAGTTTGTCTTACACTAAAAGTTTATTTTTTTCTTTTTTGGACATTTAAATAAAAGCTTGTTTTATTAAAAAAAAGGTTTTTTACTTTTAATTTTTAACACATCTAGTGTCACGTAAACTTTTATGTATTATGAAACAATATGGTAAGTTTCAGATTAATCAAATAATTAAAAACATTATTATGTACTTATACTTACTTATAGGGTGTTATTTAAACGGTTAGCAAAGTATTCGTATTTTTGCTAGCAAAAAAATGATAGTTGGGCAGCAACTTATGGTCAGCAAATATTTCTAAATCAGTCTGCAACTTATATCATTCTGAACAGCATTCTTATGCCGCTCCCCCCTTCCGTAACTGGCCCCCGCTACGCTGCGCTTCGCTCGGGAAAAAAAATTACCTTAACCTAACCAACAGTAAGGATTTCTTATGCTGACCGATTGTATAATTCTGCTGACCAAATAATAATTTTGCTCACCAAATATTTATTTTGTAATACAAATAAATTATTCCCTTACTCATATCCGGCAGCCGATGCTCAGCTAAGGGTGATGAGGTAGAGGCGCCTGCGACTCTATATTGAGCGAGGGGTAAGGCGAAGCCTTTTGCAGCGGATTCTTTCACCCAAGTAGGCAGCACACAAGCCTTGCCGTATTCAAGGGCCGCCTTATATTTCTCACTGCCTACACCTTCTCTACAGATTTAAAAAGTTAAAGATAATATGTTTAATGAATTGGGACCAATAGCCTTACAAAGCTTGATGTCCTAACCAATAGAAAATCTTGAAATGTAAACACTTATTTCATTCAAAATCATTAATTCGTTTAGGCTACTTGTAGCTCATATGAATGTCACTATGTCATCGGTTCGTAAGTCTACACGAGGCGATTACTGGATGGACTAAGCCATTCTTACATGACGCTACTAAAAAAAAATTATACTAGAATTCTTCTTTTTTAGCCTGTCGACACCCAATGCTGAGTGTAGGCCTCTCTCTCCCTTTGCACACCTTCTCTCTCTGTTGGTAGCCATTCTAAACCAGTTCTTTCCAGTAACTCTATCGATATCGTCTCTCCACCTAAACGGTTGCCGTCCTACGTTACTATGTTCAGTTCTTGGTCGCCATGTTAGGACCTAGTGTGACCATCGTCCGTTACGTCTGCAGACATGTCCCGCCCAACTCCACTTCAGGATGCGTACGCGCTTTGCTACGTCGGTTAGTCTTGTACGCCGCGGATTTCGTCATTTCTTATTCGGTCCCCAGCATCGCGCAAACTGTTACTAACTTTTCAAACCATTTTGTGAATGGTTGCATCGCAAACGGACTGCCATTGAAGTAATAGTGCTGTACATTCTGGATACTCAAAAGTAATTACAGATTGTAACTATTTTGTCTTGAGTAGTGTTATATAAGAAGTGACTTAACGTTATAAAATTAAATAAAATGGCCTTTGTTCTGAGTTCTACAAATAAACTTAACTAACTTAAACTATGTCTCTCAACAACCCAGGGTGCCTCCTCCAACTGTCTCCATTGTCAGACGCCACTCTTAACCTTAACCATTTACTTAGCTACTATTTTATTCCATTCTAAAATAGTACTTTTGATTTTATTATTAGAGAGTATTAAAAGATCATAGGTGCTGAGTTATCATTAATGCATTGCATGCATTCACTTACTTGGTCAACACAACGATATCTGTTGTTTCACTTTGAAATGCTCCTGAGAATGTACCCCCATTCTCGTTGACAAGCTTTGTTATCATCAGCTTGTCTCGTTTACTGATTCCTGACGTAGTGACTTGTAAGTTAGCAAATATGGGCAATTTGTGTTTATTGAAATCTGATGAGGAGCCATTGACATTGAGGTGTAATGAAGCCTCCCATACCACTTCCACCCAACCCTCACTCATGACTGGTATACCTTTTTCAACTGATTTCTAAAAAACAAACATTATTTTCATTAAATGTATTTCACAGTTGCAAACTATAGCTGTGACTACTGATAACAGTAAGAAATGCAAGTCCTTAATAACAAAAAGCATAAACTTTACTATGTAAATTTTTATGTAACATTTACACACAATATTTTTTATTAGTTTATTGCATTATATTTTCCGGATTAATATAAACTGAAGTGTTTAGCAAGTTACCCTTGCCAAACATACTTAGGCCTTTACAGTAAACTGAAGACCTCTTTAAAACTTATCAACAAACAAATTAACAACTAGTAACTTGTGGACAGTTAAATTTCTTTGCAGATTAATAATATACTTACCATGTATTTATCAGATAGAACTGTGTCTGAAACAAGATGTGTTGTGTCATCTGTTAAAACAGTGTTGTATAGTCCACCCATCCAATGCACTTTCTTTCTGATGATTTCCTGAATTAGTTTTGAAAATTAGTACTTTACTTATAATTATTTTATTAATATTATTACAAGGCTGGTTAGAACCATGATAGCTCAATTGAAAGAGCACCTGACCCGGTATGTCAGAAGGGTGCAGGTTCAAATCCTGCTCATGGAAATTTTTTCAACATTTGTGTTTTGTAATTTGATTCGTAACAAAATGTGCGTTAAAACTATATAAACAAAACAAAAACATTTTAATATTATTATTTACTTACTCATTATACCTAGCCACAAAAGCTGCTATTACTATCGTATATTGTATTGTTACATAGCTTACGTGATATATTGTGCATCACAAATATAGTTCAACTATTTATAACAATTAGACTATGAATCAACCGAGAAACTCCTCCGTCGCCTAAATTAACAAAATTAACTACTTACTCAACCTATTAATTATTAACGTTATAGATATATAAGAAAAAGAAAATATGGAATAACTAAAAGGTTTTATAAGAGTTTATATTTTGATTTTACCTTTTTCTGTTTAGTTAATCCACTAGCCGTGATCACTAAGCCTCTCATGGCTATGGTAAATACTGGTTCTGGGCCTGATGGAATGGGCACTCCCTCAGTCAGGCAACATGATAAGCAGCGAGGTCCAATAATTCTGTAGCAAGTTAATTTTAAAAGTCAAAATTTATGTATACAAAAGAATGCTTTCTAGACAAAGGTGCACAGTATACAATTGCAAATATCAACAACCTGCTTTTAGACTTGTGGAGAGAAAACAGTCCATGCAACATGTATTGTGCAACTGTCACTCTCTGCCTCTCATAAACCAAAAGTCTTCAGGCTCATTGCCCTGCTAAAATTATGGTTGTCATCTTCACTGAGAAAGAAGGTTGAAAGGATAGGGTTGCACAAAAGATCTGATGTTGAAAAAGTGCTAAGAAAGAGAAACCTCTGCAAGCTACACAAAGTTAAGATAAGATAAGATATCACAAATTGATTGTTGTAAATTAAAAAATAACATGTAATCTCTCAATTTATGCTTTACTTACAAACATTTAGTAGTCTTTAATCTTTCATAGAATTCTCCTTCAAACTCTTGTAAAACAAATACATCTCTCTTAGTTAAGCCACTGAACAGTGTCCAACTAGTTTCGTTTATCCATTGCGCTTGTAGTCCACCTCCACGATGTTGTTCACAACCCTGCAGAGCCATAAATTATTTTGATATAGATCTTCAGGCAATTGTTCATATGAAATAATTATTTTACTTTTTATTACAATATACTAAATTAATAATCTTTATCGACATTGAAGCTAGGACAGATTATAACACTCTTGAACACAGAAAATGATAGTAACCCCATGTCTACCCACCCACTGACAAACAGCAAGCAATCTGGCATAGAAGTGAAATTTGAGTAGATAGCTACCTAGCTAGCTAGGTCTAGCACAGTAACACGGTTATCTGCTGATTCCGAAAACCCACTCCAATCTATTTTATTACAAAATCTACATACCGTAAAAGCAAGTTGCATTTCTTCTGAACACTCATTTTCGCTTCGATAATTCTTTGGAATTATAAAAGCAATTTTTATATCTTCGTTCATGTTATTCGCGTTTATCGTTAAACTTATTGGACCAAGAATTTCTACGGGATTATTTTTTTTAGTAAAGAAGACTTTAATGTTTACAATTTATTTTGACATGATCTATGATGAACAAGGACCGGAATTCGTTTAGTTTTCCCTCCTTCACACACTATTTTACCGTTTCGTATCGTTTTTGTCATTTTTGTAGTTTTGGATTAATAAACAGTCGGCACCTCGTACGACGCGTTGTTTAAATTGAAAGATTCGCAACTTAAATGCAATACAGCTGTTGCAGTTTGCTGATTCTTAAAATAATACTCATCTATTGCCTGCGTGCGGCACTGCGGTAACCTTTTATCATCAGGCGGGGGCTTTTCATTAGAGGACCATACACTTGACTAACTCAGATGAATACACTGAGGTATCATTGTTGAACAAATTTTGATTTGTCTATCAATGTACAGCCATGATACAGCCAGCCGGCAACAAATTACTCGAAGCAAAGTGTCATTAACATATTGGCATTTATGATTATTTACATATAATTTTACGCAAATACTGTTGCGAACAAATAACAATTTGAAAAAATCCACGAGACCTATTCAATGTCGACAACTACATTGAATAGGGCTCCTTTGGCTTATAAAGTAAAAGTAGATAGTGTTGATTTGTTTTTATTTCGGCGAGTTAGATTGAGCCACGATAGCATAGTTGGCAGTGCACCTGACCCGGCATGTTATGGGGTGCGGGTTTGAATCCCGCTCGTGGGTTTTTTTCAGCACTATGTCTTTTTTCGAATTGTAATTTGTTTGCAACAATATTTGCGTAAATTTATGTAAATAATTATAAATATAGCTTGCCTTAATTCCTAACTAATCCTTCAATATTTGTAAAACTATTAAGATCGGATGTTGATGACGTAGTTGTCGACATTGAATAGGGCTCCTTGTCCTTTGGCTTATAGTATAAAATAAAAGTAGATAGTGTTGATTAATTTCGGCGAGTTGATTAAGTCACGATAGCATAGTTGGCAGTGCACCTGACCTGGCATGTCATGGGGAATAAATAATCCCGCTCGTGGAATATTGTCAGCACTTTGTCTTTTTTCATATTGGCATTTTTAATAACAAGCCCAATTACTTTGCTTTAGAGTATATTTTTGACTTACACTGAGTTTTTTATGATTCAAGCCAAATGAGACTTAAAAACTCACCTTTAAAACTTATTTTAAATCTAAAGATGTTGACAATTTTGTTTTGCTGATGGATGCCGACGGGACATACAAGCTATATTATCATTAAAATCATTAAAAAAACAAATGCTCAATTTTAATTATATCTATTTAATATATCAAGGGTATTGATACACCACAAATTGTTTTCTTCGTTAGAAACATTTATTTTTACAGTAACAAAACTGACACAATTAACATATTTTTAATTAAGTAAAATTAAAACTACTATTTAGTAATTATAATTATTTATAATATTTATAGGTACATTCTTCGAACAAGATATGTTTGAAAGTTTGCACAGCTAAAAAGCTAAAATGTAACATCTACCCTATAGAAACAATTAAATATTTTGAAATGTGTACAATATCAAAACTCTTCACTGTTACTCACAATATTAAATACACATATATATTAACAGACATAGTTCTTTTTTATGGGTCCATTTAGAGTACTTAGGTACTCAAAATGAACTGAAAACTAGTTATTTATGGCAACCCTAAGTACTCAGCGTTAGTGTTAGTACAGACAGTGATTCTTGTTTTAAGTCAGTTGAAGTTCTTTATTGGTGTAATTGTTAAGCATGGCCATCAAATTTCCAAAGAAATATCACTATAATGAAACATCAATAACTTATTACAACTAAAACCAGAAATATTACAATGTTTACTTTAAACACTCCCATACATTATTTACTTAGACATTTTTGTAGTTTAGAATTTTAAAAGGTATCAATAAGTTGTTTGGCAGTTAATGTAACTGCTAACTAAAATATTAAGTACAATAAAACTATATGTATATATCTGTCTAGGTGCCGGCCCGTACGACCCAGCACTATGGCGCATATAGATGGGAGACTGCGGGAAGCGGGCGAGGGGCACACAAGCATAAAGTATAATAGTACTACGCAATACTACCGCACAAGGCCCGGGTGGCGGGCGTCACCGCCGCAGTATACATGCTAGTACTTAATTAAATTGTAATTGAAAAGCAAAACAGTTTATTTTTATGATAAAACTCATTCAGTTTACTCATTAGGTAAATACTTTAGATATCAGCTAAATGCTTTTGATATTTAAAAAACAACCTGGCCACACATACTATAACACCCTGAATAGGAAGACTTTTTAAGTCTTTTATTAGCAGGTACCAAAATAACAGTTTTCCTTTCTTTAAGGAGAAATTGGGCATTTTACAACAACAAAAAGTAAAATAATTTATTAATATAAAACGAGACATACAGTTGAGGTTTTAAATGGTAATAATTTATCACTAAAACATTTTAGTGTCAACATTATGACCTAACAGCAAAATACGACTAGTAGGGCCATCTCACCACTTATTAACACTTATAACTAGGTCTATGGTACATCCAATGTAATTCCTATATTAGTATTATTTTCTCCTCTTTGTACGAACTACAGTCCAGCCAGGTTCAACTTCGACATCATCTTCATCCATAGGTTCTGGATCATGGTTGTTAGTTGATGATGCCGCTGCTCCATTCATTGATTCACTCTCAGGTCCATCCTCTTCACTGCTGCTTGTGGTATCATCATCAGGATTTCCATGACTCTGGAAACAATAATACAAATATTAAATTAAGCTGCATCTCAAAATCAAGAACATACAAACTACACTGGTAAAAGGCACTGCACTGAATCGTCAGCTAAATAAATCAATATGAGATATAGAGATGAAATATGAGAGATATGAATCAATATCTTATATTAGTGGGGCCTGCTGAGGTTTCCCTCTACCAGTAACACTTCAACCCATCGGGATCTTTTGTGCAACCCCATCCTTTCCCTCTTCCTCCTCAGTAAAGATAGATGCCATAAGTTTGCCAACATCCTTAAGAGCGAAGAGCCTGAAGTCCTCCGGTTTCGGATAGGCCGACCCCAGGAGTCCCATTCTTTTCCTAGCCATTTGCAGTCACACAGTAAGTGCTGCATTGACTGTTTCCTCTCCACATGCTCTACACAAACTATTTGTTGAGAGGTGCATTCTGTGAAGCATTTGTTTTGTTGCATAGAGCCCTGTCAAGGCACCAATGGTTAATCGGGCCTGCCTTCTGCTGCCTCCGCATATGAACTTACTCTGCCCTAAGGCGTTTTCGCCTAGGAAGTATTTGGAGTGTTTCATACCCGGCTGCTCTTGAGGCTTTGAGGATATTCAAAAACTATTTCAGATGTTTTTATATAACTTACTTGGGGGGGCACAGATTCGTGTATGGGTTGACTCAACCATTTCTGGCATTTTGGCATAGCCTCCACATTAGCTTGCAGCTCATCAAGGCGACCTTCCTTCAACATGCTTAGAAACATCAAGAGGATAGAGGCTATTTCTATAACAATATTAAAAATCAATAAAAATTGTTTGCTTGATTGCAAAATATAAGATTGTATTCTGAAAATGGCTTATAAATATCATGATAAAGTTTTACATACTATGTTTTCTCTTTTAAGTTGTTTTACTCTACCCAAAATACGAAAAACACTGGCACACATTCAAATAAATTATTACCCGCATGAAGTATTTATTACTGATTCATTTCACACTACCTTTTGGGGAATTGTCATGGCAGACTGTATCAAACTCCTCATCCATCAAGTCTTCAATCACTTCCGTCAGATCTGGAGCATCTACTATGTTTTCAACACAGTACCTGGCTATGTAAACAGACATAAGCTGGGCTGTCTGAAAAAAACATGGTATAGATTTTTATTTTTATACATGTTATAGTTTATTATTATGTTAGTTATAGAAATACTTCTTAGCTATTTAATAATGATATAAGTACCACGTAGCATACTTTAAATGTTGATCCTTCTTATTGACTAAACTACAATACCTTTTCTCCACCCGGAGCACCCATGCCATGTTCAACAGCAAGTTGCAAAGCTGTCCAGTTGTTTAGTACTAAGTCAACGATAGGTTTAAAGTCGTCGTATAACATAATGGTTTATTTAATTTCACAGTATACTTTCCACATTTGAAAAAGAGCTTTATTATTTCACGAAGCACTTGGGTTTTTAACCTATTCCTGGAGATTTTAAATTTTCTTTGAGAAACTGAGAAATTGAGAATGAGAATGTCAAAGACAGATTAATGATATTTTTTTTTAAGTGTAGTTCGTTCCCTGAGGAACCGGCTAAGGTCATAAACCATGCTGCCATGTCATTAGTTTCTTAATTTCATTAGTTACTTCTTTGTATGTCTCCTGTCTTATTTCCTGTATGATGATGATGATGAATGATAATAGAAATGAGAAGTGAGAAATTTAGACCCCCCCAACCCCAACCCCTCGAGTATCTCAGTAAAGATGTGGGGCTTTACTAAGTCCTCACACAGACTTCTTGAGAGAATTTGAAAAGTAACGTTGCACTGTTTTGTTTCATTTGTTAACACTCATGCACACTCACGAACACTTAACGGTTAATAATCCACCATTATTTCACATTAATATTCGGCATAACAAAAATTTTAGAAAATGAAACAAAACCGCAGTCATGACTCACTTTCCCGCCAAGAAGTCCCAGACTAATGAGATACTACGTCAAAGACTCAAGTGTCAATTACATATTGACCGATGCGATAGTTGAGTTGACCAAATAAATAAAGTTAAAATAAATAATAAAGATTTTATCGAGATAGTGTAGTAGTGTAGTAAAAAGAATAGTTTTTTTCTGAACAATAATGACTTATTGTAAGAAATTAAATATTTTTGTATTGTGCAGTTTGGTGTATAAAGTGTTTGCTGCGTGAAAAGGAATAATTGTATTATTTGCCAAATGTACTGTCACTGTCAATGTCAACGTCAATTCGCCGCTTGGTGGATGGATCATATCATCTATGAATCTATCTACTCAGTGCTCAGTGCTTACATTTTCAGGATTTTCGGCAACTGAATCACAGTTCTCCTAGATAATTGCTATTTTTTAAATGTTTATATTATTTTAATAAGCTTTACCAATGCCGTTGACTGCCCGTCAAAGGAGTATCCATAACAAAAATGGGGCGAAAAGGGCTGCAAGTTTCAAGGGAAAAAGAAAAGGGAATGAAGGGTAATAATTGATTTTTCGCAAGGACAATTTATACACGATTTTTGTATGATTTCAATATCTATGTACCAGTTCAATGCTTCAGCTATTCGCTTTCAATCTTAACTTTTATGCTTGGTATTAAATGTTTTCTTGATTACCTACTACAGTTTGGCGTTTATCCAGATACCCAGATGGTCTGGCGAAGGTAAAAAAACCGCTGACGTAAATAAACCAAAATATTCCCTTGTTTTCCACTAATGTTTTTTTGAAGCCAATCAATAGCTCCCATATGTTGTGTTAACTAATATTTTAACTATATATCAGTTAGTTCAGGTTTGGACAGTAAGCTTACCTTTTTGAGCTGTACCTATAATAACATATAACATATATATAACATTAAGATTTTATATTAAATGATTTCATATGTTCAACAAAAAATTCTAAAGAAAATATTTTATTGATAATTTGATTTGTAAATATTTTATTGATAATTTGATTTGATTTGTAAATTTGTTTGTATCTCCACCCAAAATCAACCCACTAATGATGGAATGTTCTAACAAGACCAAAAAACTATAAAAAATACCATATAAACCAAACAATGTTAATCCAAACTAAATAGGTTGTTAACCATCGTATGTAAAATAAAAAATAAAAAAATAAGAACTACAACACAAACAACTCTGGTATCATTTAACAGCTTCGCCACAAGAGTTTTCCACATTTTCCTGTCCCAGCTGTTTATGCTGATTTTAATTGAATAATTTGTTAATTTATAGAGAATTCCTGGTCACCAACGCACCATCTGACCTGCGCAGTATAGCGTACCCCGGCGGTGCTGTCGCTCTAGCTCTGCTGCTAGCTGCACGGTTGCTATCTGTGTATTACGGCCACATTTCTGACTGTGACGAGACTTATAATTATTGGGAACCTCTGCATTACTTGGGTAAGTATTTTCATTGATGAAAACTTGTTGTTTCTGACTTGTTGCAACTGTGTGATTTTAGTTATTATATTTGTTGTTTTTAGGTATTAGTTATTGGCATTAATGTAAACATTAAGCATCAACAATAAATTATAAAACATGTACTGTGGGTCTGAAAAAGCAAATATTTAGAATACAATTGGTGTTTAGTGTATAAATCAAGGAAAAACTAAAATATTTTGCAATTTCAGTCCAGTTTTCTAGATACACCAACTGCTTAAATTTAAATAACTTTGTAATCCCATATTAATATATAGGATTACAATGTTACATTTGCAGCTAATGAATCTGTATATAGTAATATATATAATATAATGGAATAATAGGTGTAGATAGTGTAGCGTTAAGTATTTAGACCGCTACTAGTTTAGTATGTTGCAATGCGTCAAACTAGTACATGTATGGAGGACGTGCGGAGGATTACATATATTTAAAAATAAAAACACAAAAAAAATTAAAGATACAAGATGCTGTAACGTTAAGTATTTAGACCACTACTAGACTACTTTACTTTGTCGCATTGCGACAAACTAAACGCTTTTATTTATAAAGAATTTTTTTTCTTATCAAATTTAATTAAAGGTTTAAATAATTTTTAACTTTTTAGTTCCTTGTTTATTAACAAGTAATAAAAGCTTGTTTTTAAAAAGTTTATTTTTTCTTTTAATTTTTTTTGACATTTGTTTTTGATGGTTTACTATGACCTGGCAATATATTACAGTATCCTTGTGTTTTTACATTTTATAGGCTAATCTTTAAATTTGTACCCAAGTGTACGGCAGCGGCTTGCAGACATGGGAGTACAGTCCAGTGTTCGCGATCCGTTCATACGCGCCGCTGTGGCTGTTTGCGGCGCCCGCGAAGGCGCTCGCGAGCATGATGAGCCCAGTCTCGGTGTTCTACTCACTGAAGGCTTTACTCGCCGTGCTGACTGCTTGTGCTGAGCTCATGTTTTACAAGTAAGCCCTAATGATTTTCAAAGCATGCTAAATAAGCTCATATGATAATTTTATGACATTTCCCACGTTCAGATGTATTTACAATTTTAACTAAATTAACTTCTCTATTTCAGAGTAGGAATAGCTTCTGCTTTCCCTACTAGGTACTTAGGTCGGTAACTTTAATAGGCTATAACTGTCACACTGCTGGGCATTGAAATCCTCCATCATTGAAATCAAGTCCACTACAATTGATGGGTATTGGCTTAATCAACACGCTTGCCACCAGTTGGTGATTTGTGATCCCCCGGCTATGCATCGAAAAAATCCAAACACACTTTGCCCGACCTGGGAATTGAACCTGGTACTTTCGGGTATCGGGTTGAGCGCTTTGCCACTCCGCCACCGAGCTGTTCTACTAAGTACCTAGCTTTGGTAAGATAAGTTCAAATGCTTTAGCTTCAATTTCTAACACAATTTTGATGCTAGAATTACTAGTCGAATTATGGTACAATTTAGCTGCAATTGCAGAAATAAATAGTTAAATACTATTCTGGTGCTGATATTGTTGTTGGTTTGTCCACAATTATATTATGTACGTAGTGTAGAACGCCGTTAGACTAAGGTGGAGCAACGATCTTCGCGAGGTGGCTGGCATGAGCTGGATGAGAGTAGCCGCGGATCGTGCTCAGCGGCGTGCACTTGGACAGACATGTCTAGCAGTGGACTGGTGTAGGATGTTGATGATGACTTACTGTCGTCGCATATAAGAATATCATTATCATATCATTTGTGTGTGCACCAGAGCCGTGTGCCACGAGTTCGGCGTTCACGTAGGGCGCGTGTGGTTATGCTTCGCGCTGCCCTGTGCCGGGTGCTTCGCCGCGAGCGCCGCCATGCTGCCGTCGGCGTGGGGCGCGGCGCTGGCTGCCGGAGCTCTGGCCTGCTGGTGGCGGCGGCGGTACCAGCCCGCGGTACTGCTGACGGCTGCGTCGGCACTGCTTGGTGAGTATAGAGTGGGCGTTGACGAACGTTAAGGGTTCTTCAAGCTTTGTCGATTGATCGATCACCGAGAGAAGGTTCCTAGAGGGGATGGCATCACGTAAGCGTTTGCCCGTCGCCTGCTGAATTCTCCCGAGGCAGCGGATCGAGAGCGCGGCGGCCTAATGGCGCCTTATAAGGCGCCACGGATCTACGATTACGTATCTACTCGCGTTGTTTTTATAAAAATATCTTTAAAATGTTTACATATTGTATATAGGCGATTATTTTACAAGCTTTTATTTAGATTCAACTGTCCCGATGTTTGTGCTTAATCAAATCTTGTAAGTTAAATTTAATCCACTTCCTGGTTACTGGGGAGGGCCCCCTCCTTACTACTGCTCTAAGGGGGAGGGGGGGGGGGGGGCTGACAATGGATAGTTTTTGATGAATTTTTGAAAATTGACTGACCTAACCTCAAAATGTATGAAAAATATCATTCTTTAATTACAAAACACAAATGTTGAAAAAATTTCCACGAGCAGGATTTGAACCTGCACCCTTCTGACATACCGGGTCAGGTGCTCTTCCAATTGAGCTATCGTGGTTCTAACCAGCCCGCCGAAATTATTCAACACTATTTACTTTTTACTTTGAAAGCCAAAGGCGCCAATTCAATGTCAACAACTACCGTCATTAACATCTGATATAATAATAATCTGATCATAATATTGTTTGTTTCGCAACAAAATTTGCGTTAAAATTATATAAACAAAACAAAAACATTTTATCATTCTTTAAATTAGAAATTTACTAAATTAGCTTTTCTTATCTATACAAGACTGATAGCTACTCAGGCATGACTAAATAAATTAGGTTTTATAAACAAAAACAAAAATTTATCATATCAGTAATAGTAAGTAAGTAGGTATGTCTTGTAACCTGGTCCAACAAGAGCTATAAAAAAGATAATTTTGTATGGAGCTACATTTCTGTTGTCTAATAAATAAAACTCTGCTTTTCGTTTCCAACAGTAATTTGAAAATTATATAAAAACTATCGTCTGTGACTATTTATTTAATTTATTCCCTAGCAATGACAAACAATGTATACTTTTTAGTTAAAATAAATAATACTGTTAAAGTATGTTAAATACTGAAAATACTACATAAAAAAACACCACAACGCGTTAACATAACTCGTAACAAAACGCAATACACGTAAATACGAAATGTCTGTCACAAAACAACCAAAATCGCAAATTTTTTTTTTTTTACGATTTTCAATTAATTGTTACAAAAAAACTACAAGTTATCGAGATAAGATATTAAGTAAATAAGTGTAAAAAAATATAATCTTTCGAATGGTAAACATCTGAAATTAAAAATCGTGTGGCCGTAATCAATAGCTGAGCCCCTTTTTTTATTAACAACTAATAAAAGCTTGTTTTTAAAAGTTTATTTTTATGTTTGAGTTACCAAGCATTTTTTTTTTTTGCAGGCTGGCCGTTCACAGCTCTTCTCGGCTTGCCCATCGCCATAGACATGCTGGTACTCAAGAAGCAGTACATAGAGTTCGTCAAATGGTCCACAATCTCATTGGCCATCATATTAGTGCCGACGGTAGCCCTGGACTCCTGGCACTACGGCAAGCTGGTGGTGGCACCATGGAATATTGTCGCGTACAACATATTCACAGAGCATGGACCTGACCTGTATGGCGTTGAACCTTGGATTTACTACTTTGTAAACGGATTCTTGAACTTCAACATTGTTTGGGTGAGTAAAATAGGAATTTAGTTGTTCTAGTTTTCAGAATTAGTTTTTTTTTTTATGAGATTTTTTCACTACACTTTGTTTTGCGATTTGTATAATGTATCCATTTGATTATTATTTTATTTAGTCGTTCCGATATTTTTTTGGTGTAAGGGTTCTGTTTTAAATTAGAAGATGCGTAAAATTAAGAATCAGGCTGCGTTTTCACCAGACCTGTGCGATTTTTAATTAGCTACAATGTGTGCAGTTTCTGGTTGTCCCAAGTATTGTACCATATCTATTTTTATTTAATTTATAGTATACATCAGCTCTATATTAGTTCCCACCGATTCCCACTCGTATCTTTAAACAGATAAGCCATACCCATTTACATCACCGGTTATAACAATGCATCATCATATTGTTTCGCAGGTACTAGCGCTATCAAGCCCTCTGCTACTACTAGCGTGCACGGCGATTACGTCACGCTCGACCGCGCGTGCGCCGTTCTGCACTCCATACTGGCTCGACCTGCTGCCACTCGCGCTATGGCTGGCCGTGTTCATGATCCAGCCGCACAAGGAGGAGCGGTGAGTTGAATCTTATAGACAGCACATTATGGCTCATTTTACAATTTGAGTAAAAGCTGAAAATAGACTAAGGGGAGAGGTTACTTGGTCTATGCGCGTCGTTCTGGCTTGACCTGCTGCCGCTTGCGCTGTGGCTGTGGCTGGCCATGTTCATGGTACAGCCGCACAAGAAGGAGAGGTAAGTATTGAGCTTTATAGACTGCATGATACGGTTTATTTTGGTCTATCATTAGCGAAAGCGGAATATAGAATAAGGACAGAGGTTATTTGATCTAAGCGCGCTGTACTGGCACGACCTGCTGTGTTTATAATACAACCTCACAACGAAGAGCGGTGAGTGTTGAGCTTTATTGACAGCACAAAACGGTCTATTTTGGTTCATCATGAGAAAAACGGAAGACAGACTAGGAGGACAGTATAGTTGATCTATGCGCGCCGTACTGATTCGACCTGCTGCCGCTTGCTCTAAAGCTGACCGTGTTCATGATGCAGCCGCACAAAAAGGAGCGGTGAGTTGTACCTTAAGGTTAAGGCTGACGGGAGCATTTTGCCGTAACGTAACATGTTTGATGCAACTATTTGCATGGTCAGTACATTGAGCCGAGCCACTCGTCGCGAGCTTCACCCTGTTATCAATCAGTCAGCAATGATGACGTATCGAGCTCGCCGCTCAGTCGCCACCATTATAGCTCGATAGCTAAAAGTGGACGAAGCGAAACAAGTATGTAAGGATCGTAGCAAGTGGAAAGAAGTGGTCTCTGCCTACCCCTACGGGAAAGAGGCGTGATTATATGTATGTATGTATGTATGTATTCACGACGAGCTGTCGTGTCGAGCAGCCGCCCGCTGGGGCGGCGGGGCGGCGGCGACAGCGACGCGACGCGACTATGTTCCCCGCGCCGCTGTCATCGAGAACAGTTTAATAGAAACCTATGCTTTGGAACGCGCCGCTCCCGCCGTCGTCGAGAATACGGCCCAAGTGTTGCTTCTTTTTATTTTATTTCAAAGCCTTTTGTTAATTTACAACAAGGAAATGGTTGTCTTTCGTCTCAGATAGTAATACAGATGTAAACGCACTTCACCCGGATTCTTATCTACTGACGAATTGACTATCTTATTTATGTGGTAGCATGACTACACTATGACTGACGATATACGTCATATCAATCCTACTTGTGCAAATATTTCTCATGATTTTCTTTGAGCTGAGTATAACTTTCAGATTCCTGTACCCGGTGTACAGTCTGATCGTACTCGCGGGCGCCATAGCGCTCGACTGCCTGCAGAAGATGACGTTCGCGGTGGGCACGGAGCTGTTCCGATGGCGCAAGGAGCGAGAGAGACGGCACTATCTAGCTTACACCGGCCCGCTCATGGTCATGTGTCTTCTGTTCGCGGGCGTCGCTAGTGAGTATTGCGTTGACAGTCGTTACTATCAAGATGACGTTCGCGGTGGGCACGGACCCACCCGATCCTCAAAATGCCACTTAACACACTCGATGGTCCATTAAACATGCAAACTCGCAGAGGCCCAATACACCGTACTCGTTGAAAAAGAGTACGTCGACCCGGGTCTCCGCGCTCCATACCAGATGTTTTGTGATAAAATGCTGCCCATTAAAACCGACCAGGCGTTTGTGTGTGATTGTAAATGAAACTTTAAAAGTATCACATTAGGGTAGGTACATCTAAATAATACTTTTAAAGGTGTTATAACACCCGGTAGGACTAAGTGGGTTGACAACGTTTTACAGCAGCAGGCAACTGCTGTGTAGGTACAATACCAATGTGTTTTCAAGTATATTGAGTGCATTCATTAGTAGGGTTGTTCGACAACTTAAGACCAGTGGTCGACAGAGATTTCGTCGCCAAAAAATTACATAGATTTTCATTGAAATATCGCCCTCATTCAATTTAATTTAATATTCAGTAGTAGTAGAGTATTAAATTTTGTGCTCTGCAGCAAAAGGAAGCGGTTTTAACTGTGCATACACATTGTTTAAAATCCTACTTATAATTATTTTATTTTAGTTCATCACAAACCGAATTGACATCAACTTTAATTGGTTCCAGGCGTTTCTCGCATCACTGCCTTATACAATAACTACAGTGGGCCGATGCGGCTGCTCCGATCACTCCCACCTTTTGTCGATCAGCAGCAGTTCGTCTGCTTCGGCAAGGACTGGTACAGGTCGCCGTCCAGCTTCCACCTCCCCGAAGGCTACCAGATCAGGTTCATACCCAGCGAGTTCCAAGGGCAGATGCCGGCACCGTACGCGACGGCTAAGAATGGTAAGTGTTGGTTTCCAATTAAACACTTAATACGGGGTCTTCTAGTTTTATTATTTATTCATTTATTTAGTTTATTTTATATTTTACAAAATACACATAAGGCTACTTAAATATGACATGCTTACAAAATCACACAAAAATAGGAACCAATATAATACGAGTTAAAAATAACTTAATGTAATACTACTGGTCAAATAACATGACATGACTTAGACGGCGCTATTTTTTTTTATATTAAGGGGTAAGCACAGTGCCTTGATCTCACCTGATGTTAAGTGATGATAAGGCCAATGATGGAAGCGCACTTCACCCGGGATCCTCAACTAGTGAGACACTCTATCTTATCTCTAGCTGCCGGAACACAACAATGCTACAAACATTGATGTCATGGCGACATATTTAGATAAGATGGTGGTAGCTAGCCAGGCGGACAAACAAGCCCTACCACCAACCAAACCGAGTACACAAACATGTAACATCCCCTGCTGGGAATCGAACCCGGGACCTCTGGATCTAAACCGGTGGTGTTAGCCACTGTAATAGTTTTGCCTAAAGTTCGATGAAATTATGACAAGTATTTGTTATCTTGAAGTGATTAAATAAACACATGCAAACCGAAAGATAATAGATAAGGGAACGCAGCAGATAAAAAAAATACAGTAGACCAACACCTTAGTTTCCCTATGAGCATGGACTCTGCAAATGGTTTAAAAACAAATGCAACATATTTTTTTTATTGATTATATTAACATACATGTGAGTATCAAAAAACCAGTCGTTCAAGAGATCCTTGAGGGAGGTCTTTGTCCAGCATTAGGCATCTTTTGGCTAAGATGATGATGATGATATTAACTTCTTAATTTCAAAGTGTAGTGTTAGCAAGAATCAGTAAAAACAATACTTTACTGATAATTTTTTTGTAACGTAAATTGTAACATATTTAAGGTCCTCTCATATTTGATGAGATGAGCTGGTTGTATCTACGACTGCAAATTAATAAAAGTTGACTCGTCTTCTACAGCTACTCGTGTCATCCACCCATACTTCAACGACCTAAACAAAGGCGACAACAGAACCTACCTCCGGCCGTCGCAGTGCCACTATCTCGTGGACTCCACAATCGGTACGCCGACCCGCGCGCAACCGGCGTACCACAAGGATGCTAATTGGGACCCAATCTCTTCCGTCCCCATATTAGACGCGGAAAAGTCACACCAAGTGTTCAGAGCTTACTACATACCGGTATTGTCTAGCAAAAACAACGTTTACGCCAATTTGTACTTGTTGAAGAATAAACTTCTTAACGATTAGGTGATACAAATCTAGGTTTGTGAAATTATATTTGAAATAGTTAATGAGCTTCGTTTGTAATAACCAAAGCACTCGTAATACTTGTTCAAAGGAAAGTAGCGAGTTAAGATATTGGAGTTGACGATTAAACTTTTATTACATCTATACTAATATTATAAAGAGGAAAGCTTTGTATTTTTTTATTTTTGTTTGTGACGAATAAACAGAAATACTACTTGAAGGATTTCAAAAATTCTTTCACCATTAGAATGCTACTTTAGCGCTGAGTAACATAAGCTATATCATTAAATATAAAAAGTGAATAGGTTTTAACTAAGACTCTTTGGTATAGATGTCCTGGGCTTACTTTTATAGGTACACTAGCGGCCCGTCCCGGCTTCGCACGGGTGGACATTTCTTTTTTAATATAGCCCAATGATATTAATATAACCTATGTTACTCAGCGCTAATGTAGCATTCTAATGGTGAGAGAATTTTGTAAATTGGTCTAGTAGTTTTTGAGTTTATTCGTTACAAACAAAAATACAAAATTTTCCTCTTTATAATGTTAGTATAGATGGGCGTGTGTACGCTGACGTTGAATAAATAATCTGAATGAGGATAAAGACTAGCTAGCAAGGATGATGATGATGGTGGTGATGATTATAATGATGATCATAATGATTCTGCTGAATCTGACGATGATAATGAATATGAGAAAGCAATAAATAAATATAGAAAGAATAATTATTTATTTGTGACAGAGTGTTAGCATAAAATAGATAAATGTAATCAGGGAGAAAATAATATATTCCCCGCAATGTTCCTGTTTTATACTTCGCCTCCGTACAAATCTACTTAACGCACACTTATGTATGCTTTGGTTATTGTCGAAAGCCGAATGAGTGAATTTTGTAAAATAGTGTGAAGTTTTAATATTAAAGAATATTCTAAAATTTAAAAACGATTTGGAGATGACTAATGTTAAGTACACACTGTCGTAGATAAATTGACACTACTAATAATATGTTTGTACAAGCAATCGCGCGTCAAGTGCAACAGAAGCGTTGTGAACCAGTGTTCAAACTCAAACTGTGAACTCAAAGAGGCAGTCCTCTTTCTTACTTTTTCCATATAGGTGTTACAGTCAAAACTTATTACCTGTCAAAAGTACTTTTGACCGATGCCCTTAGTTTGTTCGTCTTCGTTTAGGCGCGCAAAAATAGGGCTTCTGGCGCTTCGCCGGCACGCGAGCTTCGCTCGCTCGGCTCGCGCGTTATCGCCGCAATAATAACCTAACCTAACCTAACCTCTTCTGTATTATAACTTGACACCATCACAATAAGAAATGCAGTCAAAAGTGCTTTTGACCGGTTATGAGTTTGACTTTAACATAGGTACAGGCGCCTGCACGTCAACAACTGTCAAGTTTCTTCAATAAATGATCAAACTTATGTGACGGATATAAAGTTCAAAGTCTAACTTTGTGGTAGTCTGATATGCAAGCTACATTACCGCTATAGTAGTACCTAGCCGTAGCCTAAGAATGTTTGCACTACTTTGCGCTAACTAACGCGTTGAAAAACAAGAAAAAACCTGTTCACGACTTTTTTAAAAGTTGAATTCTTTATCACTTTTTGTGATATTGAGTTGACAAACGAGCATACAGTCCGCTTGCTGAAAAGCGGCCACCGCAGCCCATGAACCCTTGCAACACTAAAGGGGTGTCACGCGCGCGATGACGGCTTTAAGGCGACGCATTGGAAATTTACGTGACGGGGATCTTGATTTTTCCCAACAATTACAAAACATATGAAAATGATATTTGATGCCATGATTTTTCATTTAATTGACTTCAAACACGATTTGTTAACTTTTATAACAGGCAAACCAAACCGATTTAAGCATCTAAATTTTCTAAGTAGATTAGTCTTAACACACACTTGTTTATAGTTTTAATTGGAAAGAAAAAAAATAGTTTTGCTTAAGGTGCAAACGCTCCGTATTAGATTAATTGTTTAGCGATGCGTCGCCTTAAACACAAAATAAGGAGACCCGAAGGTAAGCAAGGTAAGCTTAACACATACCGCGCTCGAGCAACGCACACATAGACGACCTCTTACGGACGCGGAATCTCGCATCACCTGCGCTCTTATTGTTCCGAGCTGTTCCGAGACCCGTGTCCGTGTGCGTTGCTCGAGCGCGGTATTTATAAAGCTTTAGTTCTTATGCCTCTTTGTTGTTTAGCGGCAGAAATAGGCATAAGACAACTCCATCCAGTTGGATGCTAGGCAGGATCTCACCAACAGGTATCCTTTAATAATCATTCGGTGGAGCGTTTTTCCAAAACCAGAGCGTACTTAGAGAGAAGCACCTCTGAAACCTCTATTACGTACGGGATAAGGGCGGTTTCAATGTAAAAACTGTTGCGCTTGATGTGCGGTCTATTGTACGAAAAGGACAATATTTATAAGTTTTATTCTTAACCCTTTATTGTACAGAGCGTGTTGTAGTTTACCTTTGCTCTTAAATGTCACTGTAAGCCTACTGCCTTGTTTGTTATAAGTTAATTTACATAAAAACTGTTTTTCAGTCACCGTTAATATCGTTACCGTAGGTCTGTAGTTGGAGACTGTTTTATTACGATATGTGTGATATTAATCTTTTTTTATTATTTTTATTTATGAGCATAGAATCCACAGCACTTTATAAACTAAGTTATTACATTTTATACTTAACCGACTGCCAATTACAGATCCCTACTTTGTAAAAGTATATGTTTAATATGTCGCTTAATCGAATTAGAAAACAAAAAAGACAGACAACACAATAATTTAGAAACGGCAAAAACAGTTTAAAAAAGGCAGGATTCAATACAACAAATAAATAAATAACAATAATAATAAAACAGAAAAGCAGTAAAAAAAGTATCTTGCAATAATCGGAGAGAATCGTGGTTTATTTATTTATTATTTTAACAAGTCGTAACCCAGTTATAGTCAAAAACTAGTATTTGAAAAGTATTGTGACGAAACTACGTCGATTTTATAATTGGGTAACTAGACTTGCCATGGCAAAACTAGTTAAGATAAAACTGGGTTTTGACGGTAGTATTGTTATGTTCTTGTCTTCAGTGATGTACAAGTAGAGATTGTTGTATTTTGTATGTATTGAGTTTATCAATAGCTATTTGTCGTCCAAGTACGCGACATCGGGTTTACGTATATATTTTATTTATTTATTATGAGATCAGTAGATTTAAAAGTACAGACGCCTGCACATCAACCTATCCCAAACTGTTAATTTTCAACCATGTAACTTAGTATTAAGGTTCAAAGTCTATTGAGGATATTTGACAGTTTGTGGTAGGTTGATGTGCAGGCGTGTGTACCACATTCAGAAATTTTACTTAGAGCAATTCATATTTCATAGTTAAATTTTGAGATACATTTTATGAACCTCCATATTCTCCATTACTTGTCGAACAGATGAATAATTGTAAAGTACGAATTAGTTTCATGAGTTTGTAACTAGGTGGCGTTGCTCAGACCTCATACTTATGGTAGTTAACTTCAAGTCGATCTAATTGAGAAGAATCTCACACTCGCCCTCTGTTATGTATCTATTATATTCATTAAACATGAACTCAAAAATAACTTCTTCAATTGAACATATCATATAAATACTTGCCACTTGTAGAGCGAACTTAACATTTACGTTGTGAAATTATGTGTATAATTTATTATTTAGTTAATCTTAGTTATTATTCCTGGTAAATCAGTAGTCAACGATAACAAAAGCTAGTCAACTAATATGTTGTTTAGATTGTATAGAGCAAAGTTATATGTGCATTAGACTGCATTGGGCAGTACCATGTTTTACCAAAAATATACATTTATAAATATACATATATATATATATATGAGGAAATATTGTGCAATTATTATCACTATTGAATTGTAAAAACTACCATTGTTAAGCATAAAAATAATTACGGTTTAGCGATATTTTGCTTAAATTATCATAAATTATTATTCTCTATGAACTGACAGACTTGTTTTCAGAAGGATTATCGCATTAGCTTAATTTATGGTTTAAAAAATGTTTCGGAAACCATTTTAATGCAATGTGTTCATTGGTGTTTTGACGAAAATATATTTTAAAATGCTTTATGTCCTCTGCCCATAACAACATAGCATACCATAACCGTAATAGAAACGCCCTAGACATGGGCAATGTCCCCTATACAACAATGCCTACTGCAAATGATTATCAACTTTCGGTTGTTACATATAACGTTGTAAATACAACGTCACGTTCTGTCATGCATGACTTATTGAAGTGCTGGCCGGTGCCGGAGTGGTGTAGTAGCCAATTGCATAGATATGGGATTGGTCATGGTATGCAACGCTGTAATGAGCAAAGACCTTTACAGTCTTAATATTAAAACATTAAACGTCTTAAATCAATTCGGCGATTTCTTGTAACCTAAGAACTTACCCAATAAAAGTGACTAAACGCCCTAATGACTTATTATAGGTTTATTACATTTGCCGTTTTAATAAATATGGCTAATAGACTATTAATATAGTTAATATTGTTGTATATTACACGTCTTCCTTTTTATTAGTGCACTTATGCATTTTAGTTTAATATAAATAACATGTTTGCATTTTTATACATTTAAATTGAAGTGTTGTAATTACTGTGGAGTAATTTATATGAATTGTGATTTTGTATTAAAATTTATTTGTCAAATGTATTGTTTGTTTAACTTCTTTCTAAAATTCATACAAGCTATTTACTGCTCTATGCGTTATTTATTATTTCATTATTTGACTTGTGCAAGTAGTTTGACATAAGCTCATTCTAAAACCTACAAGGCGCTGTAAATAAATACTTGATGTTGCCTCTATCCATATAAATATCGATATATTGGTTTTCCTATATTCAACATTACAATATTATAAAATACCAATCCCTTCTGAAACATCATGAAAATCATCCTGAAAACCAAACGCTTCCGATATGAAATTTAAAAAAAGACTTGAATAAATGCCATGCATTATTTAAAACTATATATCTAAAATGTAGTATAAACACATGAATATGATCCAATTGTTTCTGTCGATGTTGTTTCGACTGTACTTTTCTGAGCCGACGTGATTTCGATTTATTTGCAAAACAATACCCATAGGCCATGACATAGTATTTGCACATTCTTTTGTAAGTCTTAGTAGTAAGTAGATGTAGGCATTAATTATTTATTTTTGTCTATGTTTATTATTTTGTAGTATTCAATCGGGCTTTTATTATTACTTTTTTTTTTTGTAAATTCCCAGTATAATATTAGCACATTTATTTTAAAATGAGGGAAATAGTTCACTTGCAGGTCGGCCGGTGTGGCAACCAGATAGGAGCTAAGGTAAGTGTTTTGAGAGTTTTTATTAAACTTTATTATTTCAGTATTTTGTAGATTGTCATCTGAAGGTTTTGTAGATTTTCATCTTTTACGCATCTCGATGGCGCAGCGAGTTGCGCGTTCGAATTGTGAACCTAAAAGCAACATTCGCGAATGCCGGGTCATCGGATGATTCACCAAATTAAAATACCTCGAGCTCGCAACGTAAAACTTAAGAAGGTTAGAACTTATCATGGGCCGTCGTCATTGACTTAATCCGCCCATGTGCTATAGTTTATGTAGCAAGGCCTGAATCCAACAGTCAGATAATGATGACACTACACTTAGCCAGATTAATGGAAAGTTAAAGAATTACAATTTGTAAAATATTGTATGTTGTTGGTGTTGACTACAGATATATTAATTTCTTTAAATCCATAGCAAGCGTCGGCTCACTTTGACTACTCCTTTTCAGTTCTGGGAGGTGATATCGGACGAGCATGGCATCGACCCAGACGGCTGTTACAACGGCGACTCCGATCTCCAATTGGAGCGCATCAACGTGTACTACAACGAGGGGGTGCGTTCTAAGTACGTGCCGCGCGCCGTGCTTGTCGACCTCGAACCTAGCTCCATGGACACTCTGCGCGCCGGCCCCTTCGGCAGGCTTTTCCGCCCCGACAACATGGTGGTCTCTAGCTCCGGCGCCGGCAACAACTGGGCTAAAGGACACTTCACCGAAGGCGCGGATATACTAGAGTCAGTCCTAGACGTCGTCAGGAAAGAAGCTGAAGGTTGCGACTGCCTCCAAGGCTTCCAACTCGTTCATTCCCTAGGAGGCGGCACTGGATCCGGCTTAGGATGTCTCTTAATGACGAACTTGATTGAGGAATACCCAGACCGTATACTGGTTTCCTTCTCCATTTTACCCAGTCCCAAAGTATCGGATACCGTTGTTGAACCATATAACTCGACTCTTTCAATCAATCAGCTGATAGAAAATACTAATCAGACATACTGCATCGATAATGAGGCTCTGTACGACATATGCTTTAGGACGTTGAAGCTGACGACGCCGACTTATGGAGATCTGAACCATTTGGTGTCGCTTAGTATGTCCGGGGTGACGACGTGTCTCAGGTTCCCTGGGCAGTTGAACGCCGATTTACGTAAATTGGCGGTGAACATGGTTCCATTCCCGCGTCTGCATTTCTTCATGCCGGGCTTCGTGCCGTTGACATCGCGCGGCAATCAGCAGTTCCGAGCGCTTACAGTCCCTGAGCTGACTCAACAGATGTTCGATGCAAAGAACATGATGGCGGCGTGCGATCCTCGGCAAGGCCGGTACTTGACTGTCGCAGCTGTTTTCCGCGGCAGGATGTCTATGAAGGAGGTAGACGAGCAAATGCTCAACGTTCAAAAGAAGAATAAGGACTTCTTCGTCGAGTGGATACCCAACAACGTAAAGACTGCCGTCTGCGACATCCCCCCGAGAGGACTCAAAATGTCCGCTACCTTTATTGGAAACACGACAGCGATACAAGAAGTGTTTAAGAGAATATCTGACCAGTTTTCTTCGATGTTTAAGAGAAAAGCCTTCATTCATTGGTACACTGGAGAGGGGATGGACGAGGCAGAGTTTGCGGAGGCTGACAACAATATGAATGATCTAATTAGCGAATATCAGCAATACCAGGACGCTGTGTTGGACGACTCGAGCGAGGACATGGAGGAGGAAGAAGAAGAGGGCAACGAAGAGGGATTGGAATAAAACTTTACTCTTATTTATGTTTATTTAATTTTGTTATTTATTGATATGGTATTTAGTTATGAAATAAAATGAGTTTTATTTATGTTTTTTATTATTAGTGCTCCCTCTTTGTATAGGTATACGAGTGTACAGTTCGAGCAATCCAAAGAGCAAAATTTAAAGCGAACTAGCGGCCGGCCATATGGCAAACACAACGTTGCGTTGACGCGACGAGACACAGCCACCCTGCCATGGACCCCTTCCGAACCCATGGCACAACTACTATGCTTAACTGGTTGTGCCGTGGGTACTTTTAATTCCCTTCTACACAACTGAGGTACCAACGACTCAACCTGGACCCACGGCACAACTACTATGCCCAACTGGTTGAGTCGTAGGGAACTCGGAAATCCCTTTGATTCCCCATAAAACAACTACCTACCTCTATTCTCTCAAGCACTGATAGTAAACCTCTTTGTTCAAGTGTTACACTATAAAGTGATTATAAATCAAAAGTGCATTGCGACTTCGAAGTTGCTATAATAGGTAAACACTATTGTTATCTCTAAGGTCAGGCGGTACTTCACGCCAGAACAGCTGCATGTAATCCCACCATCCACTTTCCGCTATCAGAGCGAGAGGCGCGAGTTCCATCCCTATGTTGTAGATATGCCACCTTGTAGCACGAGCCGATTCGGTTCAACTTTCTTAGTGCGTACAGCTAGGGAATGGAACGCGTTGTCTGCAAGTGTGTTCCCTGAAAGGTATATTCAGGACCTCTTCAAGGCCAGAGTGATTAAGCTATTTCTAGGCAGACATGTCCCATCCTCGACCGCACCGTCACTTAACATCAGGTGAGGTGAGGTCAAATGCCTGCCTATAACCAATTTAAAAAAATGCGTTTTTTTTCTTAAAGCCGCGATACGTGGTTGTTACTACCATTGGAACAAAATTAAGTGACGAAAGGGTAAACTTTTAGGCCACAAACTAAAAAAGGCCGAAAGAGAATTGTTGGCCTTACCGCTGTTTTATCGTTATTGCCAACACAAAGAATATTGGAAGGCTGGCAATATATCAAGTAGGAAGTCAAAGTCCATAATTTGAAAATGCCCAAATTTATAAAGTACATTGATCACCTTTTTGGTTAAAAGTGTAATGTGCTGTCAGTTCTGCCCGTATTTGGTGAGCGTCACAGTCACAGAACAAATAACTACTTAGAGGGATGGCACAGCAAATGAAATAAAACCGTGAACAAAAACACGGTCAATGATTGGCACCTATTGAATGCTCTTAATTCTAAAATGCAAATGGCAAAAGGCGTTTCTGCAAAACGTAAAAAAGATCAGATCATCAATGACGATGTTATTAGATCTGTTCAGCCAGATGCAACTTCTCAACGGTGAAATTAGCCTCGGCCATGCCTTTGATAAATTAAGACAAAATAATATTAAAATATTTGAGTCTTTAATACCTCCCTTTCTTACACGGGTTTAGTTTTAAGTTTTAACTTTGGCAGTGTACGGCCGTTTGCGTCCAGTTTTTGTCAGTGTTCAGTCAATTGAACTGGACAACTGAACTAGTGGGAATTAGAGGAGTTGAGCCATAGGTACAGTTTTTCGCCCGACGGATCAATGAGTTGTCTCAAAAGCACCTACGGCACAACCAAGGATTCTAGTTTTCGTCAGTTGGACCATAGGTATTTTTTTTCCTCAATGGACCAATCAGTTGTGTAGAAGGGGACCAAAAGTGCCCACGGCACAACCAGTTGAGCATAGTAGTTGTGCCATGGGTCCGGAAGGCATCGACCACTAGCGAAAACGCAACCAACGCAGCCGCGCAAGAAGCCGCAACGACACTATTCACACGTAACCACAGCTTGACCAGTTTTTGACGCGACGGTGTGGTGTGGATGTGGTACGTGTGGAACAAGTCTTCTATTATGAACTTTTCAGGATGTTTATTCAACAAATAACATTAAAAGTTTTTCAATAGGGACAAATCTGTCCTTAAGAGTCTGAATTTTGAGATAAAAGCAAAGACATTTAACTACTTACTGCCTACTAGGTACCTATTTAATTTTAAATCTTTGGATAAAAGGGTAGGTACATTAAATCAATTGTCAATAGGTACGTAGATACCTATGTAAGACCGCCGTTTGAGAACATTTTCAGGAATTGAAAAAAAAGTAAACCTATAGGTAGTGGTTTCCTCTTGTACCCTTAACTGTGTATTGGTATAGCAGCGCGCAAAACAGAGGCCTTTTGCTTATGACCATATTGCAGAATTTAAATTAAAAATTAGTAAAACAAAAGAAATATTTTTAGCGTCGTATATTAACGCTATACAAATAAATACAAAAAACATCTAAAACGGTTACACTTAACAATTCACAACAGATAATGTTACATTGGACAGGACAGACATTGACATCACTCTTCTTCGACTTCTTCGTCGAACTCCCCCTCGTCGTCGGCGGTGGCGTCCTGGTATTGCTGGTACTCCGACACCAAGTCGTTCATGTTGCTCTCCGCCTCGGTGAACTCCATTTCATCCATGCCCTCGCTGGTGTACCAGTGAAGGAACGCTTTCCGCCTGAACATGGCCGTGAACTGCTCGGAAATCCTCTTAAACAGCTCTTGTATTGCTGTAGTATTCCCTATAAATGTAGCAGACATCTTCAAGCCTCGAGGTGGGATATCGCACACAGCCGTCTTCACGTTATTAGGAATCCACTCCACAAAGTAGCTACTATTTTTGTTTTGAATGTTGAGCATCTGTTCGTCCACTTCCTTCATGGACATGCGGCCGCGGAAGACTGCGGCGACGGTCAGGTAGCGGCCGTGGCGCGGGTCGCATGCCGCCATCATGTTCTTCGCGTCGAACATCTGCTGCGTCAGCTCTGGCACGGACAGCGCGCGATACTGCTGGCTGCCGCGCGACGTCAGCGGCGCGAAGCCCGGCATGAAAAAGTGCAGCCGCGGAAATGGGACCATGTTCACCGCCAGCTTGCGCAGGTCCGCATTCAGTTGCCCGGGGAACCGCAGACAAGTCGTCACTCCAGACATCGTGGCTGATACCAAATGATTCAAGTCTCCATACGTCGGTGTTGTCAATTTCAGCGTTCGGAAACAGATGTCGTATAAGGCCTCGTTGTCAATGCAATAAGTTTCATCAGTGTTTTCGACTAGTTGGTGTACAGATAAGGTCGCATTGTAGGGCTCCACGACGGTGTCCGACACTTTAGGACTGGGAACGACTGAAAACGTATTCATTATACGGTCAGGATACTCTTCCCTGATCTTTGAAATGAGTAGCGTCCCCATGCCGGAGCCGGTGCCGCCGCCTAGTGAATGCGTGAGCTGAAAGCCTTGCAGGCAGTCGCAGCCTTCAGCTTCTTTCCTTACTACGTCGAGAACAGAGTCTACAAGTTCCGCTCCTTCGGTGTAGTGCCCCTTCGCCCAGTTGTTTCCAGCTCCAGACTGGCCGAAGACGAAATTGTCGGGTCGGAAGATCTGTCCGAAGGGCCCGGAGCGGACAGAGTCCATAGTGCCGGGCTCGAGGTCGACGAGCACGGCGCGGGGCACGTACTTGCCACCCGACGCCTCGTTGTAGTACACGTTGATGCGCTCCAGCTGCAGGTCGGAGTCGCCCTGGTAGGCGCCCGTCGGATCAATGCCGTGCTCATCGGAGATCACCTCCCAGAACTGAAAAACGAAATGTTTATTTTTATGTGTGCTTTTATTTATAGGACATTGACAGGGACGAAATGCTGCCCAGACATGGGAGTACTTTATCTGGTTCCTTGCATTAATATGCATTTAAAATATTGTTAATTATACATCGGTCCCAGAGTTAAAAATTAAATAAGTAGTTTTTTTATCTCTGAAAACGTGTAAGCGAATAAAATTACGTTATCAATTTTATCATACTACATATAATGTTATAATAAATCGTTTTTTATATAAAATATTTCTCAAATAAATAAAATCACGTTCTCTGGAATACATTTTTAAGCGCAACTAACGAACATAATACACCATGTGAGCACTTTCGGCAGCCACTTAGTCCATTTTCCATAAAAGAATAGACAGTGTCCTTTGGGAGCAATCTCACTAGAGGTCAAAATGTTTGTTCCACACGTTCCACATTGACAATAGAAAATTATTACTCTCGAAGTCTTAACAAATCTTACCCGCACTTACTTGGGCGTTAAGGTCCCTCCCTACTTTTATTAACATATACGGTTTTACGTATAAGTACCAAAAAAGTTCTGCCAGCGGCGGTGTTCGTAATACATCGAATTTCACTATACCTTTGCTCCGATCTGGTTTCCGCATTGCCCGGCCTGGATGTGGACGATTTCCCTCATTTTTGATGTTGCACAATAAATTTAGCGCCTAAAATCTAGTAAGATAGAATTTAACTACCGCTAATTAGTCATATAAAAAAATACAAAAAATATTTCTTTACAAATTATTACGTGTGCATCATACACAAAATTTTACTGAATAATGAAAATGCTACATTTTTTTGTTATTGCACACAGAAATAGTGTTCTAATTTTGAAATTTTTCATAAATAATTAGTTGCCAATTTTACTAAATACTTTTTCTTGATTCAAACGCCGGCTTTACACGATCGTACGGTACTACAAAGAAATCTACAAACCGACTCTTTCTCGACGAGAGGCATGGTGCCTAGCCTTAACGCATTAAAGTGCATTAAAGTGCGAATTTACGAATTTGCCGAATATCCAGTGGGTATAGAAATTCAAGTTAATTTGTTTTCTATCTCGTCATTTATTTATTATGCGGCTTTTACGTCTCGCTTCCGCGGGGAGAGCGAGTGGGCGGGTAGAAGTACAGTGTGCCTCTGTTTGTTGTGAAAGTGGCCAATTCACAACAACAATTCTAATTCACAACACAATTAAGTTTGCTTCCGTCTTGCTAAAAAAGTTCACACCCAGAAACGCCTATTCCTTTGACTCATGATAATAAAAGCGCTACAAGAAAAATGTCTTCCATGGCGAGCGTAGTTTTTCAACTGAATTGCTCATGTTTGAACGTATTGTCTGACAATATTGTAGTTGCAAAACAATTTGCCAAATTGATGCTTGTTGTCGTTGCTGTAAATTTGCTTGATATTTTGTCACGTCTCAATCGACCATCATTGCTCATAATAATTGAGCAATTTTTGTTGCAGAAAACAAATTGACGTGAATTTCTATACCCACTGGATATTCGGCAATTCGTATCAGCGACATTGATCAATATGGAATACTAGCTTTTTGTTCGCGGCTTTGCTCACGTGGGCTACATGACTTGTGTTTGTTCGTAATAAAAGCCAAACTTATCACAATTAATAAGGTTTAGACAACTAAACATGTCACGCCACTGTGGTCATTACTAATTTTGGTCCGTTCTGAAACCTCCTGTACAAATGATCATTCCCTACTTAAGGCATCGTTTTCCAAAAATCCTGAAACTCTTCGTAATTTCTAACCAGGCCAAATACCGAAATTTAAGGAATGACAGTTTTCAATACAAACTTTCCACTCCTATTTCACCTCTCTATCTGGTTTTTCGAAAAATGCTAAAACACGTCATTCTTAAATTTTGTTGAAAAATCTAAAGATCGATTAAAATATCATAATCATTTTCATATTTATTACTTTAAAAATAACAATTTCCCCAAAAAAACCTTTTTCCCTTTTTTACTAATTTAAAGAAAAATAAACAAAATTCCTGAGGCACGTCATTCTTTAATTCTTTTCAAGAATATTTATAAAATTTATATATGGGGGACATAAAATATGCCGGTGATGATGATAGATTATGATCAACTATCGATAGTATCAATAACGTGTTAATCCTTTATTGTAAACTAGCGACCCGCCCCGGCTTCGCACGGGTGCAATGCTGATACACGCAACCGCTATGTCCCTGCATTTTAAATCTGTAATAACTTCGAAAATATTCATTTAAATTACATGCTGTAAAGGGCCATATTGATCTATATTAAATGCACAATGTATTTAAGGTACTTAATTGGATAAGGATTAATGCTGTATTGCTTAAAACCACTTCGTAAATAAGCCATTACTTCTCGTAAAAAGTAAAAGATAAAAAAAAAATTGGTTGCCTGTAAAGTCGATATACGGGCGAAAGTTTTACGTGACAACGACTTTGAGTGGTAAAATAATTTTAATGTGATTCATTCGTATAGTAGGAAGAAGGATGAAATAATAGTAACAAATTAAAACATTTATTTATACAAAGAATTATATTTAAAACATTAATTTATACAAAGAATCTCGCACTGAATTTCATATTAACAAAATTTTATTTTTACCTTTACACATACATACGTATTTACCTTTCACTTTTTATGTCTGTCTCTCTCGCTCTTAGGCGGGCTAACCATGCCCGAGTGGAAGGGACGCGTGCCTCTCACTCGCTCTCATTGTGAGCGCATAACGTGAACGGAGCGTAACGCAGTTTCTTGAAGTGTCACCCGGCAAACCAATTTATAAGACGTTGTCACGTCAAAATTATGATTGTGGGTTATCCCTAAGAGACATATACCATCGCGGACTTTTTTACAGACTTTTTTAAGGTGTATAATGCTGAAGTACATTATTTCCTTTAGTTTCAGTAGTTCGGTTGTTAGTTCGGTTGTTAGTTCGGTATTCCGAACTAATGCAACTTTGAAGTAGTAGTAGTCCGGTTGATTTAAATCACCGAACTGTTGCTACTATTGAATGCAGCAATAGTTCGTTAATTAATTTATATAATCTTAAATCTATAATGTTTTATAGTAAACAACTTTGTAAAACTTAGGTAGGTTTATTTTTTTCGAAGGTGAAAAGTACGATGAGCGATTTTTTTCCAGTTTACTGTACAAAAAATGAGATATATATATATCTTGAATATAAAATATATATATATATATATATATATATATATATATATATATATATATATATATATACTATCTATTAAAAAAAACCGCTTCAAAATCCGTTGCGTAGTTTTAAAGATCTAAGCATACATACATACATAGGGACAGCGGGAAGCGACTTTGTTTTTTACTATATAGAAAGTAGAAATACGTTACACAAAATATATACATTACAAAGGTGAGCTTAACAATAGAAATCCCTTCCAGCCAACACTCGCTTTATTATCTAAAAAAAATTTTTTGTGAAGGTGATGATAATATGTGATTTATAATAAAGCACTTGGGCCTTATGTGATAATAAGGCCAAAGGTAAAAGTGCACTTCACACGGAATCCATAAATACTGAGCCACACCACTAACAAAAACAAACGTCTGAGATTCGAACCCGGGACAGACCGGTGGTGGTCCTTACCACTGGAGCACAAAGGCGGATGAACTATATTCAAGGTTCACGATAGATTTATTGACTAATGAAGACACAAAATTAAAATTTGAAAACCATCAATAGCAAAGTTTGAGATTACCGAACTATACTAACGACAGCAGAACTACCGATAGTCTTTTTAGGTAGTGTGAATCGACACTACCTACTAAGTATTCAGTAATAGCAAGTTTTATAACCCCTCTAAAAGCGTGCGCGACAAGGAATTTGCCTACAACTTTTAAACCTTTTGGAACTAAAAACATTAAAAGATAGTATATAGCAACAGTTTTTATTTAGGACAATCACAAGGACAACACAATGTAAAACCGAACTTTTTACTATTCCTCCATTCCTTCGCCTTCTGCTTCTTCGTCGAACTCCCCCTCGTCGTCGGCGGTGGCGTCCTGGTACTGCTGGTACTCCGACACCAGGTCGTTCATGTTGCTCTCTGCCTCTGTGAACTCCATTTCATCCATGCCCTCGCCGGTGTACCAGTGAAGGAACGCTTTCCGCCTGAACATGGCCACGAACTGTTCAGCCATCCTCTTGAATATGCTCTGGATAGCTGTCGTGTTTCCAATAAATGTCGAAGCCATTTTCAACCCTCGTGGCGGGATATCGCAAACTGCGATCTTCACGTTATTCGGTATCCACTCTACGAAGTATGTGCTGTTTTTGTTTTGAATGTTGACAAGCTGTTCGTCAACCTCTTTCATCGACATTCTGCCTCTGAATATCGTGGCCACGGTCAGGTATCTACCATGTCTCGGATCACATGCAACCATCATGTTCTTCGCATCAAACATTTGTAATGTCAACTCTGGTACTGTCAGAGCTCTGTACTGCTGCGCCCCTCTCGACGTCAGGGGAGCGAATCCAGGCGTATAGAAGTGGAGTCTTGGGAATGGCACCATGTTGACGGCCAGCTTCCTTAAATCCGCGTTGAGCTGGCCGGGGAACCTCAAGCACGTCGTGATGCCAGACATCGTCGCGCAAACCAAGTGGTTCAAATCTCCATAAGTCGGCGTCGTGAGCTTCAGCGTCCGGAAACAAATGTCGTACAATGCTTCATTGTCCAAACAGAAGGTGTGATCAGTATTTTCCACTAGCTGATTAACTGCCAGGGTGGTGTTGTAGGGCTCCACGACGCAATCTGACACTCTCGGGCTCGGAAACACAGAGAATGTTAAAATGATGCGGTCGGGGTACTCCTCTCGGATGCGGTTGACTATTAAGGTGCCCAATCCCGAGCCGGTGCCACCTCCGAGCGAATGAGACATTTGGAAACCTTGGAGGCAGTCGCAGCCCTCTGCTTCCCTACGGACAACATCTAGGGTGGACTCTAGGATTTCCACGCCTTCCGTGTAGTGTCCGCGCGCCCAGTTGTTAGCGGCGCTGTTCTGGCCGTACACGAAGTTGTCGGGGCGGTAGAGGCAGCCGAAGGGGCCGGAGCGCACGGCGTCCATGGTGGCCAGCTTCAGATCGACGAGCACCGTGCGTGGCACGTACTTGCCGCCCGAAGCCTCGTTGTAGTACACGTTGATGCGCTCTAGCTGGAGATCGGAGTCGCCGTGGTAGCAACCGCTCGGGTCGATGCCATGCTCGTCTGAGATCACCTCCCAGAACTGTGAACAAAGAAATTCGAATTTTAATGGAATAATTTTAAGTTTATGTCACATTGAGAAGAGACCTAATAAAATGGGCAAATAAGTTCCTATATTTAATGGGCATCCTCAAGGATAAAAAGAAGAGGTAGACTTTATGATATACGAGATATAATGATGAACTAACGTAGAAAGATTAACCTAAGAACACCGGTGAGGATATTATACATACCTTTCCTCCAATCTGGTTTCCACAAGCCCCAACCTGCAGATTAATGATCTCCCTCATCTTGATAATTTATCAGATTCTTGCTTATGACACTACTTGTTAATTTCTCACAATATTACCAAAAGATGAACACAGAATTGTAGCTTAACATTAACTTAAAAACTAATAAAAAAAAGTAAAAAAAAAATCAATCGTAACTTCACACTGTGCGCATCTTAGGTCGGACTTCAATGAAATGATTAAAATTTACGATACCCTAAAGTCAATCATTTTCAGATGAAATTCTAGAATGTTATTACTTCTTTTTTGAAAGAAAAACTAGAAAAAATCATGCCAGTTGTATTTTATTTTTGGTAAGTAGTTAAACCAAAATACGCAATACATTAAATATAATAATTTAATGAAGTATATTTATCAATCCTTTAAAAAAGATAAAGATTATGTATTTATTGTAATATTATTTAAAGCCCCCATAATGCCATCTACATTTTTATTAACACACTACACGGCAGCCAGCTTTTCCATGCTTCCTTTGTCATGAGAATTTTCCGCAAGCCTTTGCACGTCACGAAAGTTCCTGTAACTACCGCTAGATGTCAGATTTTAGTATTTACACAAGTTTGCTTGTTATTACAAAGCTTTTATGTAAGAGGCCACCACCATCGCGTGCAGGGTGAAACAATTTGTTTCCAGTTATGAAAAGGTGCCGCTGGCATCGTTTTCAGGGAAAGCTTGTTTTGTTTTCAGCGGCGGCGTTCTTGTCACAATTGTCATGGCGCTCGCTTGAAATGTCAGCGAGGTAGCGTCCCGCGAACACAATGTAAATTATTAGTTTATCCTGTATGATGTAGTTGCATTTGATGTGCGCCAAGTGTTTAGTGTGCGAGCGCCCGCGGAGTGATGTCAGTGGCCGACAGAAATGCGGTTGTCGATGAGAAAAAATCGGCTTTCTGTGAGGACAGCACGGACAGTGACAATGATACTGAGAGGAGGCGGCTGCTGCGGAGGATATCAACCAGCAAGTGCGTCGGTAGACTGGTGAGTTAGCTGCGGTGTTTGGGGGTGAGCTTGGGCGTGCCAGACAGCTGTCAAAGTGCGGGGTGCGGGGGGCGCATGCCCGCCGCCCGGAGCGCTCGGACGAGTAGCTGAGTTCGTTTGTTTTATTAATCTTTTGAGTGGTTCTTTGAATGGAATAGCTAATGATGCTGCGAGCAGGTGACCTATATAGGCATTGCACGCTGGAGGCAGGGCGGGATCCGGTGACAGCGCGAGCGAGATGGCGCGCTTTGCCCCTTTGCGGGAGGCGAGACGGGACGCTGTTTCCTTTGGCGCCGGGCCTGTGCCCACTCCAACTTGGCACGCGGACAGGTGCGCTACCTACGATGTTTGGCACAGAGGTGTCGACTTGTATAGATATTACACCCGATTAATGTCTAAACTCCAATTAACCTACTTTACCAATCAATTTGTACATCTTTCAATGTAGCGGATGCTCATTTTATTTGTAATTAAACAGATAAAAGTAAATAACACACCTGAAACTAAAATATTCAGACTGAAAAATTACCGACTATTGGTTTAACCACGGTTTAACAAACAATAAAAGCTTAATGTTTTCATTTTCCCACTAAATAACATTCCAAATAATATGACCTATAAATACTCGTAGTTTGGCCTATCCACGATAGGAATAGCAATTATGGCTTTTCAGATAGGTATAACACTCATTTAAATTTAACATCTCTATTCTATTAAACAAGCATGAATTTTCCATTAAAACATAAAATGGTTTGAACACGAAATGCGTTTTCAATTAAAACATTAAATAATGATTGCTCTCACAAGTTCATTTGCAATCCATTAGTTTGAATTCTCCGAAGCGCGGGGGCTTTTATACAAAACTATCTTCCGGCCGCGAGTTTACCTGTGGTAAACAGTATTGTTGTACATTGCTGTGTCACAGATTAACCCTATTCTTGACATAGTGGATTATTTGAGCTAAGAGTTAAGTTAGGACTTACAAACAATTACGAGTAGTGAAAAATAACACATTTTATATACAAAAAAAAATATAATTTCACAAAAAAAAGCTCTGCCAAATATAGGGTTAAATAAGCGGTAGAGCTTGTCTAAGCTGAAATGACGCGCCCCACTACCGCATATACGCACACAAATTTAAAATATGGACGCAATACATATCCAAATGCCATTGTAATTGGTCATTCATAGACTTAACGTAAGAGCACGCGTCGTTCGATCGCAAAAGTACCGTCAGCATGTCGACCAAATAGCATCATCGGAGTCAGGTAAGTAAGATATTGCTTAAAATGAAATTAAATATTGCTTAAAAACTATTTTATTCACAAATTGTTTTTTATGATGGCTTACATGCATTTATATTATATATTTATAATTTTTTTACAGGCCAAAGAAATTATCGCGAAAGTGTACCACCGAATGAAGTATGAAGCAGAAAATGGAGTGGAAAAACTAAATGATGCTAGATGGCGAACTGCCCAAGCCGTTGGTGTTAGTGAATCCACGATTACGCGATTTTTGAAAGAAGAGAAACAAGCTAGTACATCAAATAATACGTCATACGTCGTCTTTTTAGATCGCCCTCAAAACCAAAAAAGGGTGTGTGCCAAGTCTAATCTGGACGATTTTGATTTGGGTGTACTTCGAAGAACGATAGCGACATTTCATACTGAATTCAACGAATTACCAACATTAAGAAAGCTTAAACAAGTATTGACAGAAAGAATTGGTTTTAACGGTTGTATAGAAACTCTGCGTACCATTTTGAAGGACTCGGGCTACGAGTGGTCGAAAATAGATGACAACCGTAAAGCTTTAACAGAAAAGCACGATATACAAATGTTGCGCTTTCAATATTTGAGGCAATTAAAAAAATATCGTGACGAGGACCGCTATATCGTATTCACAGATGAAAGTTACGTTCACACAACGCATCTTCGAAACATATGAATGGGAAACCAGTCAAATAAGCAAGCTATGCAAACGTGGCTTGCAGAAAAAAATATTCAATTTGAAGAAACAATGAAAAAAATTGAATTGTACGATCTGATTTAAAAAAAATTTCGTTATTGACGAACTGATTCGATCAAAAGGGTTTTAAAATTCTACGATTACCCCCTTACCATCCGGATGGTATCCGGTGATTTTCAATTGGATTTAGTTCCGGAACTAAATCCAATTGAAAATATATGGGGGATATTAAAAAACTACGTGGCTAATAAAAATGTTTCACAAAATATTACATACATTATGGCACTGATAAATGAACGACTCGAAATGATTGATCGTACTATGTGGGCAAATACATGTCGGCATGTTGAAGACACAGAAAAAGAGTACTTTAAATATTTTGACATGGTCTCTGAATTTATAATTTATGTTAATGACTCTCATTCAGATGGAAGTGAATCTGTTGAGATGATTGAATAGTTTTACTTTACATAATTTTAGAATTTTTAACTGTATTATAATAGTAATAATATTAATTTGTAACTAATAAAAATCTTTCAAAATAATATCATTTATTTAATTAATTTAAATGAGCGTGTAGGAAAGCGTTGACGAAAGTGGAAGAAGCGAGCGAAGTTTGCTAGGATCGTAACAAGTGATCTGCCACAGAAAAAATACTTTGTTGCCTACCCCTGCGGTAAAAAGGCATGATTATAATAGGTAAATGTATGTATTGAAAACCTACTAAACCATTAATAAATAAATAGAAATACAATAATTAAATAATTGAACTTCAGTTTCTTTGTAGACCGTACTTGCTAAGAAGCGGTTATTCTTTGATTGGTTGTCCAACTAGTCACAATTGTCCGAACGCGCGAGAGTGCGGTCGTGTTGTTGTCACACAATGCGCCAGTGCTGCCCCATAGAGAGAGCGTTGTCAGATTTATCACGCGCAGGTCGACCGTGATGTAGGCATACAGATCCTAGTTCACGGAACAGTCGACGCTCCCACACAGATGAAGTGTCATTGTTAATATTTGCACTCACACATTTAAATCAGCTAATAAAGTATCTACCTCTCTATCTACTAGATCCAATGGACCTAGAAGACACAGTAGTTACTGTTAAGGATTTCGGGTGAAGTGCCCTGCTACCTTCGGCCTAAAAAATACAGGGCACGAAGCATTAGAACTAAAACTTCACTTTCACTAAAACTTAGTAAAGCCCCACATCTTTACTGAGATACTCGAGGGGTTGGACCCCCCAACCAATATTATTTCTCACTTCTCATTTTTATTACCTATCATTCATCATCATCATACTGACTGGAAGGAAATATTGTATATTTATGTATTACTTGTAAGAAAAATTACTTTGACACTGGCTAAATATGCTAATCGCACGAAGCCATCAACTAAAAGAAAGAAAGAAGGCACATTTATTGATCTGCACAAAACATAACAATAAATCATACACTTACTCGTAAAAAGTATACATGTCCGAGTAGATAGTCGGACGCTCAGACGTCAAACTTGATAAAAACTCTACCACAAAACCGAATAAAAAAACTTTATCGCTGCTGGAAATCGAAACAAAAGCTACCACAGCTAAAAGACGTCGTGAATGCGTAGCAGTTTTATTTTAATAATTGTTATAATTCAAAAGTGCTTATTTATTAAGTTAATTTGAATTTTGACTTTTACTTTGTGCTTAAAAAAAGTGGTCTAAACACTACCACTAGATGACAGAAACAGTAATTAATTAATGTCAGGTTAGGAAACATTAATTAATTTCTCCTCGTCCTTAGTGATTCTTGTGTAGCTTATATCGTGTGACCCTGTTAGCTGGTCGAGTGGACGTCCGAAGCTGTCAATCCGCGATCGTCTCGACCCAGTTCGGCCACTCGCTGTGTGTTGATGTTTGGAAGACATTGAGAATGGTTGGGCGTTGTATTTGTACAGTCAGCGGCAGAAGTAGCTGAAAACTTCAGCTTAAGGCGCTTGTTAACTCCTATTAAATGTTTTTTTTTAAATATATCTTACGGATATTCACAGTGGCTTGATCGAACCTGATGTTAAGTCATAATAAGGCCAATGATGGAAGCCGCACTTCACCCGGGATCCTCAACTAGTGAGGCACTGGCTAATTTATCTCTAGCTGCCGGAGCACAACAACGCTACAAACATTGATGTTATGGTGACATATTTAGATAAGATAGTGGTAGCTAGCCAGGCAGACAAACAAGTCCTACCAACATGTACCCCCCGCTGGGAATCGAACCCGGGACCTCTGAGTCAAAACCGGTGGTCTTAACCACTAGACCACAGAGGCGGCTATAATTGGACATGTTTCTGAGGCTTTCAGCAACTTTCGCCTCTGACTGTACCTACTCACACTTATAAAAACGGTAATGATGATGATTTACAACGTATCCAGACAAAATACTAATGTGGATTCTCTAGAGGCACTCATGATATTGGAATGTTCCTATATTTTATTAGTTTTCGCATTATACGAGCCTGGTATCAAGAGTGGCGAGCTTATAGTTAGTGGGCTGTTACTGTGTTTGAATTAAATGTGTAGAACATTACAAAAACACAAAGAAAAAATTTCCACGAGCAGGATTTGAACCTGCACCCTTCTGACATACCGGGTCAGGTGCTCTTCCAATTGAGCTGTCGTGGTTCTAACCAGCCCGCCGAAATTATTCAACACTATTTACTTTTTACTTTGAAAGCCAAAGGCACCCATTCAATGTCAACAACTACCGTCATTAACACCCGATCATAATATAATTCAATTGGAAGAGCACCTGACCCGGTATGTCAGAAGGGTGCAGGTTTTCAAATCCTGCTCGTGGAAATTTTTTCAACATTTGTGTTTTTGTAATTTGTTTCGCAACAAAATTTGCGTTAAAATTATATAAACAAAAAAAAAACATTTTGTGTAGAACATGTTACTTACTCTAATTTATTATATATCTTCCACCTGTCCCTGTTATTTAACTGGATCTAACAAATACCCTTTTAACCGGAAAGCAATGCTGATTTGCGGCTGAATAAATAAGTATTATGCATGTTCCAATCCTATTTTTAGTGAACCCTACTTAACCACTTAAACCAGGATATGCTCTACCTGCATCCCAGTTTTTAACCGAATACCTCTAGCTATTTTGTCATTAGCATCATCATCATCATCAGCCTATATTAGTCCACTGCTGGACAAAGGCCTCGTGCCAAAGCCAAGCCAAGCCAAAGTGCACGTCACTGAGCACGATCCGCGGCTACTCTCATCCAGCTCTTATAACAAACAATTATTTTTAAAGCCCGGTGAAGCTGAAAATGCCGCAGCGGCAATCAGCAATCTCTCTCCAAAAAAAAAAAAAAAAAACAATTATTTATACTTTCCCATTTATATTATAAGAAAAACAATTATCTAGTTAGTTGCGAAGAACCAAGTGTGATTAATAAATAATACTAAATTCGTTGTAGCCACTAGTTGTGTATTGTTATCGTGTACAGTCGCACACAATGAATGCCACTTAATAAACGTGTCATGTCAATGTGCGGTGACAGCCGCATTGTGGGCCCGCGCGGCAGACGCGCGGCGCACGTCCGGCGCCGTCAATCTTTTGACTGTTCGCGTTTCGACTAATATCAGCGATGTTTGCAGACTTTGAGTAGGGTACTGTGACACGATTGTGTGTTGGGCGGCGCGTCCTATATACTAACAAGTTATTGAACTCGTGTCTCACGTTGTCGTTAGTTAATATCAAAGGATTCATTACGGTTATTGTGATTTAGAGTTTTGTCTTTGATATTGTTTGTTGTTAGTCTTTGTTGTTTTGGTGTTTGCACCGTGATATCGAAAGGCGTATTCGACTTGCGGCACCCACCGATATTTTAAACAGGTGCCGTTTGTGGTTTTTTTTTTAAATTTAATTAATTAAACATAATAATGGCAGCTACGGCTCAGTAGCTCCTAGTGTTGGGACGTTTTTATTTGTCAGTACGTTTTTTTTATTAAAAAATATTAATTAAAATCAGTGGAACGTTTATTTAACGACTAGGAAAAGGTTTTTACAGGTCCGTTGCACTATTTGCAGACGTCTTTGCAGAAGTCTATTTAAATTATGACTTTTCATAATAACTCTATATCTTTTGTTTCCGATAGGTAATTTGGTTTTTCTATGAGTACAGACGGCAGCAGCTTTAATAAATTTTGAACCTTAGTGTTTGAGTTTAAAGATCAATATCGATTAGAGAAACTTGAAAGTTTTGGATAGGTTGATGTGCAGGCGTGTGTACCTACTAATTGTATCAGTATTCAAATAACTCATTATATGTCTTTAGTTTAAAAGCTAAAAAAAAAACTGATTCGGCTACTTTACTCAGCGTTATAATTTAAGCAAGTGCTCATAATTAGATCGAATACTACGTGTAATATATGATGTCATTGTGAGTTTGTAGCGGTGAATGACAAGGGTCCGGTGGGAGACACTTTGGGAGATTAGGATAGCTAACCCCATCTTCATTACTACGCTATTGCACTGTTGTTTTTTCAATATATAATAACAACAATGATAGTAGCATGTGTTCCGATTAAAGTTCCAACCGTTAAGTAATGCATAGGCTTTTATATTGGCAGTAGCGTTCGACACAGTTCGTCGCCAAGAAATAACAAAGATTTCCACAGGCCCCTGTGGGTAATATAGAATATAGCCTATATTATTATTTTGATAAAAAAGATTTCTTTTTAAAGTCTCAAATCCAAGCGGACGAAGTCCCAGGTAAAGTGCTAGTTCTTTAACATAGGAATAAGGACAGTCAATTTGCTAAAGATGCGTATTAGGTTAACATCGAACTAAAATCCGCATCAGTCTGATTGTTTATAACAAAAACCGCACTCCTGAGACGAAAAAGTCTCATCAAGTCGATCATACGCTATTTACCTATATAAGTATAAATCTATTTATCATTATCAAATATTGTTTTGCGTAAATGCCACAAGAGCTAGCTTTTACCATTGGATCATATTATTATGATCACAATTATTTAGCTTCTCATTTATATATTGAAAAATACTGCATACGGCTGGCCTACGCACAGCCTGGATTTTTTGTACAAACGCTTGCAAATTACACTATTAATTTTTTTTTGGTTTTCAAATTAAACAACTTTCACGGATCTACTCGCGTTTATTTTACACATTAATTTTTTTTCGTCGTTTTAGTTCTTTGAAACGTTAGTATAAAAATTAATTAAAAATAATGTGTAAAATAAACGCGAGTAGATCCGTAAAAGTTGTTTCTTTTTAATGTGTAGTGTTCACGTAAACTTTAGAAAACAATATTTTTTGTTTTTCCAATAAATGTCCAACCATAATTTAATATAAAGTTCAAAGTCTATTGAGGAAATTAGACAGCTTGTGGTGATGTGGTCAGAATAATGTAAAAAATAAACACAACAAAATAATATAATAATAGATTTCCTACTTCTGCTTTACGTATCTCAATACAAATTAATATAGAAGAAAATACAGATTGGATAATCAACTCCTCATAACAAAGTAATTTTTTATTTTTTTATTAATTTAAAACAGTATTGAACAGTATTGAGAGCTTCTGCTTTCTAAACTAGGTTAGACCTGTACTTTAGTCGGCAGCGATTCCTCATACTTTTAAAGAACTAAATCTAATATTCTATAATAAACATACCTAGACTTAACTATATCGCTAATGGTAAATTAGTCGTAAGAGGTATGTAACTTACTACAGTATTATTATATCCAGCTTACAGTGTGTTGGACTTATTGGACTTATTAATAAAGTTAAACAAAAGATACAGATGTTGTATATGTATGTGTGGGTGTGCGTGTGCGTGTGTGCGTGTACGTGTGCATGTGTGTGTGTGTTTATTATTTAAAGTCTTATTTTATACTTCTATTTTTAATATATCCTCAGTCTCATTGTATCCGACTGTAAGTAGGAATTTTTCGGTTGACTTTTTAACTTCATATTTTGAAAGTGAATAAATGTTAATAGCTTTGTTTTTTTTTATTATAAAGTATAGCACTAAGAGCATTGTATTTATGTTTTGCCCAAGCTGTGCGGCATTTAACTTGTGGGCACACTCTTCCCACTCCTTGTCGTCTTATTGCGGTTTGGTGGTCGTACGTTAAGTTCGAATGACGGCGGAGCACCATACGATGTATGGCCAGTTGTCTAACGGTGAGGACTTCGCATTCGGCGTAAAGTTTTGCTGTTGGATATGTCCGTTTTTTTCGTGTCATTACCTTTAAAACGGCTCTTTGTGCGCGTTCTAGTTTCATAATCAGTGTTTTGTTTGCACCCCCCATATCGAAACACAGTATGATATGACTGACTGGCATAATCCAGAATATACGATTTTAAGGGTTTTTCTGTCCGCTGAGTTGCGCAAGTTTTTAAAAATATAAATTAACCTCCTAACCTTTGCAATTATTGTTTCGATTTGAACATGCCAGTCAAGTCTCTCGTCCAAGTGTACTCCCAGATATTTAATGTTGTGGACAGTTTTCAGAGACTTACACTCACACTGACTCAAACCGTGGCTTTGACATGTGTGTACAATGATGTTAGGATATGTGTGTTCTGTTTTATCTGCTTTTGCTATATTAAAGCGTACTACCCGTGTTTTATCGAGGTTAAGCGTTAGTAAATTTTCGTTCAGCCAATTTTTAACCTTACCTAACGCATTCATGGCACATGTATCAGCAGTCTCCCAACTATCGCCATGAACCAGCAATGCAGTGTCATCGGCGTAGGTATATACTCTACTCTCCTCCTCTTCCTCTTCATAAGTAGTTTTCAAGTTTCTTAGCAAAGAATTACAAAAGTTCCTATATCTGGTATAGGTTATCTTTAAGGTTGCATTTTCCGGGTCTTTTTTCAGTTTAAGGTGCATGTTGTCTCGATTATAAATACAGCGCAATAAGCCGGGAGTAATCCACGGCTTAATGACTTTCCATTTCCTAGAAACTTTTTTGGTGGTTTTGTTGTTCTCTATAGCACCTTTTAAAGCACAAATAAGAGTGTTGGTTGCCGTATTAGGGTTGTTCTCCTCTAAGATGACGTTATAGTTAGCATTGTCAAGTTGATTTTTTATTCCTTCGTAGTTAATTTTAGTTATTAAGTTCATACCTACATTTTTGGTCTGTGTGTTTTTAGGTGTAGTAAGTGATAGTTGTATTGGATAGTGGTCGGTAATATCAGTCTGGACGACTGCTACTGTAGCTGTTAGGTTAGTTTTTAAAAATATGTGGTCCAGGCAGTTTCCCGCTCTCGTTGGAAGAAGATGCCCCGGAAGGAGACCCATAGCCGACAAGAATGTTAGATATTCGTCAGAGTTTCTATTTGTGTTGTTTTCTTTTATATCTATGTTTAAGTCTCCAATCATTGCTATGTTTTGGGAATGGGTCGAGATAATTATATCCTCAACGCTGTTAAAGAAATTTTCTAATTTATCAAAAGAAGGGGAACGATAAATGGCAATTAGAGTCACGTTGCCAGTTGTACATATAAGACAATTCGCATCCAAAATAGAAGGTTGTCTGACCTGACATTTTTAAGATTTCTTGATGTAAATTACAACACCGTCATTCTGGAGTTGATTGTTCGAAGTGGAATAAACAGTATAACCGTCAAGAACTGGGAGGGGACCAGCGACCTTCAGCCAGCATTCTGTAAATATTATTATGTCGTAATTTATTTTTGTTAATGTCAACATTACCATGAAGCTGTTAAAATTTTTACCAATACTTCTAATATTTGTATGTATTATTTTTAGTGTCGATGAATTATTATTAATGTAATCTTTACAATTGACGGGGGTGCAATAGTGTGATTTAGAGACATTGAAACTATCAATGTCGGCAAATATTTTATCTACGTTGGCCGTTTGCAGTACTAAAAATCGAGAGACGTGGAGAGCACATTTCGTCTCCACGTTTAAGTATAATAAAAATTTTACTATTGCACTCCCGTCAAGGATCAATTTAGATATAATAAGTAATTTGGGAACACCATATTTTGTATTATAATATTGGTTTATGAGATAATGGATTATTGTGTTTGTGAGGGTGAGTAGTGTGAGCAGTATTAATTGTGTAATCAATGTATGTTGTGTATGGTGTATGAGTAAACTATACATAAAATTGACGTTACAAAAATATACTTGTAATAACTTAAATGTAACGCTATTCAGTCGGATTGAGTAAGTTAGACAGGATATGTTCTGATTTAATGTGTATGTATTTGGAACTGCTATCTTTGCGAATAAGCACCTTACCCCTTGATATCCAACAAAATTTATATTCATGTTCCTTAGCAAATTCACGGGCTTGAAAAAACAATTTACGTGTGGAATATGTAAGGTGCTCATTCACATAGACCGGGCGTTTATCTTCGGGGACACCGATGTGAGATAAGTTCAGTCTATCCAAGCCTTGTCTGATTTTGTTCCAGCTCCGTACTGCGGTAAGAAGGGTATCCTTGACTTGGACGGAATTAAATTCGGCGATTATAGCTTTTGGGGTCCCCGGTTTTCCGGCACGTCGGTATACATCCCTTATATCTTGGTTCTTAATGACCATATTTAAGGTGGCACCAAGTTGTTTAATTTTCTCCGTCAGGTCATCTTCGGTTTCTTTGTCATTGTTCGGTACATTTCGGATTTCTATAGATGAAGGTCTCGAAAGTTGTTGGTATTCCTGTATTTGATTCTCCAAAGTTATCATAGTTTCCTTAACGTTTTCTAACTCGAGTCTTCCAATCTTGACTATGACATCTTCATATTGATTCTTTATTGAATTCACTGTCGTTTCAATTTCTGTGTTTGTCTTTTGTATTATAGTGCATTGATTGTTCACCAGGGATACATCTTTAATGAGTTTTGACATAGTGGCATTTTGTTCTGACTTCCATGAGCTCAGCACCGTCATTAGTTCGGTTTTGAAATCGTTAAAATCTTGTGATGAGACCGGAGTTAGATCGTAACTTGTGCAAGGTGATGTTTCCACACGAGGGCGCTTTGTGCGTGAAGTAACATGAGTGATATTAGCCGGCGGATCATTCATCGAGGGCAAGTCGGGTTCAGACTGCGTATGTTGTATAGCTAGCTTCGACGGTGATGACTGTGGAGTACGCTGCATTTTGGGCATTTGTCTGTTGTAATACGGTTGAAGTTTACCTTTGCAGATGATCGGGCTTAGCGAGTTGTAGCAGTCCCGTAGTAGTGTCGTAGCAGTGTCGTAGCAATGCTCCGTAATAGCCTACGGGGTCTGTCGTAGCGTTGACGTCAGTCAGTGTGCGTAGTAGGCAGTGGTTAATTTCGCTAGTCCGAAGCTAACGCCCGTGGCCCAACGGATAAGAGATCGCGTCGCTCGCACACTCCAATGGTCCGCGGTTCAAATCACGGGTGGCCGGTCACTGACAATATTTATTTTTCTCACCACAACTCAACTGGGGCTCCGAAAATGAAGGCGTAGTCCTAGTTCACAGCAGGGCGTAGCCCCGGGCTCCGCACAAATTTATTAATGAAATTTAAAAATTTAAAGGGACTAGTAACGCGTCCGCTTGCTAAGGTTGTTACTCGAGGAATCAATCAGCAAGCAATCAATGAATAAGTATATTTCGGCTGCCTGAAAATTTTAGGTTTTCTTATACGTGGGGCATACTGAAAGTTTCTGGATCTGGCACTTACAGGAAAATAATGAAAAAACAATTATGGAATTCGAAAATGGAACTCTTTAGGAACATGTTCCTTTTTTGCGAGACGGTCATTTGTTTTTTAATCGTGACGTCCTTTCGAAAGTAAAGAAAAGTCGAAGCATTGGTAAAAAAATGGTTGCTTCTTTTTTTGGAAAATCAGGACATTACACTACAGTATCGCTTGAAGATCAAAGGGCAGTGACTGCAGATTGGTACGTCAAAACTTGTTTGCCCAGAGTCTTAGAAAAAGTTCGCCAAAAGCGTCCTTGAAGCAATGTTGTCCTTCACCACGATAACGCATCCTCACATTCCGCTAAGTTATCAGAAGCCTATTTGAAGGCTTCAAATGTGGAACTGATGACGCATCCGCCTTACAGCCCGGACCTCGCATCCTGCGATTTCTTTTTGTTTCCAAAAATTAAAGACAAACTTAGAGGCACACGTGTTACGAGCCCTGAATCGGTGGTGAATGCGTTCCATGAAGCCATTGAAGATGCCCCTAAGGAAAACCAACTGCTTTGTACAGTGGTTTCAGCAAATGCAAAAATGCATTAGTTGCAAGGGAATATACTTTGAAAAACAATATATATATTGTAAGTCTTATATAGATATAAAGAGAGATTGAAGAGATATAACAAGACTAGAGTCTTATTTATCAGAATCCAGAAACTTTCAGTATGTCCTAAGTATGTACCTAATTTATTTTGAAAATATTGTAAAATAACTCTTTATTGAAGAATATGTGGCCTAATGGTCGTGGACGTTAATTGCTTCTTAGCCTGCCTAATAAGTCCGTTTTATACTTGAGTCTGATTAAACAATCACAGGGAGTATCTAAAGAACTGTTAACCAGCTTTAATACCAATGTTACCTTTATACCGCCGCAGATGAAATACCACAAATTTGATGTCTATAGCAACGTACTGTGCCGCTATTAGCACTAAAAAAATAATTAAAAAGCAGTGACAAAATCAGGCAGGCTCCTTTGGTTTATAAAGTAAAAGTAGATAGTGTTGATTAATCTCGGCGAGTTGGATTGAGCCACGATAGCATAGTTGGCAGTGCACCTGACCCGGCACGTCATGAGGTGCGGGTTCGAAACCCGCTCGTGGATTTTTTTAACACTTTGTCTTTTTCAAAATATAACTTCTATTGACACTGGCTAAACGTCTGGAGGGCTCCTGAGTCCTGATCGACCAGTGGTCTAAGTGGAGAGGGTAGAAAGTAGGGAAGATTGGCGTTTTGTTGTGTCGGAGGCCAAGATCCACTACGGGTCACTGAGCCAGTGGAGTAAGTAAGTAACTAACTATTGGCTAAATGTGCTAACCGCACAAAGCCATCAAGCAAGGGAAAAAAACAGTCAGTGTTTGCCAGTTGAGGAAACTAGCAATTTGACACAACTAGTATAAACTTAACAGTTGCTTGCTGCAACCAGTGAAAATAGTTGTCGTTCATCGAAACACGGAACTATGCTGTGTCTGCACAGTTTCCTTAGGTTTTGAGAAAACACATATTTGCAAGATGCCTGTTGCCGCAACAGTTGCTCTGTCTGCGTAGCGCGAAATAGCCTCTACGGCGCCGGTTGAATGACCGTGGCGGTGGGTGTGTCACAATCACGGGCGTGTTTACGCGCTGGCGGCCCGCCAAGATTATGACGTTAATTGATTTAGAGGGATGCCGCGCGCGCCGTGTCGGCCGCCCGGCCGGCTCCCGTGTGGCTGTGTTACCCAATGAGGTGCACACGGAGTATGCTCTCATTTCGTGTACCTAGATGATGTTGTTGTTGTGTTCTTAGCTTTTGGTCTCATGTCAGTCATCCTTGGAGCATTTTCTATCCCATTTTTTATTGAAGAATAGGCAAATGTTTCCGCTCTACATGATGTCAAGCAGAAGCAGAGTCGAGATGCAAAGACAGCTAGTAGATCAGAATTAAATAATAGTTAGCCAATGTAAATAAAAAAATACCCGATTCTACCTGGTTTCTAGCAAAGAATTGGGTAGTTGACAACAACAATAATTAATTCCAGAACAATAAACGTATAAATGAAATCACATATGAGTTCTATAAAACATTCACCAATTTTTTATTTGACCTAAGCATGAATTTCTGTAACCTAAAAAGTTATTAATAAACACTCTAATGACGTAAAAAAAGTGACGTCATAGTTTGCTAATCACATACAATTTCTATTATACACATATGTAATCGTTTTGATAGTTGTTAAAAAGTTTCTATGTTGACTTGTCCACTAGACCAGTCCACTACCCAATTGTCAGCAAATTTTTAACAAAATATTTTGTCTGAATTGCTTAGGGTATAGAAAAGAGCCATACATTTACGGTTAGGTGGTATGCTGGTCTGGTCTGTAACATTTTATATTAATGATGGTTACTTTAGTCGTATATTCTATGCAATATGTACATATTTTAACTTTAATAATTATTACAAAAACACAAATGTTGAAAAAATTTCCACGAGCAGGATTTGAACCTGCACCCTTCTGACATACCGGGTCAGGTGCTCTTCCAATTGAGCTATCGTGGTTCTAACCAGCCCGCCGAAATAACCTAACTTTTTTATAGTAAACTATGTGATACATTTTGTTCATATTTAAATAAACTTATGCAAACTATCGAATTTGTAGGCGACGCACTTCTTTTCTTTTCTTTCTTTTAGTTGATGGCTTCGTGCGATTAGCACATTTAGCCAGTGTCAAAGTAATTTTTCTTACAAGTAATACATAAATATACAATATTTCCTTCCAATCAGTATGATGATGAATAATGATGAATGATAATAAAAATGAGAAGTGAGAAATGATATACCCCCAACCCCTCGAGTATCTCAGTAAAGATGTGGGGCTTTACTAATTCCTCGGGGCGGACTTCTTGAGAGTATTTGAAAAGTAGTAGTTGCACTATTTTGTTTCATTTCCCAACACTCATGCACACTTACGAACACTTAACGGTTAATAATCCACCATTGTTTCACATTAATATTCGACATAACACAAATTTTGGAAAATAAAGCAAAACTGCAGACATGACTCTTCACTTTCCCGCCAAGAAGTCCAACGCACTTGTTAATTTTAATTTTAATATTTTTTTTATTTTTTATTGTAAGGCAGTCTGCAAAAATGTTGATTAACGGCCGGGCGCGGCTGCGTCCTTGCGGATAAAAACGGAGTTTTTTTTTAAATTTTACAGTCAGTAGCCAGTAGCTCCGCAACCAACGCCCGCGCCGGCGCCGCCCCGTCTCGCTGCTAATAATTTTGTTTCGTTGTCCCGTGTCATACTGTTTTCTGTACTAGCAAAAGAGGAAGGCTTTATATTTTTGTATGTTTGCCACGAATAAACTCAAAAACAACTGGACCGATTTAAAAAACATACTACATTAGCAACATAGGCTATTATAAAAAAGAAATGTGCACCCGTGCGAAGCCGGGACGGGCCGCTAGTTTAATATAAAATAGTTTAATCGTTTGTGCTGTTCTATTACTGCCGAGACCTGAAGAAGCCACAGCACTTATGTAGTTAGTAATAAGAGCGGGCATGAATCAGACAGTTTGGTATTATTACACATACTTATATTTATAAAATTTTATAAAACACAGTGAAAAAATTAAACGCCCACCCGACCCAGCCAGGAATCGAACCTGGGTCTTCCGCTATCCGGGCGGCTGCACTGACCGCTATGCTACCGGGAAGGCTGACGTAAGCGCTGAAATTTGTCACTGGTTTTTTAATGTTTTTAGAGTGCTTTTATAGCAGCACAGCGTCATCTATCCAACGGTCGTTGCAACCGATGGCCATGCAGATGAAATACCACAAATTTGACAACACAACGCTATAGTAAATTTTTACTTTTTATTTTTAAGTGCTAATTGCTGCACTGAAGCTAAATTAAATATTTATAAAATTTTATAAAACACAGTGAAAAAATTAAACGCCCACCCGACCCAGTTTAATTTTTTCACTGTGTTATATAAAATTTTATAAATATTTAATTTAGCTTCAGTGCAGCAATTAGCACTTAAAAATAAAAAGTAAAAAAAATACACATACTTATGTTAATAATAGTATGTTCAAATAGTACAATATTCTAACTAATAAGCTATATATGGTGGTTAGCTACATTCCAACAACTAATCCGGTCGCATTGATGGCACTGAGTGACGTCATCCGCCTCCGAGTAATAGGAACACTTAACATCCATTAAACGCTCTTGTGAGCTGGGCTCTCCGAGGATGATAGTTAATTGTGAAGCCTCTGCCATATTATTATTTCTCTTCTTAGCTTTCATCGACCATCTTTATATATACTACTCAAAACAAAATAAGGGCCACGAGGTATTTTTTCATTTTGGTGTAAATTATTAAACATTTACATATTGAAAGTAGTAAAATATTGAGTATACAAACTCTTTGATACCTAAACTTTTTAATATTGTAGTATTCATCTAATGCTGGCAACAATTTTAAATAAAATTTGATTAAAATTATTTTTGAAAATTTTGATTCCATTTTCTTTGACGTTTTGCTTTCCTTAGCTTCTTGGTTTATTAGAAATTATCAGAGTTCATTGATATCTCGAGTCAGAAACATCTTTTACAATATGCCACAAGCACGCAGGCGTCATATGGACTCGCTGACAGCAACCAGAGCCGTTACAATGATTGAAGAAGGTCATTCGCAGCGATCTGTGGGTTTGCAATTGGGATTTTCTCGAAGAGCTATTCAAAATCTATGGAATCGTTTCCAAGAGACCGGCAGTGTTAGAAGAAGACCTGGTTCGGGCAGAGTTCGCATTACAACAGCTCAAGAGGATCGTTACATTCGATTAAGTGCGCGCCGAGATCGCACAACGACGGCCCGCAAGCTGCAAAATCGTTTACGGCTCACAACGGGTACTCGTGTCAGTGTCAACTATTCGTAATCGATTGCATGAAGACCAGCAGGCATCAAGAAGGCGAGTTGTTCGTATTCCATTAACCAAAAATCATCGTGCAAATCGTTTAAGATTTTCCCGTCAACATTTGGACTGGGACATAAACCAATGGGGCATGGTGCTCTTCACAGACGAATGCAAAGTTAAATTTTTTAACGACGATCGGCGTATTAGAGTATGGAGAAGACGCGGCGAGAGATTTTTAGAAGCCTGCATCCATGAAGTCGATCGTTTTGGTGGTCCAAATGTAATGATTTGGGGCGGGATAAGCTTACACGGCAAAACTGAGCTCGCTATTTTAAATGAGGGTACTGTTACTGCTCAGCGGTATATTGAGGAAGTCGTCAGACCACATGTGATCCCATTTGCCCAGCGAGCGGGTCCTGGATTCATCTTGATGCAAGACAATGCTCGTGCACGCGGCTCAAGCGACTCGGTTTGTACTGGAAGCGTCTCAAATTCAAGTCTTGCCGTGGCCGGCGAACAGTCCGGACTTAAATCCAATAGAGCACATGTGGGATCAGTTGAAACGAAGAGTTAGAGACGGTGATCAGGAAATCCACAACCAACAGCAACTCATCAACGCTGTTAAAAGGGCCTGGGAAGAGATTCCAATGGAAAATGTCAGGCATTTGATTGAGAGCATGCACTCCAGGCTTCAGGAGAGCGTAATGAAACGAGGGGGGCATACCCGTTACTAAAAGATGAGCATGGAGTATTTTCTTTTGTTTTCAGTAACTTTACATTGTTTTTATTTTTAACCTTAAATGTGTTTTTTTCTTTCAAAAGCAAATAAACTTTTTAATCATTATTATTGGAATAAATTTATTGGTCTACACGGTAAAAACAACATTAGTTTTCGTTATGGAGACAAAAAAATTAATATTGGTTTTATTATTTTCATGGTACAGACAAAATACCTCGTGGCCCTTATTTTGTTTTGAGTAGTATATATATATATATCATCAAAGCTCATTTTATGTCCCCAGTGCTGGGGCTTTGGGATGGATAGTGAGAACGGCCCAGTGTGGATTGTTGGTTGTTAACCGCTGATGCAGCGGGGACCAACGGCTCTACGTGCCTTCCGAAGCATGAAGGAGCTCGAAATACATTTTTTGGTCACCCATCTGTATACTTGCCTTCGCGAAAGCTGCTTAACGTCAGCACTCGCAGACCGGGCGCATTTACCACTGCGCCATTGAGCTTCTCCTTTATATATGCAATTATTCAATACGTGTGCATATGGTATAGACCAAGTGATTAATAGGGCATTATGAAAAATGCCCGCGCAGTTTGAATAATGCCCCAATTTATAACTTAGTCCATAACATGAAATGACACTGAACTGCTCCTAAATAAATATTAACTTTCTTTGTTTAACTTAAATTTGGGTTTCATTTTATTATTTGGTGATGTGTATGTTCTATGTTATTCTAATTGCGATACAGTGAAGATGTAATGTTACTTACATCATCATCATCATCATCAGCCTATATTAGTCCACCGCTGGACATAGGCCTCTCCACGTGCACGCCACCGAGCACAATCTGCGGCTACTCTCATCCAGCTCTATACATGAGTAGCATTAATAATAAATAAATGCATCACATTACAATGTTAGTTGTTATTCTTTTTAATTCTTCTTGTTACAAGTTGTATATTTAATTGTGTGTTTTTTGTTCTTCAATAGTAAGGCCAATTATAGAATTTCCAGTAGTTACAGAAAATACGACGTATCATTGTAATAATATTACTTAATAGTAAATAGGATTAGCGCACAGTCATTTATTTCAAATAAATAGTTGTTTAATACCAAAGAAGTAAGAAGAAAAACATTTGTTCACAACTCACACATGCATAAGGATAGGTTAGATACACATAATATAATATACAATAAATAAATAAGGCAACACAAGAGAAAAATAAGATAAACAAAAAGAGTAATAGGAAAGAAAACAAAGAGTGTGTAGTTAATGGGCCCTCTCAACTCAAGCTTCAGTGTCATTCGTTGATGTTCAGAAGCGTTGTTATTCTGACAGGGCCAGAATAATTTAGAGATACAGTGACAAAAAATAAATAAATAACAACAATAATTAGGACATCCAGTTTATGAGTTATAAATTTAAGCAGTAGAAACAAGTAAAAAATAATCTATTTTTGGATATGTTCTATGTTCCCGTCTCACGGTCTGTCTGGACATAACTTGGATAACCAAACAGTAGTTTTTTAACAAGCGACCCCGTATATTTGTGGATACGTAAAAAATGTATTATTTTTATATTTAGTTACATTGTTAGATAGAATAGATTTCTATTGGATTAACATTTTTCCTTGACAATAAATAAAATATAGAGCCACTCTCCGTCTGGTAAGTACAGTCCGCATCAAATTCATGACAATACATAAGTTGATTAAAAATTCTTAGCTTGGAAAAAAAAAAACTTAAAAGCATAAAGTTGGTGAGAAGTTAAAACAACTGTTAAAACTTTATAAAGAAAGTAAGTATTTAAGCTTTGTAAATTATTAGTTATTTTTAGTTTTTGTATTTGTATAGATTCAAAAGAAAACTTTGAAATACCAATTTTTTTTATATTTTTGTTATATTGACTTCATTTGGTCTAAAGCTGCTCCGATAACTATATTACGTAATGCTAGTTCCCAGCATTATTTCATTATGCACAAATACACAAATAAAAAGAAATATACTTAATTGGTGGTTTTAACAACTCCTTGTCACACCTTCTTACCAACTTTACGCACTTATCCTACACCTATTTTGATTTCTATGCTAGGTGTGGCATGCTTATGTTAGGTAAGTATGGGTTCGCGTTAGTAGACTAAGGGCCTGTTTCACAATGTCTGATTAGGAGATACTTGGCAGATAAAGTGACAGTTTTGTATGGACTATCTGTCAAGTAAACGCTAATGGGAACTTACTTGTAGATCGTGAAACAGGCCCTAAGGGACCTATGGTGATTGAGTCACAATTTCTCGCATTCAACCCGAGCATCTATCCCGTCCGGGTTGACTCGCCAGATGTCAATACATACACACCTACATACTCTCACGTCCTTCTTTCAATAAGGGGTTGACAGAACATCAAAATCTTCAATTTTAAGTAGCGTTGTGAGGTGGAATAGATGATATCAGTGATGGTTTGCTAGCCGATCGCCTCATATGCGAGTCCTTGGAACCCTTGCCCCTTAGTCGGCTCTTACGATATGCACTTAAGTTAATCAGCTGATACATTCATGAGATTAAGGCTTTTTATTTCTTTATTCATCGTTTCGATTATTTTGTCGCTGACTGTACCTTGTATTTGTCGCGTGCCTCGCAGTCTGAGCGCGTGCCAGCGGGCCTAATTACTTCACTGTTACAGCGGCATTTCATTGTCATGCCGCACGGAGGGACGGGCCAGTACAAACAGCCACTTTTACCCCTTGTCTGTGGTTATTTTTGCTGCGCATTTTGGTAAATTTAGGAGCTCTTTGGCGACGTTTATATGTATTATGTATGTATAGCATGTTTGAATTGTGGTAGCAGAGTGCTTATAGTGTGAGTTTTATTCAGTTGAGACTATAAACATATAGCTCTTATGAATGTCACTACACCGTCGATTCGTAAGTCTACAAAGTGGGAGAACTTGCACTGAGAAGGAGGTCTAATTACTTCACCGTTACAGCGCAGTGCCATTTCATTGTCATGCTGTACATACTACGGTAGGACGAGCGAATACAAACAGCCAGTTTTAGCCTGTCAGTGGTTAATTTGACTGCGCATTTTGGTAAGTTTCGAAGCACTTTGGTAACTGCTAGTGGGAAGGCGTAGGCGGTGCGAGTAATACAACGAGCGAGTTTTAACGAATTTACTTGTTGAATAAAGTTACAATGATGAGCAAATTGAAGTGATTTAAATCGTATGAACGGCGCGCGTGCTCCCGCGCCGTACACCTAGTCCAGACTGTGTCGGTCCGCCGGGCGCGGGCGTGCGGTGAGGGCCCGCGGTGAGGGGCGGCGCGTGTGGCGCGGAGTGCGGTGTGCGGAGCGCGGAGCGCGGGGCGCGGGGCGCCTGCGCGGGTGCTAGCGCTGGCTTGCGATTGCCACGCGCAGGCGGCGGTGGCGTTAACATGCTGCCGGCCTTGGAACACCCTGTTCCAACAGTGGTAGAGGCACCAGCCGATTGAACGCTCTCCGAAGGGTTCCTGATGTGGTGTGCACGTCTGCGACGCGCGCGATCTCGTCGGTGCCAGGGTAGAGGCGTGTGATCCGCCCGAGCAGCCACCGGTTGGGGGGCGAGCGGTCATCTTTGACGAGCACCATCTGGTCGAGGCGTAGCTCTCCATCGTGCTTGCGCCATTTGTTTCTTTTCTGAAGTTCTGTAACATACTCCTTATAGAATCTGTGCCAAAAATGTGTCTTTAGACATTGTACTCTCTTATATCTTGTGAGAGTTGTGATGTTCTCTCTCTCCTCGTTCTGTACCTGGGGAGTGAGCAGAATTGTTCGTCCCATGAGAAAGTGTGATGGAGTTAGAGCGACTAAATCGGAAGGATCGGAAGATATGGGAGTGAGAGGCCTAGAATTGAGAATGGCTTCTACTTGTACTAATAAAGTTGTCATTTCCTCGTAGGTAAGATTAGCTAGACCTATGACCCGTTTTAAGTGAAATTTAATTGATTTGACAGACCCTTCAACTAGACCGTTAAAATGGGGGCTATAGGCCGGTGAAAATTTGAATTCTATTTGACTTTCTGCTGCATAAGTTGAGATTTCAGTAGATTTCAAGTTTATAAATTTTGCTAACTCATTACAAGCTCCTACAAAGTTTTTTCCGTTGTCGGAGAAAATCTTTGCAGGCCTACCGCGGCGGGCGATGAATCTATTCAGGCAGGCGAGGTACCCGTTTGTAGTTAGCTCGGTGACGAGCTCGATGTGTACCGCTCGCACTGCTAGGCAAACAAAAATACATATATAAGCTTTTTGTAATCTACAACCTCGCCCTTTTCTGTCCGCCACCATGATGGGACCAGCGTAGTCAACAGCTGTGTTCTGAAATGGAAAATCAGAGTGCAATCTCTCCTTAGGAAGGTTTCCCATTAAAGGTTGAATACTTCTACTAGAAAATCTGCAACAAGTGATGCAAGTACGTGCAACCTTCCTAACAAGATTGCGTCCCCCGATCAACCAGAATTTTTGACGCAATGTTGCTAACATCAGCTGTGGCCCAGCGTGCAATAATAGTTTGTGATAGTTTTCAACAATGAGTTTTGTTATATAATGATTTGCATGTAAAATAATGGGATGTTTTGTGTGATATGTATAATTGGAGTTAGAGAGCCTTCCTCCGACTCTCATTGTGCCAGTTTCGTCCAAAAATGGGTTTAAATTTAATAAATGATCCCTTAGAGGCAACGCGTCTTTCTTATGTAAACATAAGTATTGTTTGCTAAACATTTCTTTCTGAACCAAAGCACACAAAAAATTTTCTGCACGGGTTAGTTCAAAAATTTGTAAATATTTAGTTAATTTATCATTTGGGTGACGACAGTTATGCAAAAATCTGTAAACATATGCAAATGTATGTTGTAGTTTAGAATAGTTTGAAAAACGTTTAACATTAATAGCTGAAGTATCATTAATGAAATGACAAAGTAACTTTGTTTCAGGTAAGTTGTCATTATTGTTGTTTGGTTGTGGCGGCATGACTATATCAGTGTTATGTAGGAAGTCTGGCCCTGAAAACCACAATTTGTTATGTATCAGTTGTTGAGCGTTCAAGCCCCGGGATCCTATATCTGCCGGGTTTTTATTGGTAGGAACATGGTGCCAGGAAGACGGTTGAGTATTGTCCGTTATTTCAGTGACCCTATTAAAAACATACTGTTTTAATTTGGACTTAGACATTTTTATCCAACCCAAAACAATAGTTGAATCACACCAATAAACTTCTGAATGTATTTGTAGTCTGAGAGACGATTTTACCTTTTTAGTTAAACGAGCTGCTAATACAGCGCCGCACAACTCTAATCTGGGAATTGTTATATTTTTCTTAAAGGGTGCGACTCTTGATTTGCCTATTAATAAGTGAACATGGACTGAGCCATCAGCTGATAGACTACGAACATACACACATGCGGAATATGCATGTATGGATGCATCGCTGAATGAATGTATTTGAATATTTACAGGTGAGTCACATATGGCACGACGAGGTATTTTAATATGGTCAAGGTAAGGTAAATATTGAAGAAAGTGATTCCATTGCATTTGGAATTCCGATGAAATTTCATCATCCCATGTTACTTCATTAACCCACAGTTTTTGTAAAATAAGTTTTGCCTGTAAAAGGCAAGGGTTAATTAATCCTAATGGGTCAAATATTTGGGCAATTTGAGATAAGATTGAACGTTTTGTTTGTTTTGTGCTTGTGTTTGTAAGTGATGAAAATAATAGTGTATCGTTAGTGTAGTCCCATGCAACACCTAATGTTTTTGCATTCCTTTCATTAATGATTGTAAGTAACGGATCATTTGTATCATTGTTGTGTATTTGTTGTAAAATGTCTATATTGTTTGACCTCCACTTACGGAGATGGAAATGTGCACCTTTTAAACTATGGCTGATGCCCTGACACATCTTTGCTAACACAGACGGTTCGTCACAACCTGTCACTAAATCATCGCAATAAAAATCTTGCAATATTGCTTTTCCAACCAATGAGTTCATGTTGTTGTGTTGTGATTGTGCTATGCAGTTATGGCCCAACTCTGAGAGGCACCTGACAGCTAGATATGGGGCAGATGCAGTACCATATGTTACAGTGTTTAATTTGTAAATTTTTATTTGTTCTTTGGGGTCTGAACGCCATAGTATTTGCTGTAAAGACCTCTGAGTTGGATTAACTTCTACCATACGGTACATCATTGCAATGTCAGCTGTTACAATAAATTTATGCTGTCTGAACCGAATTAATATGCTTAATAAGTCTTCTTGAATTGTGGGGCCAATAAACTGTATGTCATTTAATGAAAGTCCTGAGCTCGTAGCCATCGAAGCATCGAAGACTGTTCTCAGTTTAGTAGTAAGACTTGTTTCACGTAAAACACCGTGATGCGGCATAAAATAGGCCATTTCCTTTTCTTTGTAGGAGGTGTTTTCTGACATGTGACCTAGTTGTATATATTGGGACATGAATTCGACATATTTATCTTTAAAATTTGAATCTCGACTGAATTTTCGCTCTAAGGCGAGAAACCTAGCTAGGGCTTGTTCATATGAATCACCAAGACAGCTAGGTGATTGTTTTAATGGAATGTTGACTACAAACCGACCATCTGGCTGGCGAATTGTAGTTTCAGTGAAAATGCGTTCACACTGTTGTTCGTCCTTGGTGAGACGTGGGGGATCATTGAATGATTCACATTCGAAATAGTGATTGAGTTTCCTTTGTAGCTCAGTATCAGAGTAGTTTAGAAAATGACAATGGACTGTATTTTGAGATGGGTCAGGAAGCTTGGTATTGATTAATGAATTAATGACTGTAGTTTTATTTTTATTGTGAGGTTGGGTCTGAACGACGCCTGAAATTAACCAACCTAACCTTGTTTCATTTAGTGTTGGTTTATTTTTCCCTAGAGAAATGTGATTGTTACCAAGGACTTCCCAAAAGAGATCTGCCCCCAACAATATCTGCACCTCGGACGGAGTGTGAAAACTGGGATCTGCGAGGTGGATGTGCTGAGGCATATTAAATGAGTTGCAATTAATTTTATGAGTTGGTAGCATTTGTGTAATGCATGGTACGATAAAACAACTTATCTTCCGTTTGTATTTGTTGTCAGATAATGACTGTATGTTAACATCACAACGTTTTGTGATCTGTGAGTTTTGATTGTATAGTCCCTGTATTGAGACATGAGTTTTTTGATTTGAAAGGTTTAGTTTGAGCTGTAGTTGCTCTGTTATGAAACTAGAAGTGCTACCATTGTCTAAAAGAGCACGAACCCTGTGAGGTCTGCCTTCATTGTCAATGACACCTATGATAGCCGTTGACAGTAGAACTTGACTGTTATGAGTACACGACAGCGTGATTTTGTTATCATCAAAATTGTATTGTGAGTGTGGCACAAGTTCCGGTTTATGTTTTGATGATGATGATGAGAGTACTACGCACTCTGAAGAAGTCTTTGGGTTTGAATGAACTTGAGAGTTAGAACATTCTTCAAGGTGCAACATACTGTTGTGGTGTTTGGAACAAAATTTACACTGTCCGCGGGTGCATTTTTCTGTGCTATGTCCTTTGCGCAAGCAATTCATGCATAATTTTAATTGTTTTGTTCTCTCAATGCGAGCTTCAACTGACATTGTTTTAAAACGATGACATTGATAAATTGAATGGTTGCCCTTGCACAATGAACATGTAAACTGTGTTGTTGTTGTTGATGCTATAAAGGTCTTAGGACGCACGTGAGTAATGTCACTGTGTCTACGTGGTTTTTGTTGAGTTAATTCCATGGTTTCCAACAAGTCAGCACGACCCCTGATGAACTCACAAAAGCGTTGCAAGGAAGGTATGTCTTCAATCTCGTTTCGTTTTTCCTCCCACTCCCGAGATGTAACAGGGTCCAACTTACTAGAAACCATGTGAATTATTAGCACATCCCACACAGCGGCTATCGATGATCTTCGAGCCGGATCTAGGCGTAATTTTCGCTTCGCAACCATCGAGCGGCGGCGTACGTCGAGTGTCGCAACCGCCATTTTTCGAACACGTTTACACCACCGCTGGGAAGCAACGGCGGGCGAGAGTTTTGAGCGAACGACATCAATTCAGCAATTCAGCATTCAGCAATTGAAGAACCTAGTCAAGACTCCGGCACAATCAGAAGACTCAAGCAATAGTGTTGTGCCGTAATCATCACACCAAGACGGGGATTTCGAGTGGTATTGTGAGTTCGTTCCATGTCCCACGTCCCACATTTTCCCGTCAATTTTCAATTTCATAGTCCACAAGACATCACATTAAAAAATTTTTGCTTTGGTACCTACCTAGGTAACCTACATTAATCATCAAATATTAAATCAAATAGTTATTTTCATCATAAAGGTCAATCATTAAAATTCCTATCTCACCTATCAATTTCATGCTAATCACAGGCTAATCATTATTAGAACAATTTCAGAGGCCTAGTTTTGAACGCCCCACACTTGTACCCATAATTTGTTGCTTCACTTATTTTTTTCTCATACATTTTCGTTCATTTCAGAATTCGGTTGCGCGCACGCGGCCTCCGTTCTTGCGCTTGTTCCGGGTTGCCTACGCTTGCTCGGGCGGGTCCTGCTTGCGCGCATCGCAAAGGGTCAAGTAGAGGTCGTGCGCGCACATGCTGACCGTTTGGCCGCCACGCGGTCCGTGCACGCTCAGGCACATTGCACGTTGCAAGACACACGTGTGGCTTTCTGCTTGCATTTAAATTTAAGTACCTACCTATTGTTTTTGTTACATTTAGCAAATCATTTTAGTTTTTTATTTTGAACTTCAGTAGATTTCAATTTGAGTCACAATGGATCTCAAAGTTTTGAGAAGGACTCGAGGTACATACAAAGCAAAGTTAACCATGTTCGATCAATATTTAGAAACTGTTTTGTCACATGAAAAGCTTAGCAATTTATAAATTCGAGAATTATCCAACCGTCTTCAAATAATAAAGTCCATGTATAGTGATTTTGACAATACACAAACTAAAATAGAAACTTCATGCGACATTTCAGAAGAGCAACAAAGGGAATCAAACGAGAGGGAAGCTTTCGAAAAAAGCTTCCACGCGGCAGTCGCCTCGGCGGAGGAGATGCTGAGCGAGCACGCGAGGCTTTCCAGCAGGGCTTCCGCGGCGGGCGATGACGCCTCAGATGTGACAGGTACCCGTACTGCTATCGCAACAGGCGTACCCACTCTCAAGCTACCTACAATTCATTTACCTACCTTTTCTGGCCAATATCATGAGTGGTTAGGCTTTCATGATACTTACACATCTCTCATACATAAAAACACTCTCATACCAAACATTCACAAATTGCACTATTTACGTGCATCCTTAAAGGACAGTGCAGCTTTAGTTATTCAATCAATCGATTTTTCTGCTGAGAATTATGACTTGGCTTGGGAACTACTGTGTAATAGATACAATAACAAAAGATTACTCGTAAACAATCACATAAAAGCTTTGTTTGACATTGAGCCTATAACACGGGAGTCTTACAAAGCATTGAGAAATGTTATAGATTCAGTTACTAAAAATCTTAGGTCTTTAAAATCATTAAATTTACCGACTGAACATAACTGTGCTAATAATTCACATGGTTTCTAGTAAGTTGGACCCTGTTACATCTCGGGAGTGGGAGGAAAAACGAAACGAGATTGAAGACATACCTTCCTTGCAACGCTTTTGTGAGTTCATCAGGGGTCGTGCTGACTTGTTGGAAACCATGGAATTAACTCAACAAAAACCACGTAGACACAGTGACATTACTCACGTGCGTCCTAAGACCTTTATAGCATCAACAACAACAACACAGTTTACATGTTCATTGTGCAAGGGCAACCATTCAATTTATCAATGTCATCGTTTTAAAACAATGTCAGTTGAAGCTCGCATTGAGAGAACAAAACAATTAAAATTATGCATGAATTGCTTGCGCAAAGGACATAGCACAGAAAAATGCACCCGCGGACAGTGTAAATTTTGTTCCAAACACCACAACAGTATGTTGCACCTTGAAGAATGTTCTAACTCTCAAGTTCATTCAAACCCAAAGACTTCTTCAGAGTGCGTAGTACTCTCATCATCATCATCAAAACATAAACCGGAACTTGTGCCACACTCACAATACAATTTTGATGATAACAAAATCACGCTGTCGTGTACTCATAACAGTCAAGTTCTACTGTCAACGGCTATCATAGGTGTCATTGACAATGAAGGCAGACCTCACAGGGTTCGTGCTCTTTTAGACAATGGTAGCACTTCTAGTTTCATAACAGAGCAACTACAGCTCAAACTAAACCTTTCAAATCAAAAAACTCATGTCTCAATACAGGGACTATACAATCAAAACTCACAGATCACAAAACGTTGTGATGTTAACATACAGTCATTATCTGACAACAAATACAAACGGAAGATAAGTTGTTTTATCGTACCATGCATTACACAAATGCTACCAACTCATAAAATTAATTGCAACTCATTTAATATGCCTCAGCACATCCACCTCGCAGATCCCAGTTTTCACACTCCGTCCGAGGTGCAGATATTGTTGGGGGCAGATCTCTTTTGGGAAGTCCTTGGTAACAATCACATTTCTCTAGGGAAAAATAAACCAACACTAAATGAAACAAGGTTAGGTTGGTTAATTTCAGGCGTCGTTCAGACCCAACCTCACAATAAAAATAAAACTACAGTCATTAATTCATTAATCAATACCAAGCTTCCTGACCCATCTCAAAATACAGTCCATTGTCATTTTCTAAACTACTCTGATACTGAGCTACAAAGGAAACTCAATCACTATTTCGAATGTGAATCATTCAATGATCCCCCACGTCTCACCAAGGACGAACAACAGTGTGAACGCATTTTCACTGAAACTACAATTCGCCAGCCAGATGGTCGGTTTGTAGTCAACATTCCATTAAAACAATCACCTAGCTGTCTTGGTGATTCATATGAACAAGCCCTAGCTAGGTTTCTCGCCTTAGAGCGAAAATTCAGTCGAGATTCAAATTTTAAAGATAAATATGTCGAATTCATGTCCCAATATATACAACTAGGTCACATGTCAGAAAACACCTCCTACAAAGAAAAGGAAATGGCCTATTTTATGCCGCATCACGGTGTTTTACGTGAAACAAGTCTTACTACTAAACTGAGAACAGTCTTCGATGCTTCGATGGCTACGAGCTCAGGACTTTCATTAAATGACATACAGTTTATTGGCCCCACAATTCAAGAAGACTTATTAAGCATATTAATTCGGTTCAGACAGCATAAATTTATTGTAACAGCTGACATTGCAATGATGTACCGTATGGTAGAAGTTAATCCAACTCAGAGGTCTTTACAGCAAATACTATGGCGTTCAGACCCCAAAGAACAAATAAAATTTTACAAATTAAACACTGTAACATATGGTACTGCATCTGCCCCATATCTAGCTGTCAGGTGCCTCTCAGAGTTGGGCCATAACTGCATAGCACAATCACAACACAACAACATGAACTCATTGGTTGGAAAAGCAATATTGCAAGATTTTTATTGCGATGATTTAGTGACAGGTTGTGACGAACCGTCTGTGTTAGCAAAGATGTGTCAGGGCATCAGCCATAGTTTAAAAGGTGCACATTTCCATCTCCGTAAGTGGAGGTCAAACAATATAGACATTTTACAACAAATACACAACAATGATACAAATGATCCGTTACTTACAATCATTAATGAAAGGAATGCAAAAACATTAGGTGTTGCATGGGACTACACTAACGATACACTATTATTTTCATCACTTACAAACACAAGCACAAAACAAACAAAACGTTCAATCTTATCTCAAATTGCCCAAATATTTGACCCATTAGGATTAATTAACCCTTGCCTTTTACAGGCAAAACTTATTTTACAAAAACTGTGGGTTAATGAAGTAACATGGGATGATGAAATTTCATCGGAATTCCAAATGCAATGGAATCACTTTCTTCAATATTTACCTTACCTTGACCATATTAAAATACCTCGTCGTGCCATATGTGACTCACCTGTAAATATTCAAATACATTCATTCAGCGATGCATCCATACATGCATATTCCGCATGTGTGTATGTTCGTAGTCTATCAGCTGATGGCTCAGTCCATGTTCACTTATTAATAGGCAAATCAAGAGTCGCACCCTTTAAGAAAAATATAACAATTCCCAGATTAGAGTTGTGCGGCGCTGTATTAGCAGCTCGTTTAACTAAAAAGGTAAAATCGTCTCTCAGACTACAAATACATTCAGAAGTTTATTGGTGTGATTCACCTATTGTTTTGGGTTGGATAAAAATGTCTAAGTCCAAATTAAAACAGTATGTTTTTAATAGGGTCACTGAAATAACGGACAATACTCAACCGTCTTCCTGGCACCATGTTCCTACCAATAAAAACCCGGCAGATATAGGATCCCGGGGCTTGAACGCTCAACAACTGATACATAACAAATTGTGGTTTTCAGGGCCAGACTTCCTACATAACACTGATATAGTCATGCCGCCACAACCAAACAACAATAATGACAACTTACCTGAAACAAAGTTACTTTGTCATTTCATTAATGATACTTCAGCTATTAATGTTAAACGTTTTTCAAACTATTCTAAACTACAACATACATTTGCATATGTTTACAGATTTTTGCATAACTGTCGTCACCCAAATGATAAATTAACTAAATATTTACAAATTTTTGAACTAACCCGTGCAGAAAATTTTTTGTGTGCTTTGGTTCAGAAAGAAATGTTTAGCAAACAATACTTATGTTTACATAAGAAAGACGCGTTGCCTCTAAGGGATCATTTATTAAATTTAAACCCATTTTTGGACGAAACTGGCACAATGAGAGTCGGAGGAAGGCTCTCTAACTCCAATTATACATATCACACAAAACATCCCATTATTTTACATGCAAATCATTATATAACAAAACTCATTGTTGAAAACTATCACAAACTATTATTGCACGCTGGGCCACAGCTGATGTTAGCAACATTGCGTCAAAAATTCTGGTTGATCGGGGGACGCAATCTTGTTAGGAAGGTTGCACGTACTTGCATCACTTGTTGCAGATTTTCTAGTAGAAGTATTCAACCTTTAATGGGAAACCTTCCTAAGGAGAGATTGCACTCTGATTTTCCATTTCAGAACACAGCTGTTGACTACGCTGGTCCCATCATGGTGGCGGACAGAAAAGGGCGAGGTTGTAGATTACAAAAAGCTTATATATGTATTTTTGTTTGCCTAGCAGTGCGAGCGGTACACATCGAGCTCGTCACCGAGCTAACTACAAACGGGTATCTCGCCTGCCTGAATAGATTCATCGCCCGCCGCGGTAGGCCTGCAAAGATTTTCTCCGACAACGGAAAAAACTTTGTAGGAGCTTGTAATGAGTTAGCAAAGTCAGTCGGTCAATTTAATGATTTTAAAGACCTAAGATTTTTAGTAACTGAATCTATAACATTTCTCAATGCTTTGTAAGACTCCCGTGTTATAGGCTCAATGTCAAACAAAGCTTTTATGTGATTGTTTACGAGTAATCTTTTGTTATTGTATCTATTACACAGTAGTTCCCAAGCCAAGTCATAATTCTCAGCAGAAAAATCGATTGATTGAATAACTAAAGCTGCACTGTCCTTTAAGGATGCACGTAAATAGTGCAATTTGTGAATGTTTGGTATGAGAGTGTTTTTATGTATGAGAGATGTGTAAGTATCATGAAAGCCTAACCACTCATGATATTGGCCAGAAAAGGTAGGTAAATGAATTGTAGGTAGCTTGAGAGTGGGTACGCCTGTTGCGATAGCAGTACGGGTACCTGTCACATCTGAGGCGTCATCGCCCGCCGCGGAAGCCCTGCTGGAAAGCCTCGCGTGCTCGCTCAGCATCTCCTCCGCCGAGGCGACTGCCGCGTGGAAGCTTTTTTCGAAAGCTTCCCTCTCGTTTGATTCCCTTTGTTGCTCTTCTGAAATGTCGCATGAAGTTTCTATTTTAGTTTGTGTATTGTCAAAATCACTATACATGGACTTTATTATTTGAAGACGGTTGGATAATTCTCGAATTTGTAAATTGCTAAGCTTTTCATGTGACAAAACAGTTTCTAAATATTGATCGAACATGGTTAACTTTGCTTTGTATGTACCTCGAGTCCTTCTCAAAACTTTGAGATCCATTGTGACTCAAATTGAAATCTACTGAAGTTCAAAATAAAAAACTAAAATGATTTGCTAAATGTAACAAAAACAATAGGTAGGTACTTAAATTTAAATGCAAGCAGAAAGCCACACGTGTGTCTTGCAACGTGCAATGTGCCTGAGCGTGCACGGACCGCGTGGCGGCCAAACGGTCAGCATGTGCGCGCACGACCTCTACTTGACCCTTTGCGATGCGCGCAAGCAGGACCCGCCCGAGCAAGCGTAGGCAACCCGGAACAAGCGCAAGAACGGAGGCCGCGTGCGCGCAACCGAATTCTGAAATGAACGAAAATGTATGAGAAAAAAATAAGTGAAGCAACAAATTATGGGTACAAGTGTGGGGCGTTCAAAACTAGGCCTCTGAAATTGTTCTAATAATGATTAGCCTGTGATTAGCATGAAATTGATAGGTGAGATAGGAATTTTAATGATTGACCTTTATGATGAAAATAACTATTTGATTTAATATTTGATGATTAATGTAGGTTACCTAGGTAGGTACCAAAGCAAAAATTTTTTAATGTGATGTCTTGTGGACTATGAAATTGAAAATTGACGGGAAAATGTGGGACGTGGGACATGGAACGAACTCACAATACCACTCGAAATCCCCGTCTTGGTGTGATGATTACGGCACAACACTATTGCTTGAGTCTTCTGATTGTGCCGGAGTCTTGACTAGGTTCTTCAATTGCTGAATGCTGAATTGCTGAATTGATGTCGTTCGCTCAAAACTCTCGCCCGCCGTTGCTTCCCAGCGGTGGTGTAAACGTGTTCGAAAAATGGCGGTTGCGACACTCGACGTACGCCGCCGCTCGATGGTTGCGAAGCGAAAATTACGCCTAGATCCGGCTCGAAGCTTAATGGGAAGGCGTAGGCGGTGCGAGTAATACAACGAGCGAGTTTTAACGAATTTACTTGTTGAATAAAGTTACAATGATGAGCAAATTGAAGTGATTTAAATCGTATGAACGGCGCGCGTGCTCCCGCGCCGTACACCTAGTCCAGACTGTGTCGGTCCGCCGGGCGCGGGCGTGCGGTGAGGGCCCGCGGTGAGGGGCGGCGCGTGTGGCGCGGAGTGCGGTGTGCGGAGCGCGGAGCGCGGGGCGCGGGGCGCCTGCGCGGGTGCTAGCGCTGGCTTGCGATTGCCACGCGCAGGCGGCGGTGGCGTTAACAGCTAGCGTGTTTGAGTTGTGTAACCAGAGTGCTTTTAGTGCAAGTTTTCATCAGTTTAGGCTTCAATAATATAGTTCTTATGAATATCACTATGCTATCGGTTCATAAGTCTTCTTCTTGCACTGAGAAAAAGGTCTAATTACTTCACCGTTACAGCACAGCGCAGCGCTACTCCATTGTCATGCCCGTAACCGTAGCAGAGTGACCGTAGCGTACCCAGTCGTAGCGTACTCATAGTCGTAACGCCGTAGTCGTCGTAGTACACTTTACTCGTAGTACCACATCAAAATAGCTTTACCAGAAGTTAACAAGTATCTGTGAAGTTCTTTTGTTGCTTCAAAAAGTACAAAACCGACTTTCCTTGCTGATGTATGTAGTTATGTACCCTGCATGAGGGTGACAATACGTTTCGTTGTGTAGTTTTTAAATGAAAATAAAATTATCTATTTTCAATTAGTTAAATACATTGTTAAAACATTTGTGTTTACACGTAATCATAATCCAGGCGACAGTTTTTTCATCTTAGCTACCGAGGCAAGTCGTATTTTTAAAGTACTATTTTTGAATGCAAAATCGTTAAAATAAGTAACGTATAATCAAATGGAATGAATGTAATAACAACATTTAAAATGGATACCATATACAGCTAGCAATATGCATTAATAAATTTATCGACTTCTTTTGTGTCGAGTAAATAATTCAGCTTGCGAGGCAGCCCATCTAAAAAGGCCATTTTGGGCAATTCTTCTTTAACTCGTATTAATTCAATGACACAGTTTTGTCATTTTAGTAATTCATAACTCTTAAGCAATTCAGCTAATTGAAAAGTTTCTATTGTATAAGCGTTAAACCGAATTAAAAAAATGTGTGTGTGTGATATAGGAATCACAAAAATATTTACCCAAGAGCTAGATTTTTAATTCATAGGTAAAGAAATTCTACCTAATAAGAACAATTTATTGTTTATAGCAGAACTCTATAAAGTGGCCTACAGTATAGGTACAGCCCTACCGAGCCGCTCTGCCGTGCAAATTGAAAACACAGTAACGTGTTTTTAGCGAGCTGAGAAAAACGCCTTCAAAGTTTTAGTTATTATTTTTGCGATCACGGATTTCGCCAAACTTTTGCGGTAAGTACATTGAAATCGGTTACAATATGTAAAAAACTGCGTAGTTTACGAATCTGCAATAAAAGTCTGCAATTTTATGATATTTTTAATGCTAATTTATAAAAAAGTGACTATTCTTAGGAACACGACGATTCAACAGTTGATTCAGAAAATGCATTAACACAGTAATTAGGCTACTTACTGAGTTTATTGCAGGGTTCTTTGTTTTTCTTATGCGGACTAGCTACCATTTTCTTGTTATAATACTACTCACAAACACAGTAACTTTAGATTTTATTAGGTTTTTTTTATTATAACAATAAAAATAATAGTTGTAATTATTTTAAAATGTACTTGGAATGAAATTTGGCCGTCTATTATATATTAAGAAAAAATCTTTATTGAAAAATGTGTACAAATAATAAGAAAATTATTTAAAATAAGTATTAGAATCCAAACAAAATATAAAATTATATGTCCTTTTTAAAATTAGCTTGTCCCTATTAAAAACGGTTTCTAACCGTTTAAATAAATGTATGAATTTACAGTCATAAAGTCCGGACTGTTAAACTTTCCGGCGATAATCACTTGTGCCTGGGCGTCAATTCACAGTTAAGTTACTATTGGGTTAAATCACTGGCGGATGCGATTCTCTCCAGAAATGACACTAATCCTATTAAACTAAAACAAAAAACAAACTAAACTCTTTAAAATAAAATCATCTTCCAAGATTTAAAAAATAACTTAAACTTTCAACTTTTTCACAAGATATTCTGCTTATTTTCAACTTATCAAAATATTATTTAATATTTTTAGACAGTCTCATCGATATTCTCAACAATCTTATAAAAATCTTTTAAAAAAACTATCAAATGATAAATGGTACACCTATTGAAGTCACTGTATTTATGTTTAGGATTAATTGGAAATATACTGTGATTCGTAGTTTTTGCATGCAGCAAGCGCGCCTACTGTATTTTATACTAACCGAGTAATAATGCAAAAGTACGTCTTAAAAGATTCGTACAGAAAAAAGGTAAATAGATTCGTAAAGATCTCATCTCGCTGATTCCGATAAGATGATGATATATGCTAAAAAAATAATCCGAATTTTGACTTACTGTGTTCTTAATTTGCGCGGCAGCGCTCTGACCTGATTACCGACGCATGGGTAAGGGTGAAATGAACTTATAAATTGGATCTCGCTCGAATGTATATATACTGTTATTTGATAGAAAATGGCGTATAAAATTAGTTTTCTTCAAAATTACCGCTTATTTGTTCAAGATGGAAGCGCGCTGCAACTTGTAGTACCCTCGCTCATTGATACTGGTCTATTTGATCACGCCTCGTTCGCAATAACACGAGCTGAGGCGGGGTCCTGATAGACAATAATTGTCTTGTGTTAAGTTTCTTATTTTTTTTTATTTGTGCGTCAATAAAGGTCTCTCTCTCTCTTCCTATATGTACCTAGAATACCTATAACCCTACCCATAGCAAAAACGAGCAAAAGTACCTTGGAATCGAAGGTGCGTCCTAAGAAAATAAATAAAGAGTGTGAGTTTTATTCACCACCGTAAACTATAATCTGCATGGTATCGAACAAGTTAGTAACACAAGTTCTGTTACCTATGATCTTGGATGAAATTTTTATTTGACTACCTATTTTATCATTTAAAAAACCTTTTACAGTTGCGTAACTTTGTAACATGCATGATTTATGTGATGTACAAATAGTTGTCAACGCTGTTCTTTGGTTTGCGATACTTCTTCGCCTGTTGCTGTGACAGTTATAATTATTTTGTTTCTACCCTCGACTTCTGCGTTTCTTCATTATTGCTTGTAATTATTATGTTCTCTCAATGAGCGTATTGTAATTTCTAAATGAGAATAAAGATCTTAAGCCTTAAACTTTAATATAAACGGTCGCACCGAAGCAAATTTAAGATCTCTTTGCGCCCTTTCCCTTTGACACCGAGTCCCTTTCATCGTGTCAGCTATTCATCGCCGCTGACTTGTGTAAGAATGCTTTTCACAGTATAATAACACAATTACGGTACCTACCCCCATTTCTATTTCTATTGCACTCAAGGAACGTGTTGCGAGAGCTTTAAGCCCCAGTTGAGAATACAATTTCCCGCTTATAACACCTTAATGGGCAACGTTATACCTGGACTATTTCTGGAGCCTTAGCCTCGTGTACAGACACGAGACACGAGCAATATCCACCTTAGAAAAGTATTTAACAATTTCTCTCTACACGGTTACAGCTTAAATCTATCTATCTTTCTACATAAATTAATAAAAATAAATTGCTGTTCGTTAGTCTCTCTAAAACACAAAAACGGCTTCACCTATTTATTTACTTTCCTTTTTGTTTTGTTCGCTCTAATATAAGGATGGTTAAAAAAACTCTGTACTTTTAAATGAAACAACTTTAACGGATCTATTCGCGTTTATTTAACACATTGATTTTATCTAATTTTATTCTGACGTCTCAAACACTATTCAGGGTCCGTGGTCACAGGGAGACCATCTCTGTATCATCTCTGTATTAAACTAAAATTGGTTATTGTTTTGAAAAAAGTTTGTTTAGGATACCGAAATGTAAAATGGCACTCATGGCCACAGGGGTGGTTCAAAGGTCAGGAATACAAAACAACAGTGAATTGTGCATACAAAGCGTCACGCCTTGTAATCCCCAAGAGGGTAAGCTAAATCCAAGGCCGTCCGAGCCAAAAAGTATGAGTTTACATGAAAAACTGTTTAAAAAAGCCCGTTCCTACACAATCACAAACCCCTTATCACTTGCAGGTTCCATTGGGTCAACTGTAATTTGTCAACTGATTTCGAGTTAGAGTCACATTTAAGCTGTAACTCAAAATCACTTACTCGTCCGTTAAGACAACCTGCAAGTGACGATACACAACTATACAAACACTGATGGCACATTATTTACAAGTAACATACCAACAAGGGCATTAAAATAAAAGTTTTACTAACCTGTAGTTTTTTTGCAGCCCGTGGTCAAGGAGGGTTTCCTGATGAAGCAGACGCGCAGCTTCCAGCGCTGGCAGCGCCGCTACTTCAGGCTGCGCGGGCGCACGCTCTACTACGCCAAGGAGAAGGACGTGAGTCGATCATTTTGTTTATCTTATTAGTATTTTAAAGATAAAATTTGTATGTATAAATGTGTACATTGTATCATTACAATGTACATCTGTGAATCACGATCTAATTTCGACCACTGGGCGACCACTAGTAATGATAAATAAGCTTATTATAAAGTGTCTGGTTACATACAACACAAAACAGCTTGGATTTAAAATATTACATTATTGCAACACGTGTAGTAATTACGTCACTACAAAACGATCTAATTGAGTTAATTACTTAAAGTTATTTATCGTGACACGTTGTCGACAAAGTGAGTACACGTGTAGGTGATTATATAAGACCTGTCAACTGTTTATTTAGATCAACAGACACGTTCGTAACTTGTATAACAAATACGTCATCAGCACTCGTGAGTTCCCGTCGTTGTGGTTATTGTGCGACAAGCTCTCCTTTTGATCGCCTCTGTGGTCTAGTGGTTAAGACCACCGGTGTAGACATGGGTACATGTTCGTGTACTCGGTTTGGTTGGTCGCAGAGCTTGTTAGCCCACCTGGCTAACTACCACCATCATATCTAAATGTGTTGCCATAACATCAATGTTTGTAGCATTTTTGTGTTCCGGCAGCTAGATAAGATAACCAGTGCCTCAGTAGTTGAGGAATCTGGGTGAAGTGCGCTTTTACCTTCGGCCTTATCAAAAAAAGCTGGCCTAAAACAAAATAGACAGACTACATAATTATTCTGTGCAGTCTAGACTATGGTACCGTTAAATGTTTAAGGCGCTAACAACCATGAAACAGCACTCTCTGTCGATCTGCATATAAGCAAATAGAGTGAGAACAGTGCGGGATCCGCTGAATTAAAGCCAAAAAAACCGCTATTAATAATTAATCATGTAAATAGATACTGTTTACAGTTGTTTTTTTATTTCTGTAAAGGAAATTTCATAGTTTTACATTTTGGAAACAATAACATTATTGCTAATAAAGTCTTTTATATTATATTAAAACATATTTTTTTTGGCGTCGTATGTTGTATTTTTTTTATAGAAATCATGCATAAAGAAGCGTATTTCAGTGTTCAGCGCCTTAAGGATAAGGATTTCTTAATCGTATCTAGTGGACTAGTGGTGCTATTACATGGGATAGGAGCATACGACGAGTTTTCGGGGGGTATATTATTGCACTGGGTTGTCGGTTGGGCTTGTTTTAAGTCCACCTGACAGCTACCTATGTAAATATAAATCAAATCACTAAGAATAAGAATAAGAACATGTTTATTTGGTGCACAAACAACACATTGAGAACAATAATATCAAATTCCTTAAATCTAGAATAGGTATTATAATTAAATATTTAAAAACTAACAAATAATGCAGCCAAAATGGTTGCCACTCAGCATGTGTCATGTGTCACGCTGGTTTTCAGTGGAAACCAGTGAGAGAGATGTAACTTAATTTATAAATACATAAAAATTTACTTACGTCTTATTTTACGCTACTTAAAAGCCATTTAATAACTAAAATAAGTCCGAGAACAAACATCAACAAGAACCAAAAACTTTAGTATTATCTGTGTCGCCACGCAGTCGGTACCGACGGGAGCCGTGTTCTTTGCGCGCGAAGTTCTACCATCTCTCATCCACACGTACTTGCATTGAGCGCGCGACGACTCTGTTCGCGCCTTATAGAAAAGCTGACGATTTGCTTGGGTCAGTCTCTCGTTTACATATAGTGGATGAGCATTTGTGCCACTTGTGCTTGGGCAAGCCCAGGCACTCAGTAGTGACGCCGCGTCGCACTCGCTCCGCCGCCGCAAGCAAGCAAGCGGTGCGCGGGGCGCAACCAGCGAACGCGGACGGGGTGCCGGTGCTCCCTTCATGCTGGCACGCCGCATTACACCTGCACGCTCAGCACTTACTAGGTCGCTTTCACAGAGAGCTACGCCCAGCTTTTGAGCAATAGTGAGCGCTATATGCAAGGCATTCTCATTTGCAGTTTCCGGGACTCCCCAGTAATTTCAATGTCGTTACATAAAAGCTCCTGATCACGATCGTTGAGATCAGCTTGAAGCGAGGCGATCGTCTGTTCTAACACCGTAATACAGCTGCTGTGGCCAGATTCCTCTTGCTGGCGCTGCTCGATACCGTCGACGCGCGCCGTCAGATCGTCGATCCTGCTGTTACACGCATTGACCGCACTGCCAAGCTCACATAATGTGTTAAGAAGTTCTTGCATCTCAGTTCGCATAGTCGTCACTTCTTCGCGTAGAAGTCGCATCTCAACAACCAAATTATTAAGCACCAGCAACAGGAGGCGATGCTGGAACTGGAGGTTTACCACGAGTACGTTTGGTAACATTGCCGTCAGATGGCTTTAAAGGCGTATCGGTATTATCAGCCTTTGGTACTTTATTTTTACACTCTTGACATTGCCATTCCTTTTTATGATCGGCGGTCATAGTATTATTATAAAAGCGTCTTTCGCTTACATTTACGCATAAAATATCAAAAACTTATTATATTAATTCGGGCAGACATATTGTCAAAGGCATCAGAGTAGCGAACGCGCGTGTTACATAATGAAATATGTCAAAGTTTGTTTATATATTTTACAAGATTATAAGGATAAATGTACCGAGTACATAAACAAATTAAATCTACAAAAAAAGGTACACGTCTAACGCAGAGAACCGCGCTCCGAGCACTTTATATATCAACCTTTTGTTCTCCTATTTTTACCTTGGAAATTACATTACTCCGAAAAACATTAAAAGGGAAACAAATACATACAAATGTGAAACACAACAAAGCAAACATGATACAAGCACAGTGGCTTGTAAATATTGTTCGATTGTAAACTAAGTTGATGTTTATGTATTTTGAAAGTTAACAATAAACTTTAACTGCCTCTGTGGTGTGTGGTTAAAACTACCGGTGACAGACCCAGACGTCCTTTCCCAGCAGGAGGTACATGTTTGTACTTGGTTTGGCTGGTGGTTGGGGTTGTTTTATATCGGCCTGGATAGGTACCACCATCTTATCTAAATATGACGCCTTAACTAGAGAGAAAATAGCAATTTCCTCAGTGTTTGAGATTCTGGGTGAAGACGCAAAAAGTATCTCTAAGGTGCCTCTCTGAGGCCATCAGCAACACGAACTTTAACTAACAATTTATCTAAATCATCATCAGCTCATTTTTATGTCCCCACTGCTGGGGCACGAGCTTTCCCTATGGATGGATACAATGGATAGGGAGAACGGGCCATAAACCACCACGCGGGCCCAGTGTGGATTGGTGGTTGTTAACGACTGCTAATGCAGCCGGGACCAACGGCTTTACGTGCCTTCCGAAGCACGCAGGAGCTCGAGATGAAAATTTTTGGGTCATCCATCCGATGACCGGCCTTTGCGAAAGTTGCTTTACCTCAGCACACGCAGACCAGGCGCGTTAACCACTGCGCCATCGAGCTCCTCGATTTAAATGTATTAATGAAATGAAAGAGATATTAAAGATACTTTAGATACTTTTTTCGTCTTTTTGTAAAATTGTGTTAATGCAGGTACTCGGTATTTACAAACTACCGTTACGCGGTCTCGCTCGCCCACCGACGATATAATAGTTGGGTCTTTATTAAATACTAGCGGCCCGACCCTGCTCCGAACGGGTGGACTTAGCCTAGACTATAGCCTATGTTACTTGGCTCTAATGTAGCATTCTAATGGTGAAAGAATTTTTAAAATTGGTCCAGTACTTTTTGAGTTTATTCAAAATACAAAAATACAAAGGTTTCCTCTTTATAATATTAGTATAGACTAGCGGCCCGTCCCGGCTTCGCACCGGTGGATTTTTTTTTTTAATATAGCCTATATTACTCAGCGCTAATGTAGCATTCTGACGGTGAAATAATTTTTTAAATCGGTCCAGTAGTTTGAGTTTATTCGTTACAAACAAATATAAAACTTTCCTCTTTATAATATTACTAGCGGCCCGTCCCTGCTTCGCACGGGTGGACATTTACACGGGTTTTTGTGATATAGTCTATGTTATTCAGCGCTAATGTAGCGTTTTAATGGCGAAAGAATTTATCGGTCCAGTAGTTTTTGGCTTTATTCGTTACAAACATACAAAACTACAAAGCTTTCCTCTTTATAATATTAGTACAGAAATAAAAATGTATTTATCCACTTTCGTTAAACATCAGCATCATCATCATCTTCATCGTTACCTCAGCCTAAAGACGTCCACTGCTGGACAAAGATCTGGACAAACCAAGTGAGAACCTCAGTTAAGCTACGTTACAGGCCCTCCCGCTGTATCGCTGCATCATATAGCATATTAACCTCTTTTTAGGTTATAAAAAATCGTGTTTAGGTCAAATAAAAACGGTTGATATTTTGAAGAGCTGTTACGACATTTGTGCTTCATGTTTTGGAATGAATCGTTGTTGTGCTAAACACCCCTTTTTTATTACGTTACGACGGCCGACATGATTTGATAAGTAGGCCTACAGTGCATCTTTTTGTTTCGCCTGTCGTCTTATTTCTATCAGTTCTAGAGCATAATATAGAGTTGATACAATTCCTTTAACTCAATTATTATACATTTGTTTTAGATTAAGGGGAAGTATACGTATATTGTGTCATACGTAAACGTAAGTGATTAAAGACATAGTTTTACAGCTCTATATACCTACTTAACACGATAAATCAAAACAAAACAAAAAATAAAGTACCTTGTTAAGTATTCAAATTATTATACACCATATTAATGTAATAATTGAAGAACATGGAAATTAATATTCGGTTGCATTCGGAAATGCGATGATTACCGAGAGACATTACAATATAGAAGCACTGTCACGTACTTACATACGAAATGGAAAGAGTTACCCAATGTGAGCAACAAAAAGTTTTTAATTAAATTTCCCAAGACGTTGGTAACTCTGCGGTATAATATGTTTTTTCGGGAACGAGAATTTAGAATTCTTTAGCAGGTACTCGACTCTTATTTAATTTTCTTTTTTTTTTATAAATCTCGTTCGTATACTACTATTTTGGCTGTGCGATATTACCTATTACCTATTACCTAATTTGTACGGCCATACGAGTAACTTACACCAGTCTCAAATCCAGAGGTCCCGCGATCGAAACCTAGCAGAGGCAAATATTATATTATTGTACTGAGTTTGGTTGGTAGTAGAACTTCTTTATAGTCTACCTGGCTAGCTATCACTATCTTCTAGTCTATCGCCGTAGCATTGCTGTGTTCAGTAGTTAAAGAATCCGGTTAAAGTGTGTGTGGGTCATAACAAACGTGCACTTCCACGATCTTAAGCCGTAGTCATTGACGTTAGGGATACTTTTCGTTCTCTCGATTTCCGATTGTTATTTTTGTTCTTTATAGATCAGTAGGCATTAATGACCCCGTTTCACCTGATGTTAAACAGAAGCACAGTCCAGATGCGAAGACAGCTAATAGATCAGTTTTCGGCCACACAAGTCGTCCTACCTCGCCAACCCACAAATTGCTTCTTCGCACGTTACGTCTGACGATCTGATTTGATATTTGTGCACACGTTATGTCCCCCCTAGGGCTGACGAGCTCGTTGTAAATATTTAAGGCAGCCAGCGCAGGGGGGGAGGGGTAGGCGTACACCTTAACTAGACGGCTGGGCGCCGGCCGCCCGCACAAGCAGCGGCCGCCCGACTTAGCAGTTTCAGTTCAGTCAGTCAGTCGCGCTCCAGGCGCCAAACTGATCAGACGCACGAGTTATATCGTTCGCGCCGAATACCGGGCGTGCATATAAACAAGGAGTCATCAATGAAAATCAACTGAGATACTTCGTGTGCGCAATCATTCTTGCCTTATTCATTTGTTCTACAACTGTGCTCTTATTGTACGTGTTGCTGTTGTGTAGTGTGTAGTACTGACCTAATTCTTATTTTGATGCTGTTGCACAATACGGGCGCACACCGCGAGTCCGCGACCGCCGCCGGATCGGACAAATAGCGTGAGTACACAGCTTTTGTTTTTCAACATGGCAAATTTAATTTGGCATCCTGTATACATTCTACCTACGTAAATACTTTGGTGCGAACCTGCCGAATATCGCGGGAACTTGAAGCTGAGCTTTGGAGTGCTTTGAGGGCTTTAACAGCCGTAATTGGAGTAGTTTTGTTTTTTATTACATATTATAATAACACGCTAACAGAATTAGATTTGTATGATACAAAACACATGATAATACAATTCACAGCACAAAAAAAAAAAAACAAAAAAGGGAGAAACATAAAAAAAAGTTTAAGAAAAGTGGAATGAAATTAAATTTACATTTAGTTTTCCTAGAAAATGAAAACGTTGAAATTTGGATTGTTTTACCTTTTTGGGATTGTAACTATCGTGTTGATTGTGTCTACTTTAATAGTGCTCTCATTATAATGATCTTCATGAGCCCACAAATGCTACACAGCCGAGCCCAGGCGAGAACGAAATACCATATGGAGAAATCGAGCCATATCCGACTATGCAGGCTCAAAGCGGATTGGTGGATTTTAACGACTAGGTACCTACTCGTGCAACGTACCTACGTTCCATTCGCCAACAACCAGGATTAAACTTCCGAGTGCCTTCCGAAGTACCTACCTAAGGAATACCCTATTATAAACACACCTATTGTTTTCTGAAGCAGCGTAGTGGCATCAGTCTTTGACACTAACTAATGATTTATTTTTTCCCTCTTTAATTATTAAAAATAGGAATCAGCAACTGGTCTTTAGTCTTTAGCAATAACTGAAAACAGACTACCTGCTTCCTAGCTATCATTCACGAAAACACCTTCGAACACTTACACTTAAACTTAAAGCTTTTTACCGACGAAAACAGCTTCGAACACGTACATTTTTTACCAACGAAAACAGCATTGAACACTTAACACTTAAACTTAAAGTTTTTTACCGACGAAAACAGCTTAGAACACTTACACTTAAACCTCTAATGTTTTTACCGACAAAAACAGCTTCGAACACTTACACTTACACTTAAACCGTCTAATTACAAAAATCGGTACGGTAAATACTGTATCAAAGTTAGTTCGAGGACTAAAATGTGTTTTTATTACAAATCTTCCTGTAAATATTACAAAGCATCGTGGCCATATTTAGTCGTTTGATAAACTAGGGGTCACGTGGGTTTGGTACTATAGAAAGTCCACGGGCTAGGGAAAAACTTGATTTCGTAATAAAGTTTTCGTTAGTCCAAGACAAGAAAGATAGTCCAGGTCTTGTAATAAGACAAAGTGTCGAACATTGGTGCCAATTCGATAGGTACATGCGGACGTTACACATTGAAATGAAACAATTCAAACACATTTAAGTACTCGCCTCTAATTTGCATGGCATGCATGATTTAATAGCCGAATTAACAACACCGCAGTCTCCCTGTGACCGCAAATTGTAAATGGACGAAAACATCAGAATAATATGTAAATTATATGTAAGCAGACCCGTAAAAAGCGTTACATTTGAATAAATTTACCTAGCAATCTAGCAAAACATCTCGGTGGCCGAGTGGGAAAGCGCTCGACCCGATACCCGAAGGTCCCGGGTTATATTCCCTTCCCAGGTCGGGCAAAGTGTGTTTCGGATTTTTCGATGCATAGCCCGGGTTTGTGATCACCAACCCGCATTTGGCAAGGTGGGTGATTAAGCCATTACCCATCAATTGTAGCGATGACTTGATTTCAATGATGGCGGTTATAGGCTATTCACTTACTACCTAGCTATCTATTTACTGCATTAACCAGTAAATAAACTTAGTATGTAGTTAGAATCTGTTTTCACATGTTTATAAAACATACTACTGATTTAAATTCAGGTCAAGTGATGACACACGAAAATGTTTAAAAGTAAGTAAGTCATAATATTTTAAATTTAAAACCGTAAAGTAGAGCATACGAGAAATGGCTGGCGAAATGCAAACAAAGTTATTTTTAAACGCATTCCAGCATACATTGTGTTACTTGGCTCATCGAAATTTCAACTCAGTATAAGGTAATATGACTTTGTATAAAAAAAAATAGTTTATTCTTAAAGTCTCAAATCCAACCGGGCGATATGGGGTCCTTCAAACGTGCCGTGCGTGAACAGGCACCATGCTGGGTTGTTTTCACGCTGCACCAGTTAACGTCGCATCTGGACTTCACATTCACTTAACATCAGGTGAAATAGAGTCATTTGCCGTGCGAAGTATAAATAAAACCTAGGCTATATTTTATTTTGATAAACAATACTTTGCGGATAAATATGAAATCCACTATTATTGATTTTTTTTTCTCTATGATATCTCGAATAGTTATTTATAATAGGTGATTCGTTTCACACGGCTTGTGGGACCCTTAACGTTCCTCGCCGCCCCCAAACAAGCCCGGTGAAGCTGAAAATGCCGTCTGAGGCAATCAGCAATCTCTCTCAAAAAAAAAAATACTTGTAGTTACTAACCGCGTTAATTATTAGAATGCTATATTTATTAAACCTTTTGTTTAACTGTACTGGAAAATCAGCGTATACTGGTCATTGTCAGGTTATTGACGCTTGTTACACGTATAACATGCGCATTGCTGACCCTCGGAAAAAGTGACGGTAGCACGGAGCTACTTATGAACCAAGTGTACCATTGATCACAGCTCCCGTTCTCTAAAGTTGTCTTCCACATGTAGTTCCACTAGAGACGTCTAGAACACTAGGGATACCCATTTTAAGTTTTTGGCTGGGGTCTTCTCAGTACTAACAACCAGAGTAGAGTCACAAAAATGTATTATCCTACTAATATTATAAACGCGAAAGTTTGTAAGTATGGATGGATATTTGTTACACTTTCACGTAAAAACTACTGAATGGATTTTAATGAAACTTTCCTCATATACAGACCATGACCCAGACCAGCATATAGGATACTAATTTTTTTTGTTACTTTACGCTTCGCGAACGAAGTCGCGGGCAACAACTAGTTTATATATTTATATTATTATACTATCATGCTATACCGAATCCCCTCCAAAATACTATCTATTAGATCTGATACTGAACAAACCTTTCCCTTTATACTTATGTCATTATGTAGCTAAATAAGGATTGAGATGCCGAACTAAATAATTACAGTGGAGTTTTGTATGGGAGGCAAAAATATGCATGGCATAAGTTACGGATCTACTCGCGTTTATTTTACACATTAATTTAATTTTAATGTTCATCCTGCGACGTTCCGAACCCTTTCTCGGATCCGTGTATTTTTAGACTTGTGTTTCTTGGAAAAAACTGTTAGTATTTTTCAAACGTCTCTGTAGAACTATAATAATAACTTGTTTTTGTTATGTTTATATAATTTTTAAAGCAAATTTTGTTGCGAAACAAATTACAAAAACACAAATGTTGAAAAAATTTCCACGAGCAGGATTTTAAAAATTATATAAACAAAACAAAAACATTTTATAAATAGCTTGCCTACTTCTTTACTGATCTTTATTAGTATTTGTAAAAATATTATGATCAGATGTTAATGACAGTAGTTGTTGACATTGAATGGGCGCCTTTGGCTTTCAAAGTAAACACTAGTAATTTGTGCTGAATAATTTCGGCGGGCTGGTTAGAACCACTATAGCTCAATTGGAAGAGCACCTGACCCGCTATGTCAGAAGGGTGCAGGTTCAAATCCTGCTCGTGGAAATTTTTTCAACATTTGTTTTTTTGTATAATAATAATTGTCACTGTGTACGAGTCGTTTTATTTCTCATTTACATGTGTTTCAATTTATATGCCTACATTGAATAGAGAGTTTTCATATAATTTTGAAGAGACAGAAAAGCTGAAAGTAGTCGTTTGTGGGATTAAACAAATGTAACTCGGAGAGTGCTGAATATGAAATGCTAATGGAAGCTAGGGCAGGAAGGTGGGTGGACTGTTTGAGGAATATTATGACTTAGAGAGCCTTTGGCTGTTGACCGGCGGGAATGACGCAGGTAAACGATTAAGTATGCTGCGCCGCCCCCAAATATAAATAGCATCAGGGCTGCAGGATAGTGACTCATCAATCTCTTCATACAAGTATAAAGGAGTTGTAACAAATAAATGAATTAATAAATAAATAATATTTAATTTCCCTGATACTTTTACAATGGCATTTTATACTGAATTCTGCTAATAACAATAAATATTTACCAAAAAAGGAAATGTCTATGGGTTGTACAAATAAACAGAGAATAAGCTGCGAATAGTTATTCCGTGTTTTGTTCCCGTCATGTAAACATTTCGATTCAAATTAGAGTAAAAGAGACAAAACACGGAATAAGTAATCGACGTTCTTTTTTGTTTATTTGCAAGGCATTGGGTTTGGAGAAGCAACCTGCGGGTCAACAAGTGAGGATGCCTAGTGTGCCACATTTTGAGAGAGATTGCTGATTGCCTCAGACGGCATTTTCAGCTTCACCGGGCTTGTTTGGGAGCGGCGAGGAACGTAAAGGGTCCCTCAAGCCGTGTGAAACGAATCACTTTCGGAGGTTTTTTAGAGGGAACGGTATCGCGCACTAGTGCGCGATACCGTGCCCTACTAGATTCTACGAAGGGTTCGAATCGGATCGGGCCTCCACTTGTTGTTATGGCATTTGGACTCTGCTTGTGCCTAATATCAGGCAGAGCGGACTCATTTACCAAACTCTCTTTAATAAAATCCTAGCAACATTTTCGTAATAGGTCATTATCATCATCATCATCAGCTCATTTTATGTCCCCACTGATTGAGCACGAGCCTTCCCTATGGAGGCATAGGAAGAACGGGCCATAAACCACCACGCGGGTCCAGTGTGGATTGGTGGTTGTTAACGACTGCTAATGCAGCCGGGACAACGGCTTTACGTGCCTTCCGCAACACGGAGGAGCTCGAGATAATACATTTTTGGTCACCCATCCGATGACCGGCCTTTGCGAAAGTCGCTTAACCTCAGCACTCGCAGACCGGGCGCGTTAACCACTGCGCCATCGAGCTCCTCAATTTCATCAATAAATCGATTATCAATTTATTCAAAATGTCCAATTTCTGGCAATAGTGTTAAAAGTGATTATAGCGGGTTTTGATACCAAACTAATTCCAATCTTAGTAAACTTGTAAGTACACACGCCTGCACATCAACCTACCACAAACTGTCAAATTTCCTCAATACACTTTGAACCTTATGTCTAAACTATATGGTTGAAAATTAATTGAAAAAAATTTGACAGTTTTGGATAGGTTGATGTGCTGGCGTCTGCACCTTAAATTTTATTGAATTAGCTGTTACATTGAGTTGTGTACAATTTGTAATTGGGATACATAGATGTATCAAGTATTTATGGTACATGTTAAATGTGATCACTATTCTGATGGTGTACCTTTAAAAGTAAAATAACAATCCCTTAAACTTTGCGTTCTAATAATAATACAAAGAAACAATAAGTTGGTGCATACACTCAGCATAATATCGAGGTACCGGATTGGCACAAATCACTACACGTAAGTAGCTATAAAAGAACCCTGACTTCCATATTTCTGGTGTGTTGGCTTTATAGTTCCTGACATTTTGCGATCGGCCAGAGCGTGAGTGGCATTCCACTTTATTTTAAGAATGCCAATAATATATTATGAATAATATTATTTTATTGAAGCCCGGATATTTCATTTCTCGGAGTGTAACATTAAAAGGTATGCGGCTGTGACCCAGATACGTCAGAATATTAAAGAATGCTTCGCTTGTATGGATAAGGCAATTCAGGCGGTATTGTACGACGAAAAAAGACGCAATAACAAGAACAGATTACTTTTTAAGGAATATGTAGGTAGATACTATATAATGGGATATTAGTTAGATAATACGCGTATATATTCGATGGAAAATACCTAGATACCTAGTCGTAATAGTAACAGGCATTTGTGGTTTACATTTACGAGTAGCAGGCATTTCTCGATTATTTAAATCTGGTTTATTCTAAATGATGTGCTGAGCTTCCATTTTCAGTACTATTCTCACGAGGCGTTACATTTTTCAATAACAAAATAAACTTTATATTTATGTTAAAAAGAAAATGAAACTAAACGAGCTATCTCTAACCGAACTTGCTCAGTATAGAAATAAATAAGGGATGGATAGGCCGTGGGAAAGTAATGGCTGAAGCTCTTAGTCAGTCGAATATAGTGCAAACGATACTAACTAAACGGTTATCGTGCCATCTAAAGCACCGAAGAGTTGTAGATTTTTCAGTTCCACCCGCTACCTGGCATTGCGCAAGCTCCTTACCTTGCGAGATCGCATTTCCAGCGATCGTGCTAGCTCAAAAAAAAAATGAGCTCGCGATATTACTTTCATAATATTTTTGCTTAATGAGCTTGGCTCGCAACTAAGTGCCCCACAAATTTTATTAATCGTTTCAAGCTTAGAAATAAGGAAGTGTGCAAACATTAGGTTGTTCACACACAAAGACGGATGTCGTTGCGGCGTGCGTCAATGCGACTTTCATATCGCAAGGAGTTGTATGACACCGTTCGTAGAAACACACGCGTGTGACACATTGACGCGCGTCAATGCAGCAAGCATGCATGAGCTGGATTGTCATCCGTCATAACTTCTTTTTGGAAAGCGTTTGCTAATCGCCTTAGACGGCTCTTCCAGCGTCACCGAACTTTTTTGGGGGGCGGTCGGAGAGAAACTTATAGGGTTCCTCAAGCCGCTTGATCGAAACACCGTCATAGGGTTTTTAGAGGGTATGATATCATGCAAGCGTATCCCTTTTCCCTACTAGATTCTGCGAAGGGTTCGTATCGGGTCGGTGCGCAGTGACGCGCGGCTTTTTGAAAGGAAAGTTGTCTTACGGTCGACAGGTATCGATGCCGCATCGTCACGTCGTTCTAACAGACGACAGTGAGGCACATCACTACTGGCCCCAATCCGATCCCGAACCCCTCGGAAAAGCTAGTTCCCCTAGTGTTCTTCTAGAAAACCTCTGACGGCGTTTCGTTTTACTATATAGACTTGAGGAACCTTTTAAGTTTATCGCCGCCCTCAAAAAAGTCCGGTGACGCTGAAAACACCGTCTCAGACAAACAGCAAACACTCTTTAAAAAAAAAAAACATCACTGCTACTGCAGCACTGACGCACGACACTACGGTAGTCGCATTGACGTAGCCGCGTGTCGCTCCAACATCTGTCGTTGTGTGTGAATCGCCTTATAATTCGTGCGGCCTGGGGACGATCAACTGACACCGTGAGATAAGGCTGCTGCGCCGCACATCTGCCGTTTCTCCGCTTAATTAGGGAGTTCCTTCAGCAGGGGTGCGATTACTGAGACTTACGGGCGGGCATCTTGAAATAAAAAAATACACGGCGTGTTATAATCATTTTTGTGGGATTAAATTTCAAAATGTATAAAATTATAAACATGTTTAATGGCTAAAGCGCTTTCAAGCAGCTTGAAATAATATTTCGACCAATGTTTTAAGTAAATTTTGTTTCTTTGTGTTATTAATTGCATGCTCAATCTGAGAAACTGTTGCTACTAGTTTAAGAAATCATACTCCAACGTAACCTGCAATATATGTACAATTTGTAGATTTAGGTATCATCACCATCATCATCATAAGCCCATACTAGCCCACTGCTGGATTTAGGTATACATTGAAATAATTATTAACACTAATTTTAGCTTTGTTTATTGATGTCTTTATATTTCAATACAGATTTCGGCACAGTTGCTTTTGGCCATGATCACGCGTTAAAATACCGTTTGTGGCTATGACAATAAATAAAGATTTGAGAATTTGCTGTGTCACAGTCAAAATACCTAGTCACCGAAGAATTATTGCCATCGGTTCCAAAATCGCACCCCTGCGGTAAAAGTCTGCTCGTCTGCGTTCCTGTGAACTGTCACTCGGTAATGAGATCAAACGTACTTACTTTATTAGGTGTCACGGGAGAACTTCTGAATAAGGAATATTTAAACTGTTAAATTGGAAAATATAGCAAAGAAAGTACCTGACTAGTTTATTTTTAAAGGAGAGCCGCAAATTGACGCAAACACGGAGTCCTACTTGTAATTTGGTCAGTGTTTAGTTACCATTATAAACTTTATAAACATTATAAACCATTATAAATTGAATTTGCCATTATAAACAGGGCCATATTTTTAAAATACGAGGAATTGCACCAGACCACCTCAGACTAATTTTTTAATCGGCTTTTAATTTTAGATGACATACTAGAGTTATGAAGTCATCTAAAATTAAAAGCCGATTAAAAAGTGGAAATAATTTATTTGTATTACAAAATAAATATTTGATCAGCAAAATTATTATTTGGTCAGCAGTGTTATACAATCGATCAACATAAGAAATCCTTACTGTTGGTAAGGTAGAGTTATTTTTTTTTTATAAGTTGCAGACTGATTTAGAAATATTTGCTGACCATAAGTTGCTGTGCTACTAGCTTTTTTGCTGCCCAATTAGCATTTTTTTGCTAACAAAAGTACGAATACTTTGCTAACCGTTTAAATAACCTTTAAATAACCCTTAAAAAATTAGTCTGAGGTTGTCTGGTTCAATCCCTCGGCTTTTTTTATACAATGAACTGTTAGCATCAGCGAAATCAAACGAGAATTGCAACTCTTCACCTTCTTTGTTACCGGGAGGCACAGCTTTCTTTTAAATAGTAAGGTTGTTATAGTGACGCCTCAGTGGCCAAGTGCCAAAGCGCTCGGCCCGATACCGGATAGTCCCGGGTTCAATGCCCAGGTCAGGAAAAGTGTTTCGGATGTTTCAAAGCATAGCCCGGTTATGTGAACTCCAACCTGCATTTGGAAAGCGTGGTGATAAAGCCAATACCTGTATATTGTAGCGATGACTTGAATTTGTAGTGGTGGTAATGGTAGAATGGTGCGCCACAATGAGGAAAGATAAAGGGAAGATCTTCCTCCGAGCTGGGTGGTATAGCTCGGGGACCGAGGTCCAGGGACCGAGGTCCCCGAGGTACCACCGAGGTACCACCACTACAGTGGTGACCCCAACGTGATACATCACGCGATCTTCGTCATAGATCATACGAGGTGGCGTGATCCGGTGCTGCGTTCAAGCGTGCGAACCTACTTGCTTGACCGCTACAAATTCAATGAGATGCCTTTGCCCAACAGCGGCAGTTATAAGCTATTTACTAACTTAGTAAGGTCGGTAAATGATGCTCTGTCTGATGTTAAGCAGAAACAGAGTCCAGATGCGAAGACAGATAGTGGAGTAGGACTGTGCCTCTCTACCCTCACCTTGCCAACCCACAAGTTGCTTCTTCAAGCTTTGTTTAAAGGATCCCTTGTTGTAAGACTTGATTGCAATGAGAGGCCCTTGCCCAGCAGCGGCAGCTATAGGCTGTTTACGTACTTAGTTACGGCGGTAAATGATGCTCTGAATGATGTTAAGCAGAAACAGACGTTTCGGTGCACGCCTCCTGACTCCTTTGATGATCAATTCCCAAAATTCACACTTCGTTTATATGGGGTACATATAACATTGGCCGCTTCCTGATAATGTTCATTTATTTATAACCACACTGTCCTCAAACTACTATTTGGGAATGTTTCATTTAACTCCTTAATTATTTCACTTCCTAAAATTCCCACTTTTCCAAAACCACCTCTTTTTAGAAAGCCTAGTACTTCCTACATTGACTTAACTATTAACTAAGCTGTGGCTTCCTACTTATATTGGCAATGAAAAGTAGCTATAATCATCTTTATATTACGATGATAACTGACCATTTGAGCTCGTTTAAAGGACCTCTGTAGTACGAAGGAGGAAATACGTGTGCTGGGATTGAACTACATTGTTTGGTGGTGAAATGCCATACAGCACCTATTGTGTGACTGCGACTCTCAGGCTTGGAAAATAATGGGACTCCTGGGGTCGGCCTATCCGAAACCGGAGGACTTCAGGCTCTTCGCTCATAAGGACGTTGCCAAACTTATGGCATCTATCTTTACAGAGGAAGAAGAGTGAAAAGATGGGGTGGCACAAAAGATCCCGATGGGTCGAAGTGTTACTGCGAGAGGGAAACCTCTGCAGGCCCCACTAAGATAAGATAAGATTAAACGCCAAACAAAGTCTCGTTTTCGTTAACGTGATTGAATGGTGCATACAATTCGTAATCAGGATTCTGTTTTCGTTCACGGCAATTCGCGGCTCTCTTTTATAAAGCTCTTCAAAGTAAACTAGTCACTTTCCTTGATATAATTTCTAATTCAGCCGAATTCTATTCAGCAGACTAAACAGAATGGTACGAAAACTGTTCTTAGAATCGATTTCCCGTTTCTCTAGGGAAGGGACAGCCCACCTTTTTATCGTTTCCCTAAATTTGATTTTACGGGGCACGACTCGGAATTAAGTCGGGACTGATATGGATTAGAGAACGAAGTTTTATTAATGGATTCGGCCGCTTTAGATTATTAATGAAATTGCTGGCTAGGTCTGGAATAAAAACACATGCGAAAAAAAAATTTGGTAGCATTATCGAGTTTTAACTTACAAAGGATAAAATAATATGTAAGATAAACGCGGGAAGACAGGTTTGTTTGTAGTAGGTACATAGAAGTAGCAGTTGCGTATTTTCATTTCAAATAATTTAACATAAAACTAAAAATAATTTTTTTTATGCATGAATGTTGAATATTTGTTAAACCTGTAATTTTAATAAACTTTCATTTTTCTGCTAATAAATATTTGAGTTCAAGGCATGTATTTATCATGGAATAATTGCTTTGTTCCTTTTGCCATTAGATAATGATATTCCAAAAAAAAAAGTGCGAAGTTTTTCATCATTTCCCGCGATAAGGTTCGTAAGAAATTATTTATGACAAAGTTAAATCACCTTTCTGAAAGTTCGCAGCAGTGACGGGCCGTAACCGAATCACTAGGGCGCGTTGCATTATGTATGGGCTGAATGAGATTTGGTATGATAATACTTCGGTTTATGTAAGGCGGTCGTTACTTTTCATATGATGTTCCATGCAGGAAGGTGGTGGTGTAGGGTCACCAGTGTTCTATAGGAACCATCAGCGATCGACTTTTTCTTTCCGTAATCTTTCAAAATAAGGGTCAATAACTGTAGTATTGTTCATTAAATTATATATTTTAAGTAATATTGTGTGTACTTATATTATTTTTTATGCATAATCATCATCATCAGATCATTTTATGTCCCCACTGCTGGGGCACGAGCCTTCCTTATGGGCCCGGTACGGATTGGTGGTTGTTAACGACTGCCAATGCAGCCGGGACCAACGGCTTTACGTGCCTTCTGAAGCACGGAGGAGCTCGAGATGATACATTTTTGGTCACCCATCCGATGTCCGGCCTTTGCGAAAGTTGCTTAGCCTCAGCACTCGCAGACCGGGCGCGTTAACCGCTGCGCCATGGAGCTCCTCATGCACAATATATTTTTGTATTTTTACTAGACGTTCATAAATGCAAGGATTTTAATTTCATTTTATTTCAACTGAATTAAGACTTTTGCTACAATTGAATACAGACCACATGCTCCCTAGCTGTAATGCCGTAAAATTAAAAAAAAAATTGGTGACAATTCATTTTTGAAAAAGCAAAGTGTTGAAAAAGTTCCACGAGCGGGATTCGAACCCGCACATGCCGACATGCCGGGTCAGGTGCACTGCCAACTATGCTATCGTGGCTCAGTTATCTTTTAGAGTACTGTAGTGGTACTGTATGACATTGTGGAAATTGGAACTTTTACCTGAGGTAAATTTGTTAATTTAGATTTTTAATTTTGTTTTTTTCACATGTGATTGTTTTCTATATTTTTTTTTTATTTTTATGTGTATTTTTTTTTTCAAATTGTAATTTGTTCGCAACAACATTTGCGTAAAATCATATGTGAATAACCACAATCCATTTTTAGTAACAACGCCTTATCAATACGACAAGTAACTGCTCGTGTTGTGCTGCGCTAGGAGTTCTGTTGTTATTTACAAACACTGGGTAAAATAAAACTATTCTACCATGGTATATGCATAGATATATTTGTACTCGCTAGGGAGCGTTTCGTTCATGCAAAATAGCGTTCAGTGTGCGGGAATTCGAGGAATTTCAATATCATGCATTTCATGAATGCCTTACTAATAAACAGAGTACCACATAAGCTTGAAATAGATTTTTTTTTATTTAGCAGCTACTCCCCGTTTTTTGACAGGACTTTTTATTCTTTTCTTTTATTTTTTCTTTTTTTGGGGTTAATAAATCTTGAGCTATAAGAGCTCTTAAATGCTTTCTTTTTTTTCTTTTTACAGTGATTCTTATTTCTAATACATTTTTACTTCTTCTATTTTAGAAATACAATGTTTCTTATTGTAATTTGTTTTCTTATTATATATACATTTCTCTTATTATATTTTAATTTTTATACGGATATAGATATTCCGTGTTATGTTCCCGTCATCAAAAATTCAATAACGAAAAATGGGTTGCTTTGAAGCTTAAACTTTGCTTTTCAGTACGAAGGTTACAGTAAAAAAATATTCTGAAAGTATTTTTTTAAGTGTCCTTAATAAATTGATTGTACAACCTTTTCAGGTTTTGCTTAACGGCAAACGACAGCGATAGACTACGCGATACAGCCGGTCTAGCGACATACATTTATTTATTTATTTATTTATTTAAACGAGCACCAACATAGTGTACACCATTACAATTTTAAATAAAATACACACACAGAACGACACAAACCAAATGCCACTACAATTATAGGTGTGGACAGCATGCAATAAAAAATAAAAATAAAATAGCGAGTAACAGGACAGACCACAATATTATACAAAATTGAGAAAAAACAATAACAATTAATCAATTTATGAACAAATTTAAATTTAAATTAAAATCAATTAAAAAAAAAATTAAATACAAAACAAAATTTTACAATAAAACCAAAAACGGGAACAAAGTTAAAATAAAAACATAAAACTAAGATTGAATTAATAGAAACCTAGATCAAGAAGCATTTTAAAACAATTTATCATCAATGAAATATATGAATACATGACACGACTTTGGCTTGTCGCTTAGACTTTAGCCACAAAGTAAGGTGACTGCAGAAGATAAGCTTCATACAAACGCTTTTTTTTGGAGAGAGATTGCTGATTGCCTCAGACGGCATTTTCAGCTTCACCGGGCTTGTTTGGGGGCGGCGAGGAACGTAAAGGGTCCCTCAAGCCGTGTGAAACGAATCACCTTCGGAGGTTTTCTAGAGGGAACGGCATCGCGCACAAGTGCGCGTCCCCGTGCCCTACTAGATTCGCCGAAGGGTTCGGATCGGTTCGGGGAGCGGAACAACCCGAGGGCGCCTCTAAATGCTCGGACCTCGGCTCGGGTTGACCTGGCCGTGGTGGAGGAGAGAAGCGCCCAGGTACATGTCTGTACCTGGTGTAGAGCGCGTGTGAACCGGTTCTTCGTACCTTTGTTCTACGAGTACGGTGTCTTGGGCCTAAACTAGTGTGGATGTTTAGTGTATTCTGTAAATGTGTAGTGGCATTTAGAGGATCGGGCGGGGCATACAAACGCGCTCAAGCAACGCACACATAGACGCAGAACAGCTCAAAACAGTCCGAGTAGTGCAGTTGCGAGGTTTCGTGTCCGTGAGCGGGTGTATGTGTGAGTTGCTCGAGCGCAGTACGTATTAAGCTTCTCTTCTGGGTCTGCTTATTTTGTGCCTTAGCCGTCGCTTAAGGTATTAATGAATCAATATATTAAATTAAGTTATATAATTTTCATACTGATATGATAGCCTTTATCAGCAGTGTCCTACAGATAACAAACAGCGTTGCGTTAAATAGATCATTAAGTTTTAATTTAGAGTATCTTGAGTATGTCATGCTCTGTTTATTGTTTCTGCGGTGGTGGCGTGTGCGTCGGGTCGTTACGTTCCCTAAAATATGGTTGAGCGAAGCGATGGCTGATTCATATGTCATACTCGTGAACGGGTGCCGCCTGTGGAGGCTGGTCTGCTCTTGCATACTTATCTTATTTTTAGTATTATTCACTATAGTTTGATTTTGTTTTTCCTAAACAATTTTTGACATTGTGGAAGTTGAAACTTTTACCTGATGTAAATTTGTTAAAATGTTTTTGTTTTGTTTATATAATTTTAACGCAAGTTTTGTTGCGAAATAAATTACAAAAACACAAATGTTGAAAAAATTTCCACGAGCAGGATTTGAACCTGCACCCTTCTGACATACCGGGTCAGGTGCTCTTCCAATTGAGCTATCGTGGTTCTAACCAGCCTGCCGAAATTATTCAACACTATTTACTTTTTACTTTGAAAGCTAAAGGCGCCTATTCAATGTCAACAACTACCGTCATTAACATCTGATCATAATATTTTTTTATTTAAATTTGTTAACTTAGATTTTTCACTTTGTTTTTATACATATTGTGGTTGTCTTCTATATTTTTTGTGTTTATTTGTGATGGAAAGTGTCCTGCTATGATTGGGCATGTTCCAATATTTTTAATACTGTAAGGGAGAAAGAGCTGGACACTTGCTGAGTTTATTGCCGGTTCTTCTCAGTACAAGATCTCCCGCCCAGAGTAGACTTACGAACCGATGGCATAGTGACATTCACAAGAGCTACTTGTAGCCTAAACTGAATAAATGATTTTTGAATTTGAATTAATGCCACGACTTGCCACTATGTGATAATAACCTCAGACATTGTTTGTATTGTCAAACGCTTGACAGGATAACAGACGTGTTTATTGCACTAATTGTGCAAATAAAGCGCCACGGAATCACAGAACAAGTACGTACAGACTCCTCACTCCCATTCTCAAATTTAACTGCCTCTGTGGTCTAGTGCATAGACAACTATCGGTCTCAGATATAGAGGTCGTGGGTTAGATGCTCGGTTCTTTTGGTGGTAGGGTTTATACCTAGTCTGCCTGGGTACCTTACCTAAGTACTCATTATTAGGCTTATTAACTTAGTTCTGGAGTAGAATGAAGGATGTGCTTTGGTAAATTATGCAAGTATATTGTTTTCTAAAGTTCACGCGAACACTAAACCATAAAAATAAAAAACTTTTAAGGGTCTAACTCGCGTTTATTTTACACATTGAATTATATTAATTTATTAATAAATTGCATACTCTTATTTTGAAGCAGTAAATCTTTTTATTAAACCACAAAATAATATTACCATTAAAAAGACGGAAACGCCGACGCCTGAGGTAGCGTAGTGTTAACTGGGTGCAAAAGTAACCTATACCTGCTAGAATGTCTTAATTCAATTAAATTTATTTGTTTGTATTAAATATGGTAATCCAACATTGAAATCAAGTCACAACTGATCTGTATTGGCTTAATTGAATAAGGGTTGATGATCTTCAAGTAAGTATATATGCACGATGACCCAAAGTTTATCGTCAAGCCGGAAACAGATGACAGTCTCAGCAGAAAAAATATTGCATAGATTACATTAGACGTAAGTTTTCTTTTCATTTGCAAAGTGTTTATTATTTCATTAAATATTTCATTCGCTTTAAGCTTTAGGCGAGCATTGATAGCGTCCCACCAGTCTTTGGGCGAACTTTAAACATTCTTGCTTCAAGTTCTGAGCATAAAACTGTCCAACTAATTTCGAAGTTGTTGTCTCGTGTCTGGGAGATGAGACCGCGACTCGCAAACGAATGTTAGCGAATTGACATGATTAGGGTTAGAATGGTAGTTCTATAACTTTTTCTGTTCAGTTTAATTTGTTTAGTTGTTTTGGCAATTTCCCGAAACGCTCTAGTATGAAAAATATCTACGTATTTTTCCCATGCAGTCTTACACTGACTATATTTGTACCTGGGTGCCTAGTGTTAGTTTCGTTTGGCATTCGATCACGTTAACGGAAATAAAATTAGTATGCCATTGGAGCAACGCCTCTTTTGCCATACAAATTTTCTTTTTCATAATCGTAATCGAATGGACACGGATATAAAAAAAAATCACACTAGGCAGTCTGTTTACATAGTGCCTTTTGTTTATAAGAAGTAGTAAAAGAAAGATACAGCACCAAAAATCGGTTGTTGCCTTCCGATATGCGTTGTACGGATTTTACTCATCATGTCTAGCGTAATCGTTAAACGTAAAGATAAAACGAAGAGCGTTTTAAACAAAACTATTTTGGCTATAGACATTCTACAGTGATGCGAATTTCATCATACGCGTAGGCTACGTACAGACAGACAATGTTCAACCATATACCATATACATAAAGTTCAAAGTATATTGAGAGTTTGTAGTAGTCTGACGTGCAGGCGTGTGTACAGCGAGTGAACGAACTACTTAAATCAGATTCTCATTCCACGGAAGCGTTTAAAGTTGATCGTTTCATTTTCTCGCATTAACGTTTTACGATATTAATAAACGCGTAATAGCCGCATGCTGGAGCCATGAATAGCAGATAGTACGGTAGTGGTCGTAAAACTACAACTGTATAACTATACGTGGGTCCAATGGCTCGCGGCTTACTGATATGTTTATGACTTACGATATTACAGAGTGAGCCATTGAATGACACGACATTGCATACGTTGCAGGTACTAAATTGTGTTTGTGTTTCTCCGGTTGCAGTGGTTCTCGCCCCGGTCCTTTTTTTCGAATATCTTCCATGTACAGACTTTCGACCCTCTTTAGCTTTATTATATGTATAGATAGATAGATTGTGAAATTGTTAATAAATATTTGCTAATATGGGTACGTATTTTCAATTTTGACCCGCTCAGGCGCGTGAGTGACTTGATGTTGATACTAGCATGCCCGCATTGTGGTTGGCGCACTCAATGATTGCGGCGGCGGGGCGGTGCGTCACAAGGCTAAAATGGCTCGCGTCCAGTATTTCCGATTATGCCATTATTCCTGCACTTTCCACATCGCTGACCAGGCGTTTTGTTAGCAGAACATTATTAATTTCACATAGGTACACAAAGCTAAACTGGGTGGTATTGGTTCGTGTTCGGATTCAAAATATTATATTAAAAAATACTTTTACGTTAATTGTCATCACATTTCCAAAGCAATTAGCCTCTATGCTGTCCCACTGCAGGCAGGCCGCTCGTTTGCCGGCTATTTTTTTGAATAAAACGGATTATATTACCGTTTTTTAATTGATTACTTTTGCAGTCCACTTTTGGCGTTAGAAGATTGAAAAATTGTATGTATTGTATTTTTTGATTCGCCAGCCATCAGAAGGTCAACGACTCGCAATTGTGTACGTATTCCATCGCAATGCAATAATAGCCTTCCATTATTTAGCGTTGAATTATACGAAGTTATTAATCATCCGTCCATTGGCGCAGTCTGGCGATTTGATTTGGCACTAATTTGTTTAGCTATTCGACGCCAGGCACAAAATAAATATGTAAAGAAGGGCAACATACAAACAAGCATTAAAGGCACACGAAACACGAACACTCGGAAGAACGTCCGTCGTGTATGAGCACATACACTTTGTTACAATGAGTTGACGACGTTCACGTAAAATGCTGCGTATTGAATTGTTTGTTACGGCAATAAAAAGAAATGAGTTCTATGGTTCTGTTTAACTGCTTTAAACCAAAAAAATCACAACATATTATAGGCGTCGAGTCTAGCGCCAGGTACGACCGAGTGTAGGTCATTAAAATCGCTATCGGCCGGAGACGCCCTTCTGTGCCTATTTAGTTTGTGTCAGGGGTGACAAACCCTATTGACTGCCGATGTATTGTCGCCGCTGTTGAATAGAAATAATGCTGCAGATGTTGAGAACCTATTATTAGCTGATATTTTCTATTTAACGAGGTTCAGTCATGATTTTAATATTTCAAAACTGTCGTTCTCATTATATAACTCTTCAAAAGTTGAGTGTTTTGATATTGGCAAATATGACAAAGAATATATATGTACAGTTTTTAACCGACTTCAAAAAAGGAGGAGGTTTCTCAATTCGACCGTATATATATATATATATATATATATTTGTTTTTATGTGTGTTCGCGGATAACTTCGTCGTTTATGAACCGATTTTGATGATTCTTTTTTTTTCTGAATATACTTTTGAACTTTCGCGTTTCATCATAAACGATGTTCAGAGTTTAATGCAGTAAAGATATTCTAGGTATCGCGACACCAGTCAGTGACCAACCGATGCAACTCGGTCGAGTCGTCGGCCGGGTATAGAAAATATAGATAACATTTTTTTGACCCTTCATAAATCTTCCTTACTGGGATACGAGACCCCCTGAAGGCAATGCCCATATGTTATGTGGCGGTTCCACTCTCTCTATTATAAATAGTTTCCTTTAAAACCTCCTTGTTTGCGTTAAATGTTCTTAGTTTTTTAAAGTTCAATCATCATCATCAGCTCATTTTATGTCCCCACTGCTGGGGCACGAGCCTTCCATATAGATGGATAGGGAGAACGGGCTTTAAAAACACCACGCGGGCCCAGTGCGGATTGGTGGGTGTTAACGACTGCTAATGCAACCGGGACCAACGGCTTTACGTGCCTTCCGAAGCACGGAGGAGCACGAGATGATACGCTTTTGGTCACCCATCAGATAACCGGCCTTTGCGAAAGTTGCTTAACCTCAGCACTCGCTTGTAAGTAAAGCTTGTACCTACCTTGGTACAAGTTTTCATTATATATTACACGTTATTTAGTTCTAAAGTTTAAGAACCATCTGAAATAATAATCAAATTACAGCTTGCGAACATCAAGAAATCTATGTAAGAAATTAATGTAAGGTACATTGGGATTTATACAGGAGTTTACTGTCGTTTCTTTGAATTCTGAAGACCGACAAAGATTTCGCAGCAACTTTCCAGTAAGTTCAATGCTGACGCCGAGAAACTTGCCGAGACAAAGGGCCGTGTAGACTTTGGGTAAACACAAGTACAACGGATGTCTACTCGCTGGTTTAATCGCAGGATCTATGGCGTGCTGAACCTGTTACCGACTCATTGTCCTCATCAGCTTATAAGCGTCCCACTGTTTGACAACAATCGCGGCCAACACATCTTGAAATGGTACCGAATTACGGAGGTACTCGCAAAAATTTATTTAGTCACATATCCGACCTCGTGACGTGGATAAACTTACGTGGATGAGCTTACAGTATCTTTTGGTCTGGCAGTATGGTGTTGGGGCTGGGATTTAATATTCTGTATGATGGGATCCCAGGCTGGTGGTAGATTCCAACCATCTTCTCTATTAAAATTAGAAATTAGGATTAAAAGAATATAGATATGATAAAACAGAAGGTTCACCCGAAATCCTCGACTATTGAGAACTGTTACTGTCGGAGACACGGAGTCCAACAACCCTACCAACATGTTATGTTTTGGCTTCAAACTTAGATTAGATAGGGTAGTGAGCCAGGCGGACAAAGAGCAAGCTCTACCACCAAGTAAACCGGCTAAGATATGTGTTAACTTTTTTCTTTAGTTGTCTTAAGCATACATCGGAGCCTGGATCGACCTCACCCAGTCCAGCAAAAAAGCAGGCAATAGTATATAATAAATAAATAAATATTCTTTTCTGTTCTAGACAGATGTAGGTAGCGTTGTTGGGCTATGACACAAAAAAGAACAAGAGAAAAGAAAAGAGAAAATTAGTTTTATTTCGAAATCGGTACATTTTTGCCCCATCTACCCGAGGGCAATTTGATAGCTAATGATCTTTACTATCACCCCGGCGTTGTGACCACTAGACCACTGAGGCGGCAATAAATCTGTATTCAACGTTACAACAACAATAATAATAAACCAACTTCGTAACAGTCACTTTCTTAGAATAACAATTTCCCTGTACAAGAATCACTCGGGCTTTCAAAGTTATCATATTTAAATTGAACCCAGAGCCTTTGTATACCTACACAGTTCAGTTGGTGAGCAAATCCGCTCTGAGTGGCCTGCGAACGCCATAATTGAGGAAAACAGATTCAATACTAAATGCTTTCGCAAAGTTTGTATGAAAATTACACTTGAGATGTTGGAGTGAATATAAATAATTATGCACAACATTTTGTATCGGATGGAAATTGATGGTCGGTATTTTTAATGGAGGCTTCTACGTTCACGCCGTGAAAACTAGTTACTTAATGCAGGAATAGTTTATAATTATCGTTTATATCGTTTATTTTGCGATGAAATTTGAAAATTCGCATTTAGCACATTTAGCCAGTGTCAAAGTAATTTTTCTTACAAGTAATACATAAATATACAATATTTACAATACAATACAATATTTCCTTCCAGTCAGTATGATGATGAATGATAATAAAAATGAGAAGTGAGAAATGATATACCCCCCAACCCCTCGAGTATCTCAGTAAAGATGTGGGGCTTTACTAATTCCTCGGCGGACTTCTTGAGAGAATTTGAAAATTAAAGTTGCACTGTTTTGTTTCATTTGCTAACACTCATGCACACTTACGAACACTTAACGGTTAATAATCCACCATTATTTCACATTAATATTCGACATAACACAAAATTTTCAAAATAAAACAAAACCGCAGACATGACTCTTCACTTTCCCGCCAAGAAGTCAAAATTCGCATTGCCGTAGCGTAGTAGTAGAAATTTTTTTTATCTTGACGTTGTTGGCGTGTTTCCTAGGCAGGTTTTCGTCTGCGTTTTTTAAACTTTAAAAAACAATTGAAACAAAAAGATTTCCACAAAATTTACTCGTGTTTAATTTAGTATGCAACCTCTGACCTTCTGACCTCTTTGTCTTATAGAATTCTATTTCGAACTGACACTTCAGTTTAATACATAATATATTGAACGCGAGGAAAATTCGTAAAACAATTTTCTTATCATTTCAGTAGCTATTTGAAACATTCACACTCTATCTCTTTCCCGCCTTTAAAAAGAGAGACAGAGAGACAAAGACTAGCCCTTTTGAAGATCCAATTTTGAATTCGACCTCAAACACAATCACGTTCGGAATCTCGTACTTACTAAAAAATTTTGCAAAATGATAATTATGTCTTTTAATGTAATTTATTGAATGTTTAACTTATTGTTGTATTTAAACGAAAATAAGTTACTGCAAATAAAACTGATATTTAACCTGTAAATATTTATTTCTAGTTTCAATAATGTTACGTAATATACTTTGAATAATAAAATATCATGGGTGCTATTTCCGGACACGCCTTCATTTAAATAAAAGAGCGGGAATAAAATTTCGTGGCTGGCGTAAAGAGGTGAATAAGTTTAAAAATATTAAAATAATCGTAAAATATGAGTGAAACTAGCGACCGTTGTTCCTTCTCAATCCGCCACCAAAACACAAACCTTAACCCCAGATAATCAAACTCAACTCAATGCAACTATAACGTTGCCAAATAAATCTGTTAATTTTAATTTGCAGAATTGCAGTAATTTTACTTTTAAGTCTTTAATCGCCGTGGTGGTCACCGGTGACCGACAAACAATAAATTTTCTATTGTGTCTGGTTTTGCGGCAGTCAACGTGTTAACTTTTAAAAAGTTCCATTTTATTCAATTGGTATCTCTACATACAATGTTAATTATTTAGATTTTAGATAAAGTGTTCTCGCTGCTGAAGTGAAAAGTTATGTGTGTTACACGAAAGCAAAGATTTTTGCATCTCGTGCCTTTGAATCCCTCGCCACACTCAGAATTCAACTTTAGAATCACTCGCACCAAAAAACGACTTTGCTCTCTTGTTGCACAAATAACTATTTCAATGTGTTGTTCGCGTCAACTTTAGAAAACAATATAAAAATAATTAGTATTTTTATTTTATTTCTTATCTGGAAAATTTGCTCTAGAATTTTCCTTCCGCGTGACATAGAAGTGGGTCGCCTGTATAATGTGAGGCTGCACGCGAGCCGCACACTCGTCTCGCGTGCACTCTCGGCTCGTTAGTTTAGAGACCCTCAAAGACTTGTCTTACCCCTTAGTCCGAACGTTGATATGTGCGAAAAAAAGTATATGTAGAATGTAACTGTCCTTTTCCTCAGGGCAAATGCCTCCTACATTAGAATCTAGTTCGAATCGCTATAATTGATGGGTTGGCTTAATCATTATTCTGGCCTAATGTAGGTCGTTGATTGTAGATAGCAAGTGGAAAGAAGTGGTCTCTGCCTACCCCTACGGGAAAGAGGCGTGATTATATGTATGTATGTATGTATGTATGTATGTATGACATAACCGGGCTTAGCATCCCGCTACACACGACTTTAAAGTTTATACTGACACCCCCCACCAACCTTACGGTTATAATGTTAGGTGTCAGTCATCCTTACGCAAGCACAAGAGACCATCTACGTCAGGTCATAACGCCGGATCAGGACGCGCCGAAGCGCATTCTTCATTCAACCGGGCTAACCACTGAAACGCTGGGGTGCTAGGCACCACCAGTTCCAGAAAAGGTATAAAATAATAGATGCAAAACTGGTGTGACCAAATTTATTACTCAGGGATGGGTGTCGTCGGAACGCTATATTGCTCGGTGCTGTAGCACGATTCAGTAAAAGGACTTAGCTTCGGGGGGGTCTAGCCTAGACACGGGCCATAGACTGCGCCGGTGGAATCTGGATCTGGGTGTGCTGGATCCGCCGCTGGTCTCTATCTCCGGAACGCAGGCGGGTAGGCGCGTGTAGAGAGCCTCCGGAGATACCTCCAGAGATGCAGGCGGGTAGAGTGCGTACCAGGGGTTCCGCTGCCCGGATGTTCAATAAGTCCCGCCGCCACGTGGTCCAGGATTAGGATACCGGGCTAAGCACCCCGCCACACACGACTTTAAAGTTTATACTGACACCCCCCACTAACCTTACGGTCACAAAGATAGGTGTCAGACATCCATACGCAAGCACATGGGATCATCTACGTCAGGTCATAACGCCGGATCAGGACGTGCCGAAGCGCATTCTTCATGTGTTTCACCGAGCTAAGCAGTGTAAAATCCGAAATCCACTTTGCCCGCCCTGGGAAGTTGAATCGAGGACCTTCTGATATCAGGTCGAGCGCTTTGACACTCTGCCACCGACAGACGTGACGTCTGGCTGACCAGATGTGCCGTAGGAAGGCGCTTAAAAATTATGATTAGGTAGGTAGAAACGCACTTCACTCGGAGTTCTTAACTATTACGGCTGCGGCTGGCGTATCTTATTGCTACTAATATTGGCATAATTGTAACGGCGGCATAGTTAGATAAGATGGTAGCTAGCCAGACGGACTTAGAACAAGCACTACCACAAAACAGTTTGAGCACAAGAATTATGTACCCTCCATTCTGAATTTAATGTTGTCTGTTATTTAATCACTTGCCTCTTAAGCAGTTAAAACTCGGTTAAACAGCTAATATATTCAGATAATTGGATTACGTAGTTGTAAAATATTGTTATTTTCTGTAGAAGGTAATCAAAAAACACGGTTGGGGTCGACGTTCGAAGTTACAGTCAGCGCTGCGTTAAAGTTTGTGCGTGGTCGTAAAAAAGTCTAAAAAGTATGTACATTTCTTATAAAACCTCTTTTATTTAAAAACATGAGTTAATCGAAATCTAGGTGGAGACTTATTGGCGGGACAGTGAAGAATCATATTTGCAATTTTATGTTTTGTTGAATATCAATGGAGGAATTATTTACCGTGTACGTGTACGGTAACTCATGCGAGTGCTGAAATGAAATTGAAAAGTGCAATGTCACTTTTAAAATGCTCCCAAGAAGTTCTCATGGTGATCTGAGTAAATACCCACATCCTTACTGATACTGATGGGGCTTGAAGAGAATATAATTTATCATTAACCATTTCTATCATTACTCATTATCATCTACGTATTATTAAAAAATAAAATATATTGTACAATATCTCCATAACTTTGACACTGGTAAAATTTTAAAAACGCATCAAACTTAATTAAGAAATGAATAAAAATAAACTCTAGGAACAATTTATAAAGATCATTATAGTTTATCAGTGGTATCACTTATAGCCTGTAGCTTGTGCAAACCTTCAAAGGCGTGCCCCTAAAGCTGCGAATATCAGTTAATTACCGTTGACGACGTCACCTACCGTGACATTTAGGTCACGGCGTCGTCCAATCTCGTCATGTCAAATTTTGACTTAATGCCCTGGAAATAGGGCATGATTTCCTTGCCTAGATAATGTGGATTGGCGGAATGGGCGAGTCGTTTCGCCGCGGCTTTCGCGGGTTATGATATAATGCGGGGCGCCCGTGGAAATATCCGTCACGCCTTCAGCACTAAATAAGGACACCCACAGAAAGTAAGCTTCATACAAACGCGTTCGAGCAACGCACACATAGACAACCTCTTGCGGACGCGGAATCTCGCAACAGCTGCGCTCGAACTGTTCCGAGCTGTCAATCCGAGCCGAGGTCCGAGCCTTTAGAGGCAGCCTCGGGTTGTTTGCTCCCCGATCCGATCCGAACCATTCGGAGAATCTAGTAGAATCTAATATCCGTTCCCTCTAGAAAACGTCCGAATGTGATTTATTTCACACAGCTTGAGAGACCCTTTAAGTTTCTCGCCGCACTCAAACAAGCCCGGTGAAACTGAAAATGCCGTTTGACGCAATAAGCAAACTCTCAAAAAAAAATTATCTAAATGAGCTCAATACATATCGCGTTCAAGCAACGCACACATAAATCCTCTAACGGACACCGAATTAGCAACAGCTGCGCTCGAACTGTTGCGAACTGATCCAAGATTCGTGTCCATGAGACGTTCTATGTATGCGTTGCTCGAGCGCGGTATGTGTTGAGCCTACCTTCTGTGGGTTTCATTATTTCGTGCCTTTAGTGAGTCGGCTAAAACCGATGCTCTTACACGGAATGGGTACGCGATTCATCATGACTTTCTTTATTTTATTCCACAACGTAGAGCGATTGGTGTCCATCACACCTGATGATTAATGGTGATAAGGATGAAGGCGGAAGCAAGGAATATTTGAAATCCTAAGCTACTGAGATACTGGCTATCTTTCTTAACATTCGGTACACAAGAATGCTACTTTTGTTATTGTTATAGCGATTGACTTCGATGAGATTGAATGGTGGTATCAATAAAAGTACACTTCAGCTCTACCAGCAATCAAACAGAGTACAATAACATGTACTGCTAAGAATCGAAACCAAGACGGAATGAATCCATTGAAATTAAATGAAAATCCTTCAGTTATGTCAATCCAACATATGAACGTCAGGTAGTTACATAGAAAAAACAAAAATATATTATACATTGGTTATCCACTATACAACTGGGACCTATGTAGTTACCTACATAGTTGATGCCGAAAAGTATTTAGTTCTGTGAAATCAAAACATTAATACCATGTCAAACTTTAATAGCAACATAAAGTTTAGTGTGATGTAATTGGCTGCGGTATGCATAGTTTAGAACTCGTAAATTTAATGGAGACCGTGAATGAAATTTCTGTTAATGATGCCATTGTACACACGCTTGCACATCAACCTATCGAAATCTTTCAAATTTCTTCAATACATTTTCAATCAAATAATTTAATAAAAAGGTTCAAAGTCTATTGAGAAAATTTGACAGTTTGTGGTAGTCTGATGTGTGGAATGGAAGCTTTGAGATGGTTTATAGAGCTGCGGCCACAATTTTGAGCATACAGTTTTGCTTCTATTCTTTGCTCCCTTAACACTAAGGCTGAAGCTTCAGTCCCAGAAGACTAATACGCTGGGCCCGCGTGGTGGTTTATGGCCCGTTCTCCCTATGTCTCCATAGGGTCGAGAACCTGTACTGCGTATAATAAGTCATTCAATGACGTTGATCTATTCCATTGTAAGCATGTGACGCTATATAAGAAACGAATTAGAGAATTGTTAAACACAGTTATCTATTAGCCTTTTGTAACAGTTATTAAGATATTTTGAAAGTTTTTTTTTTTAAGTTTTTTATGAAAGTTTTTAATTTTTCTCTTACTTTTTATAATAATGATAGTAATTGTTTTTAATTTAGTATATTTTTTATTTTTTCTTTATTTATATTTTCATTAATTTTTATTTGGTATTAATCACAATTTTTTATTCATAGTTAAATTGGTAATCAATTAATGGTTCTTTTTATGTTTGTAATTTATACTAATCCAATGAATTGAATTTTTGTGTATGTTATCGATACGTTTGGTATTGTTTTTTTTTGTGGAAATTTTGCTGATTTGTGTTCTATGTATATTTTAAATATTGTATGTGCTATGTAATTGTTTGTTTCCCAAATAATAAATAAATAAATAAATAAAGTAAAGCAGTTGGAACATAAAAATGAGCTGATGATGATGGGTGAGTTTAAGTTCGACACTAGTTTGACGTGGTTATGGAGATCAAACCAATTGTTTTCAAAAACACAATGTTGAAATAATTTCCACGAGCAGGATTTGAACCTGCACCCTTCTGACATACCGGGTCAGGTGCTCTTCCAATTGAGCTATCGTGGTTCTAACCAGCCCGCCGAAATTATTCAACACTATTTACTTTTTTACTTTGAAAGCCAAAGGCACCAATTCAATGTCAACAACTACCGTCATTAACATCTGATCATAATATTTGTTTTTGTTTCAACCTGTAGAAAGGTCCTCAAAGCTGTAGACTCTTAATTTCCTTTTTATTTAAATATGGCCTGATTTAAATAAAAAGTAAATATCTATACAATTCATAAAAAGCTAAAGTTTGTGACTTTGCTTGTTTGTTTGTTTGTTTGTTTGAGGAGGCAAATTGCTGGAACTACTGGTCCAATTTCAAAAATTCTCTCACTGATGGAATGCTACATTCCTTGCGGGTAACATAGACTACTCCTTTATTTTATTTTTAGACGAGATTTTTTTTAAATCCCTCATCCACACGGAAGAAGTCGCGAGTTAAGTGCTAGTACCTAATATACCTAAAATGTAAAATCAATTAAACATCCGTTGAAATATAGTGCAGATAAAATTTTACGGATAAATAAAATTCCAAATTCTATTTTGAAGGTGAAAAATTCAATAGGTATCTAATAAAAAGTTGGAGAATGCAATATCCGCTGATGAATTTTGCATATTCATAGTGATTTTTTCCAATTAAAGTGGTAATGGATTGTTAGACTTAATTGCACTGCAGTAGGAATAATAACGAGATTGCTATACAACTGTTTTGTGTACCAATACTTTAAGGAAAACTTTGTAGTGAGATTTCAAACTTGGACACTAGGTACTCCGTCGATCATTCGAGAAATCATAAAAATATTTAGATATTTATTTATTTTTGAATATTTAATTTTTATTTAGAATGTGCACAGGCAACACCGTCTTTATACAACGCCAAGATGCGTGTCTGAAGAGGGACGAAGATTTGTAAGCTTGTATTATCGTGTATGTAAGCTACAATCATCGCTGCCTTCGTCGTACCTACTCTTATAATATACCAATGGTTGTACAATAGCAACCAGTCGATGATCATAATAATACTGATGAAACCAAAGATTTATTTTTAGAAAAAAAGTTTTATTCCTAAATAAGTAACAAACATAGTTCCTTACTTCTATCAACTACATTCCTTAGCTTTATCGTATTTTTTATTTATAGATTAAGTTAGCGTTAATATTATGTTATTTTGTATTATGCATGTAGTGTTCACCTCGAGAAGGTCTTGCACTCACTATTTGTATAATTATATATCCTATGTGTGTTATTTTCTGTGTACTGACCAGTTTGGGGAGCCAATAAAAAAAGGAATTTGAAACTAGGGTTAATATCAAATAGTGTATTTTTTGTATTATATAGTTATAAACTTACCCTTAATTTTAATAATAATGTTATATTAATGAACAACATGACAAAGAGTCAGTTCCTATACTTCATGTTAAAAGTTTGCTATTACAAACCCCCATTTCTAAGAGTATGTTGTTACATAGGTAAAGTTAGCCGATACCTAATTTTTTTTTATATTAACGGGTAAGCACAGTGCCTTGATCTTACCTGATTCTAAGTGATGATAAGGCCAATGATGGAAGCGCAATTCACCCGGGATCCTCAACTAGTGAGGCACTGGCTATCTTATCTCTAGCTGCCGGAACACAACAATACTACAAACATTGATGTTATGGCGACATATTTAGATAAGATGGTGGTAGCTAGCCAGGCGGACAAACAATCCCTACCACCAACCAAACCGAGTACACAAACATGTACCCCCGCTGGGAATCGAACCCGGGACCCCTGGGTCTAAACCGGTGGTCTTAGCCACTAGACCACAGAGGCGGTTAAAAATTATTTGCGGTTTACGCAATTATTATAATAATATTGACGATCATAAGACTGGTGCCGGTATTCTTTACCCAATTACCCTCACTGCCCTCATACACTCAATGTCACCGAACACCGATGCTTCGGAATAAAGATTGTGCCGTAATTGGGCGTTTGTAATTGTGCCAACCGACCAACGTAGCTCAATTATGGTGTCACGTTGCCCATTCTCCGCGTGACTCCCAGACAGTGTCAGCGTAATTGGCGGAGCTACCTGTCGTATCTGGTCAGCATTATAAGAGGGTCCATCAATTGCGTCAGCTCATCCTTTCTTTGGGATAAGTGCTGTTGGCATTGGATAGATATTTCTAGGGTGAATGTAACTAATGCGATTGTGACGTACTGAAACGCGTAACCATCTGTAACTTCCTCAACGATAAAATGTTTTTGTTTTGTTTATATAATTTTATTTATTTTTTATTTTTAGTATTTGTAAAAATATCATGATCAGATGTTAATGACGGTAGTTGTTGACATTGAATTGGCGCCTTTGGCTTTCAAAGTAAAAAAGTAAATAGTGTTGAATAATTTCGGCGGGCTGGTTAGAGCCACGATAGCTCAATTGGAAGAGCACCTGACCCGGCATGTCAGAAGGGTGCAGGTTCAAATCCTGCTCGTGGAAATTTTTTCAACATTTGTATTTTTGTAATTCCTCAACGATGTTACGTAGTATTTTGTTTTTCTTTATTTAGGAAATGTACGATTGCTAGCATTAATATAATATCAATACATAAATCAGTGCTGTTTGCACGCATATAAAAACACAATACCAATTATGAACAACATATTATACGAGTATTACATATCCTATTTCGACTACGTTGAAAGAATTTCTCCTTTACTTTCCTTTAAGAGAGAGAGAGAGAGAGAAAGAGAGAGAGAGAGAGAGAAAGAGAGAGAGAGAGAGGATATAAACGTGTGATAATTTTTATATGTAAGGGTCAGATATTCTCCCGTGGCATGTAGCACAAGAGAGATCATACTATAACACACCGCACTGGCCTAATGCAGATGGGTGTTAAGGGGTGCCATCTTAAGTAAACTATGTGATCGAGCGTCTGGGCGTAGGCGTTAGAGTGTGTATGTGTGTTTTTTTAATTATAAAACAAAATATATAACCAAGAGGGTACCTGAAAGATCTGAAAAGGTTTTATATAACAAGTTGGTTAAGGGAGTTCAGTTCGCGTAAGTACTTCGCGGATTAATCGAGTCTCATTGTGGAGGGGAGATTGCTTTTACGCGCTCAGGGTAAGAGAAAAGGTCTGAAAAACACTCATTACTTATCATGTTTGCTATTTGTTTGCGGATAGGAACAATGAGAAAAAAACAAGTATTGTTTACGAGAAACAATGAAACCTCCTTCAAAACATGCTGGAAAGTAAAACTGTTTTGCAGGTGGATCTATTCTTTTCTTCGAAATATCTTTTTAAATATAGTTGAAATATTCATGATTTTGACATGGAAAACTTTAAGAACCATATCATTAAGATTCGTTAAAATTACAGCATCGAGGCACTGATCGTCCTTAGTCATCCATGGATATCTGTAGAATTCGAGGACCTTTATTTATTGACGACTTTGAGAGACCTGTTTTCACGCTTCTTGAAGAACATCATTTTGTAAATTTATTGACAATTTATATTATCTCCTTTTATATATGCATACCATATTATCCGTGATGTCCATAGGCTGCGATCGCTTACCTTATATTTTTAATTCAGATTTTCATCCATATATAGTTAGTAACAATGAAAGCATGTACTATGTTAGTACATTAAGGCAACATTTCTTTTTATGTAAGGAAAAACCCTCCGGTTCACCAGGCACATCAACGTGTATATGAACCCAGTGCCTCCAGATGCGTCAGTCGGGCTTCTCTCAAACCACACTCAGAACACTGTTGGAGCTTCCCCGCACTCTGCGCATCAAAGGAGTGACCCTCCCGCGCAACACCGCATAGAAGTCGCTAGTGTGAGCCTGCGCGAACATGGTCGAGGCGCTGCAGTAACGTGGAAGCCCCAACATCGCCCTGAAAGCGTTGTTGTATTGTGCTCGGGAAGCGTTGGAAGCCCTCTGCGTATAATTGACCTACAGACTGCACGTGTACAAGTTATGACAAAAAGCATCGAATAGAGTTATTTTTACCTCTGTATAACAACGCGCGAATCAGCGGGCTAACAAATTACATCGGACTGCCAAAGCTCTCCTTTCCCTCTCTATGTCCTCGTCATCCTTCAGGTTCTCTGTAGCCACATGGCCTAGGTATTTAAAACTATTAATCCTCTGAAGAGTTTCACCATTTAGTTTGATCGGGGGAATGTGTGTCAACTTTTTTTTTCTGTACTTCGTACGTTTAACTTTCAGCGGCCCGTAAAGAATTGTTTGTGACTCAGGAGTATTAAGGGTTAGACAACTTTCAAACGTTTACAATCTGTAAAAGATTTTTATAAAAAAAGCTTCCACTTATCATTGTTTTTTCACAGTGTACCTGTTCGCCCGGAATGGACTTCCACTTTTTAAATGTACGCATGTATTTCTTTCACAGACTTTTTGCCTGCGAAAAATATTATTTTTACACAAAAACCTTTTTTGAGGAATTTGGAATGGAAGGGTCAAACGAGATGCTGGAATCGGATTCTGCCGGAAATTCTGAATTTTTATTTGTAAGCGAAATGATACCTTGTTTATAAACGGCAACGTTTTTGTTTCAATTTGTATATAATATTTTGTACATTTTATCAGAAATGGGATTGGTAGTACGCTTGATTTAGTATTGCTAATTTAAATGTATTGGTAGATCTTCGGATTGTTTACAAACATTTCCAAAGTCGCATAGCTTTAACGATCAAACGTCAGCCATTGTGCCACCGTGCCCTCTTCTCATCTTTTCGTGATTCAAAAACTTATTAAAAAGTTTTATTTTTATTATTTGCAGCACTTCGTTTCTACACCAGCCTACGAGATTTTTTTCCATTTAGTCCCTCAAAGCGTAAGCGGAGTAACTTGTAGGAAACATAACTTTGATGTCGTTATTATAAAGTTTAAATTGGTCACGCACCAAGTAGCTTTTAATGTTTGTAGAACGCTATGTTTTTATTCTTCCGGTTACTGGTTTTGGATGAAGACTTGTGTTTGGTACCAAGCTGGTGACAATTTTCTTTGCAACAACCGCGTAGCACTTGGTTTTCATCTTTCGTGATGGTAAGTAGAACTAAAAAGGGAAACTGACTTCAACCAGAAACGTTGAAGTTTAATCAAGGGTTGATAAATTCCGGTTTAATTTGAAATTCCGGTCAAAGCGTTGTTAAGCAAACTGTTGCATTAGGAGAGACGATGAACGAATACAACGTTGGTATTGTTGGACCAATTATAACCGCCACCAGGTCATTCTATGTCCCCACTGCTGGAGAACGAGGCTTTCCTATGGATGGATAAGGAGAACGGGCCATAGACCAACCTAGACCACGCGGGCCCAGTGCGAGTTGGTGGTTGTTAACGACTGCTTATGCAGCCGGGACTAACTCATCAGATGACCAGTCTTTGTGAAAGTTGCTTAACCTTAGCAATCGCACACCAGGCGCGTTAAACCGAGTACATTTAGGATGCAATCACAAATCCATAGAACTCCACGAATATACTCCTACGGGCGAAGAATCTATACGTGACATACTGTCAAATTACTCCGCAATTATAAAGTGACGACTCAACAAACTTTGATATTTAATCTTAATTAGTTGGAGGGAGGCATCGCTTGTTATTGATTATAATAATATGTGCTTTCGTGTTATGCGAAAACAAATTTTGCTGAAGATTTATGAAACGACGCGACGCGCCAAACATGTTACAGTGTGTGTGTGTGTGTGTGTGTGTGTGCGTGCGTGCGTGCGTGCGTGCGTGCGTGCGTGCGTGCGTGCGTGCGTGTGTGCGTGCGTGCGTGCGTGCGTGCGTGCGTGCGTGCGTGCGTGCGTGCGTGCGTGCGTGCGTGCGTGCGTGCGTGCGTGCTTGCGTGCGTGCGTGCGTACGTGTGTGTGTGTGTTCTGGTGCTATTGTCAAACGTCATATTGAATAACTTCGAACCAAAACGCTACACACACATCTGTGTCAAAGCATAGCACCGCCATTTGGAGAAAGAATTTATTTATAGGAAGACCAACAGCTATGATACAACAAAAAAACTTAAAAGTAATAACAGAAAGCCAGTTATAGGTCCTCACTAATAAAAACAGAATTTTTTAACAATGTGATGCACTTAACAAAAGAAAACACACACTTAAGTTTATTCATTAAACTACTCAAAAAATAACTGGCTCATGAGCCGTTTCGCCGATGCATCGCTTGTGTTAAAGAGATCAAAATCTAGTTTTTTAGATAAGACATTAAAGTTGTTACTCGCACGCCTGATATACGTGTTCTGTCTATAGTTGGAAGAGGAAGGGGGCAGATAAGCTAAAGAGCTAAAGAGGTAGCGATTCGCAGGTTTTCCTTACTGTCACAAAGCTATTATCCTAATCTTACCTACTTATTATAACAAGTTAAGTAAAGTTCTCTCATTAATCTTTCCCCTATGTGGTTCCCCACGGTGCCTCACCACACATCATGTCGCGTGTCGTGCGACTCGTGCGACTCTTGCGGCTGCGGTGTTCGCATTTAGTTAGCATCAATAGCGTATGATGACGGCTCCCGCCCACGACCGATAATCGGACCGATTTTTTCGCCGAGGTTTTGGTACCGATTTTGGTGATCGACTTTTTGTAGTCATTTTCACCGGCTAAAAATCGGTCACCGATTGTCGGACTTGGGCGAGGGCTCTGAACAAAAACAGTACAGTGCATCTTTTTTCTTAATGTCTCTCGGCAAAATGTTTTTGTTTTTGTTTATATAATTTTAACGCAAATTTTGTTGCGAAACAAAATACAAAAACACAAATTTTGAAAAAAATGCTGACATACCGGGTCAGGTGCTCTCCCAATTGAGCTATCGTGGTTCTAACCAGCCCGCCGAAAGTTATATCCTGCTCGTGGAAATTTTTTCAACATTTGTGTTTTTGTAAGTCTCTCGGCAGACTTCATGTTTTGGGTGTCGTCGTATTTCTATCAGTTATAGAGTATAAAGTACATACAGAGTTGCTACTACTCCTTTTACCAAAATAAATAGTTTACACTAAAATCAAAAACAAAACAACAATAAAGTACGTTATCTATATTCAAATTAACTATACATGATAAATCTAATAATGCGATGATTAAAGCACAGTGCCACCACAGGTTATTTTTCAATTTCTTTTATTTAAAAAATGTGTTCTTGGCATGCTATTGACATTTGGGTTCCCACGGGATTATTGTGTATTATTAGCTGATTCAATAATTGTTTTGGCCTAAGTAAAATCTTTATTTACTTTTACTTAATAAGAAAAAGAAATCAGAGACAGAGCATTTTGCTGGCTGACATTTTACATCACATAATATGTCGCCATAAAATCAATGTTTGTAGCATTGTTTTGTTCCGGCAGCTAGATATAAAATAGCCAGTGACTCAGTAGTTGACGATTCCGGGTGAAGTGACTTACTTACATTAGGTTCGTCCTAACCACTAGACCACAGAGGCGGCTAGATCGGAGTCAATTGTCAACTCCACTATAAAAAATATGTACAAGTATAATAAATCAATGTTTTACAATTTTTTATGTTTTTAGCCTCTTTAAAAGCAATTTTATATAACTGAAACTGGAACTACCAAACATTTTAATCGATTATAATTAGGGCGAGTATTCATATATAACGTCTGTTAGACTCCGATTTATTATACATCCAAGTACTTACCTAGATAGACATTTTAACGTCGAAATGTTTGAAAAGAATCAAGAAATCACACACAAATAGAAAGACTTACTATATCAACGCTTTCTTCAAAGATTCTCGGATCATATTTATTCAAAAAATTCAGCGTCAGTTTTCCAAGGCTTTGTTATATTTCCTTTGTCAACCTTACGCCCTTAGCCCTTAGGGGTTATTTTAAAGGAAACTATATATTTTCTGAGTGCACGTGAGGTGGTCCCTCTTTGTATAGTAACTGTTTGCAGAGCTGGCACAGGTGGCCGTGTTCCCAGGGTAAATGTGACTGCGAAGAAAGTGGATAAAAATACTTTCTTATATAAAGTCGTTAGTAATGTTCAACTACATAGATATCCGACGATTTTATATGACTCTGACATTTAACAATTTGTGATTGTAGTTTTAGATTTTAACGAGCGACCGCCCTCGATTTCGTCCCCGTAAAGAATGTATACCGCAATCGTTGCGAGTGTTTAAAAAAATCCAGCTTTATTCTTTGTCTACGTGCAGGCAATTGCGCTGGTCGTTGATGAGTCAGTGGGTGGGTCAGGACTTTTGTTTTTTTTTTATATTTAGGTATTGATGATATAATTAAGTATAGTGTAATATGAAAAAAAGCTAACTAACCACCTAACTAAAGTTTTAAAATGTCAAACTACATGCTTGTTGGTCTCCCCTTCATGCTATAAACAATTAAAACTTTTTAGTTGATTGATTTTAATTTTAAATCTTTAGTAAGGAGGTTAGTTAGCTTTTTTCATGTTACGCTAATACTTTATCTATATATACTACTATATAAATCTGTAGGTTCTGTGTGTACTTGTAATTTTTCTGACAAATTTTGGGATAAATATTTTTTTTTATGACTCACTGACACCAATTCTACGATTTTTGAAACTTTTGTCTGTCTGTATGTTCCTTTTAACTCAAGAACGGGGTGACCGATCTTGATGAAAATTTGTATATAGTAAGAACATGAGACCGTGCAAATGATAGGCTATAAAAAAATATTCACAAGTTAAAGCGGGCGGGTGACGGCTCTTGATGAAAATTTGTATGTAGTAAGAACATGAGATTTTGCAAATGATAGGCTATAAAAAAAAGGAAATTTTATTCACAAGTTAAAGCAGGCGCGTCACTCGCCTCTCTTGATGAAAATTTGTATGTAGTGAGAGTATGAGATTGTGCAAATGATAGGCTATTATATGATGTTAGTAAACCTAATAATTATTTTGATTAGGATTCATTGATCTATTATATTCGCACAGCGAAGCGGGCGGGTGACCACTTGTCTAATTATAAAAAAGGAAGGAAGAAAGAAAGGAGGAAAGCCCCTCAGTCAACGGTGACAGAACGAACTATGAATTGTAATATTGCGCGACGCGGCGCCACAAACCTGATGCGGGCGTGATTTAGGCCAAGGTGCTAAGTGCGAGTTTCATTCGCTATTCGATCACGCTAACGAAAACGAGAATTCGTATGGCAAAAGGTTAACTCTTCTCGTATGCCGCCAAGAGGCGCTGCTTCAATGCCATACTAATTTTCGTTTTCGTAAACGTATCGAATGAATACGGATAGTAAACAAAGCTAACACTAGGCACCCAGTATGCTTTATTATGAACAAACCATCCGAGAAACTATGGAAACCACAATTGCGCATTAGCGCTCGTGTGCTTACTTTGAATCACGTGTGTTGATGTTGTTGTGTTGTTGTTGTGATTTGATTATGAACATAGCGGTGCCACGGGTGCGGGCGACGCGGCGCTGTAATTGGTAATTGGCTAAAACAGATGAAACACGTTAATGGAAACCTCCAATTACGTTACATAAAACTGGATATTAAAGGTCAACATAATTACTTGCGTTTGGCGAGGTCGCAGCTAATTAAAATTTTGTTTTTGTAAAACAGTTTTATCACTGTTACTATACTTAGCACTTGAAACATTACAGCCTTATGTGGGGATCGTATTATTTTTATTTTCAATTGGAATGTGGTATTGTAAATGCAAAATAATTATTTCAAAATCGTGATAATAATATCAATCTCCCGATGGGTCGAAGTGCTACTGGGAGAGGGAAACCTCAGCAGGCACCACTAAGATAAGGTACCTCATCATTTCAGCCCGTAAGCATCCACAGCTGGGAATAAGCCTCGCCTTTAACAGGCCAACTTAGCCGGTCCCGGGCGAGCTTTGTCCTGCACTGTCCTCCGGCCAACCCAACGATATCGTCTGACCACCGCATCGGTGCCCTGATTCTCGTAGCAAAAACCGTAACGACATCGTAGCGACTTAGTCATCCGTCAATCAAGCCCGATTTTAAACTCGTTCAAACGAAGTTCCAACCAACCGTATTCAGATCTACCGTATACGGTTAGATGGAACTTCGTTCGAACGACTTTAAAATCGGATGTTAGTATGAAAATGGTTTCGACGACTAAGTCGCTAACGATATCGTCATGGTTTTTGTTTCGAGAATCGAGAGGCTGGCAGATGGTCTGCCTCGAGGCCGTTTCCCATCTCTTAGCCACCATCTCTGTCACCGCCTTGGTTCATTGGTCGTAGGCCCGCCTAGCAACGGGTCCTGCCCACCCCCACTTAAGACATGCAATAAGTTCTCGCCTTAATACATTATTTTCTTTACCTTCTACCCGCACTAAATATATAGGTAATACATTTTTATTTAGATCTTGTGATGTATACAATAAAAAATTCACATCAATAGATATATTTAATTGTAACGTTTCAAATTTTAAAACTAAGATATGTGAACTTTTACTTAATGAATTAGAATAATACTTAGATTAATTAAATTCTTAATTTAGCACCTTAAGAACTGTCTTAGAGTCCTAATATATATTTTTTTTTATATATGTATGTGTTAACTAGCAGTGGAAACTTTACTGATTACTGTGTAACTTGTGTGTAACATTTTTATATTTACTTTTTTGTATTGTTTGTTTCCCAAATAAAATAAAATAAATAATACACATACCTACGTCGACGGCTTTTGTGCGCCGTCGTATCTCCACGTTGGGTATGTGATGGAGGAAGGAGATGCCGAGCATGGCGCGCTCCATTGCTCGTTTTGTGATCGTGTGCATTAAATATAAATATAAATTAATATAAATATGAGATATGTATGTGATGAAACATTGTTCGAACCCGGGACCTCAGGAGTTAGCGCCGTCCAAAGTCCGGCGTGCAAGCCACTCGGCTACTGGGTCGTCATTTACTTCTTTGTTTTTAGGCTTTGGGGACTATCCAAAACCAGAATATCGCTCTCAAAGATGTTGCCAAACTTATGGCATTTATCGTTACAAAGGAAGAAGGATGGGGTTGTACAAAAGATTTAAATTCAATTCAGCAGGCCCCACTTAGATAAGATAACTTTAACAACGAAATGCGGCAATTACTTTAGTCAATATCACTTTTTTTGTTGTATTGAACGTCTAGTTCCCGAGAATCGGACATACGATACGCAATGTGTGTGGATTTAGAAAACACGTAGCGACAACAGCCGTATCAAGTGATACACTTATAACATTAAACAGCACTGTGACGGAACCAGCGGAAGTTCACACTGATTCAGCTGAGTTACCCGTAATATGTTATGGCTTGTGTTACCAAAAATGTATAAATTTTAAATACTACCAATAAAATTCAAAACGCTTACCAAAATGGATAAATGATCACCAAATTGTGTTTCCTGAAATATTATAATAAGAATACAATTTATATTTTTATTAAATGCCTTAAAAAGATATGAATACCTTTTAGCTGCGTTTCAGACCAAATATGTTATATTGTCACCAAATAGATAATACTAATATTTTATGTCTCGAGTTTCAATTTGATAACTTTTGCTTCCTGTTGTCAAATAAAAAAAATAACCTCTAAATTCAAGACAATCGCTAAACTGCGTTTCGCGATTGTCTTAAATATCTAACCTATCACGTGACCTACAGGAGTAGGGCAGCTAGTATCCTCAATCATTTGAATAATAGAGTAAAAATTGTTGGTATCAATGTTACTGTTTCAGTAACTGATTTATTTTTTGTTGTATTCGTAATTGTCAGGACAAGGTTCGTACATAAAACAAACATCTCGGGATACGGGTGTTTACAGAAGCAGACAAAGTCGCGAGCAGGCCACTAGTTTATAATAAATTGTTCCATTCTATATTTGTAAGAGATATCAAAAACAAGTGACATTAAATTGCGTAATTATTAGTAAAATGATTACAATGTACCAATGATCTATCAATCATAATATCAATATCAATATCAATCATAAAATTATATCAACATCATGTGAGCTATTCCGCTATTATTATGACACTCAAATAATATAGATACATTTTTTTTTATTAAACTAAAATATAGTTTTTTTACTTTATTAGGAATAGCGGCATCGTTAATATTAGTTTCAAAGTTTATTGTAACCATTTAAAATAAGGAAAACATCTAATAGTTTAAAAAATATTACTCGAACACTACACATTAAAATCTGGCCAGAAAACTTTACAGGGTCTATGGTCAATTAAATTAAGTAATACATATTATGATATGATATAAACATTATGATCAGATGTTAATGACGGTATTTGTTGATATTGAATGGGCGCCTTTGGCTTTCAAAGTAAAAAAGTAAATAGTGTTGAATAATTTCGGCGCGCTGGTTAGAACCACGATAGCTTAATTGGGTGTAGGTTCAAATCCTGCTCGTGGTAATTTTTTCAACATTTGTGTTTTTGTAACAAGTAATACATAAAAAAATTAAGCTAGTAGCAGTCCCCCCCCCCCCCCCCCTATATTTTGAAGTAATAAGTATTAAAATCTATACTCAGTCCTTCCCTAGCCTACCCTATGGTATATATATACAGCAAGATAATAAACGAGCTTAACAGGAAAGTTACGCCACGTGCGTCATTATAATTTGTGTTGGCCCGAAAATCTGCCATAAACAATCAACTAACTACAACACGCAGAGGAACTCAAGCTAATTGCCAAAAGTTGGTGCTCTCGGCCGGCTTTGGTACCGTGTGTACGCTGATCGTGCTTGCTTATCATGAGATATGAGATAAAGCTAATCACAGGTACGAGGTACAGTCACGAGCATTAACATATATTCACTTAGAGATGTAGAGATGTTGCGTTTAGTGATGCAACATCTCATCGCAGTTGGTTTCCTCCAAAAGCGGTGGCGTCATAAAGCGGACGCAATAATATGATGGCTGTAAAAAGACGGCCGTAGACCTGTGGAATGTTCGAGACTTCGACGGCCGTCTTATTACGGAGAACAGACCACAAAGTTAATGTCAACGGTTGCAAATAGACGACATTGATTTAGCGTTACTCGTATATTTGGAAGGTGAGCAATCATCAAAAGACGAAAATATTCGTATGGGGGAAAGTGATTTATACAAAGCTAATAATATAATAATATGTAATATAATATCTCATGAATCAGCACAAAATCAATTAAAATTTCGTCGTCCTCGCTGCTCCAGTTCGAGTTGGCATTCATTTTGTACAAAAATATTTTAAAACGGCTTCACCGCTATCAAAAAAACGTTCACAAACCATCCGACACCGACAAGACGGCCGTCATACAAATGGCGGCACTGCTTTTTGATGTTACGGTGTCAAATGCCGCTCTCTAGGAAACCACGCCCTCTTGATTACATAGACAACGTTCTAGTGACGTCATTCACCGCTGATGACCGCTGTATTACGGCCGCTATATGACGGCACCGCTATTGGAGGAAACCATAGCTTAGGCGTGTTTTACCGTTTATACTTTGGCGAGTGCTCTGAAGAGCTCTTTGACCTCATCCCACCTTCTCCCTTCCTTCATACGAGTCTTCGGAGTCACCGCTTCTCAAATATCCCATCGCGCACAAAGAAATTGTGTGACTCGTTTCTTTGTCGCACCTCCAAAAGACGGAATAGTTTGCCAGCACACGTTTTCCTCCTTCCTATGATATGGGGTCCTTCAAAAGAGGCGTGAAGAAACACCTTGTGGGTCGGCGGAGTGAGGTTAACTGATGCTACGTCTGTTTTTTACGCTGCACCAGTTGCCTTCGTGTCTGGACTCCATTTCCACTTAACATTAGGTGGGATGTAGTCATTTGCCAAGCTATCTATAAAAATAAAATAAAAACACTTTTGACTCTTACTACATGTGTTAAGATTTGTCAACATGTCAATGCTCGTGACTGTACAACTAAATTTAATACCTACATTTTTTAAAACATGAATCTGAACCTGGAATCTAGCCTAGCTTGATTGCTGCTCCGGCCTGCGATTGTTAAGGTTAAGCAAGTTTTGCAAAGTTCGGTCATCGGATGAGTGACCAAAAATGTATCATCTCGAGCTCTTTCACACGACCAATCCGCAATGGACCTGGTTTTGTGGTTTTGTGGCCGGTCCTTCCTATCCATCCGTAAGGAAGGCTAGGCTAGGCTAAGGATAACGTAAGACGAATCTCGTTATTATTAAACATTGATGATTCTCTTAGACAAAAAGTCAAAAACAGGCCAGGAGTTTTAAAATAGCAGAATCAAGGCCGTTTGTTTCGGTTTCCCAAACACAGGTCAAACATCAAATTCAAGGTTTTTCAAAGCAATGAACCAATTCTCATTAAATTGATTAATTCACGCGATTCATGTGTGTTTTAATTATTTTTTTAATGTTTTAAGATGGCAAACGAGTTGCCGGCACACCTGATTTTGATTTTTTATTTTGTCAGACATTTGCAGCATTCTTTGTGTTTGAGAGCCCTATTCACACGCTTCTTGAAGAACCTTATGTCTTAACGCAGTTTGCTTGGGACACGTAATGGCTCTGCCACGCTTCTCTTATGGTGTTTCCGTGTACATTATTTTATTACAATTACTTTATCAAGGTTTTTATACCGCAATGTAGAAAGGCTCAGGACATAACGCACCGCTGCTCTAGAAATTTTTTCCGTGTAAATAATTTTATTACAAAACATTTAAATGCGTATAAAGAATTGTTTATCATTGTTTTCATTTCACTTTGGAGAAGCGCTTGGCGTTGTTTTTGCCTGATTACATCTTATTTATAATTACATTTTTTTAATGAAGAAACATTACACCCAGCCCGATATGCCAAGAGGTGCGGTACAAACCCCGCCCGTGGTATTTTTTTTAATTTTTCTAATCAAGTCATCGCTATATACAGATGGTATTGGCTTGGTCATCACGCTTGCTAAATGCGCGTTGGTTTTTTTTATGTTAAAAGGAGGCAAACGAACAGACGGGTCACCTGATGGAAAGTAATCACCGCCGCCCATGGACACCCGCAAAACCAAAGTAATCGCAGATGCGTTGCCGGCCTTGAGGAAGGAGTTGGATCTTGGGGAGGGGGTAGGAATTTATTTATTTATTTAATTATTTATTTCACAACCATAGTTCACAATGTATGTACTTGTAAATAGATACACAGGATAATTATGGACCCCGCAGGGGCACGATTTAGTAGAATTATGTAGAAGAGAGGAAGCGCTTTTAGTTATTATTTATAGTATTAAATATTTTTTATGTTTGTTGCGTATTATTAAATATATAATAATTTAATTTAACTTATCATTAAGATATTCATCTATATCATAATAGCTTTTAGAAGTTAATAGTTTCTTTACTTTATTAATAAATATATTGTCGTTTCTTCCTTCTATCCATTCCTTTGGAAGCTTATTATATATTTTTATTGATTGAATAAATGTGTTTGATGAGTTTAGTTTAAGCCGGGTAGTTGGCAGTATTAATTTATTTTTATTTCGTAATGAATATTTACTCTGTACTTCTTCACGTTCTGTGTAAAAGTGTTTGTATTTACGGACAAATTTACATATCTCTAAAATATAAAGGTATGACAATGTGATTATTCTGTATTTTTGGAAATAGGGCCGGCAGCTGTCAGTTTGAGTTATATTAGCAATTATTCTGATTAATTTCTTTTAAAGAGTGAATAAAGCAGGAGCATCCGTGCTATTTCCCCACAGAATAATGCCGTAGTTGAGCCAAGCATGTGCTTATGCATAGTAGGTCGATATTGCTGTTTCTACACTACTGGTCTTTTTAGTCTCTCGTAGTGCATATGCAAAACTAGCCAACTTTGATTTAATTTTTTGTGTGTGTGTGCTTTCCAGTTAATATGGGTGTCTGTCTATAACAATACCGAGCAAAGTGAATTCATTGACGCTTTCTAATTTAATGTTTTTATACGTATAATTCAAATAATAGAAGAATTGGGAGGAGGGAGGGGTTAGAGAAGGATCTCCGGTACTCTCACTCACCGGACGAAACACAACAGCAACGAGTGCCATTGTTTCACGCCGACATTCTGTGAGAGGGTATTACGGCGGGCGAGCCGGCCCATTTCGTGCTGCAACGCAGCGTGGCTCTCCCACTCAGATAGTGTCACTCGTTTAGCACCATCCAGGGGTCACGTGTAGGGTCTCAAGGGTAAACCTACGGACGCGAGTAACTTTAACCCCCAGATTACAAAACTGGGCTATGCATCGAAAAATCTGAAATACACTTTGACCGATCTGAGAATTGAAACCGAGACCTGGCCGAGCGCTGAGCCACTTAGCCAGCGAGGCGGGGCAACAAAATTTGCGTAAAATATTTAAGCAAATTAGAAATAACATTTCTTCTGCTTAATAATCAATGTTGGGTGTCGTCTATGAATGCGGCAGTAACGTAAGTAAATCAAACAGGATTTAAACAAAACAATCGCCGTTGTAATGCCGCTTATCCTAAGTTGATCCTTGGCCATAAAGCGGGTTGGCTTGCGGGTCGTAACGGCGCTGGCGGCCGTCCGCCCGGCCGTTCCGGTTCGTTTGCCCGGCTGCCGGCTAGATAAAGGACTCTCAATTGCGCTACGACGCTCATTGGTGGAGCTTTACGTTAGATTTTGTGACCGGAATACCGAAATAAGCGCTGGTAAAAATATGTTTTTATTCAACATGTAGGTGGTAAAATAATAAACGCACACGCTGATAGCAGTTTGGTTCGGTTACCGAATCGATTTCAGCCTTTTTCATAATCGACATATTTTTTTCTAATAAAGATTAAATAAGTTACAGTCATTCCTTCGATGAACCGTCTCTTTGCTCTTTTGTTTTGATGTTAAAATAAAGAAGTTGTAAAAACAAAATATGGCGCTGTATTCTGGTGGTACTAACGGCTGATCCGTATAAAATACTTTAAATGCTCGTAGGTACTTTTTCAACCATACATCTTAGTAATAAAATTCAAAGTCTATTGAGGAAATTTGACAGTTTGTGGTAAGTTGATGTGCAGGCGTGTGTACATGAAAAATGTTTAATTGCTGTAAACAAAAAGAACACGAGTTGTTCAGACCTTACAGTATTTAAAGTAATTTAAATGGACAGACAAGTGCTCCGCAGTAAAAATACATTACTACGATTGAACTGTTTCCAACGTAAATAACGAACGCAGAGATGCCGTGTAAAGAGTAGACTAATTGAGCTCTGTTTTACAACTTTTTGGCAGTTGTAAAATAGTCTGTCCATAAATTTTGTCTTTGTCGTAGATATAATTTTATTAAGTTATCATTACGAGTTAGTCTTAGATAATGATAAATTAATAAAAGCACAATAACAATTGTGTTTGTAGTAATATTGTTTATTTATTTATTTATTATTACAAGGTACACCAACAAGTTAACATGCAAATTTTCTGCGGAAAGTAACAGATCACAAGTTTAGGACATACATGAAAACCAATAACAGGCATACACAACATTGTCCAAGAATACGCAATAAACTAAAAAAAAGAAACAAATTAGATGCAAATATAAAACCAAAAAATAACAGTTAATTAAATCAATTACTTAACTCAATTATTATTATTATTAAAAAACTAAATTTATACATTACACAAACAGAAAGAAATTAATGAAAATGAGATTCAATTATTACATAATATATTATAATAAAATAAAATAATAATAAGAACTATTCAAAGTTTAATAAATTAATTTAACGCGCTAATCACATTTTACATCCAATATATTCCAGCACTTTACCTCTAAAAGTTTTAGGAATATCTTTAAAAATGTCGATGTCAGGTACTTTAGCGTTTTTGGTGTTGTACAAAGAGCAGATTCTAGACAGCTGCTGGTGCAAACCCAAGTTCGTTCTACTTCTAGGGATGTGAAATAGCTTAGAGCACGGAACACGCGGACATCTGTGAGGTTCCCTGAAAGATATCTTCTGAATGAGATGACAGCATTTTGTTCCATTGTGGAGAATTTTACGAAGAAATAGCAAGTCAGACACAGCACGACAGTCTCGCTAAGTCGTTAATTTATAGAAACCGACTCTCAAAACGTAAGGATGCCGATGGGTGATTCCAGGTGAGGTGAATGCTAAATTACTTGTGAAAGCGCGCTGTAACGATTCCATTCGTTGTGACTGTGCACTATACACTGAGCTATTATTGTCATAATAAAGAGAAAACTATATTCCTAAACTAGTGGTGCGCTCGCGACTTCGTCCGCCTCAGTGAACACCTATTTTTTTACAAACATTGTCCTTCTACAATTACTAACTACTAACAACAAAAATGAAACAGCCTAAGAGTCGTCGGTAAACGGCTATGACATACATGAGGCAATTGATTTTTATTAATATAGTACTATACATAAGAATAATATTTTAATTTTGATAAACGCCTCGGTGGCCGTATGACCAAGCGCTCGGTGTATATTTTACATATACCTACAAAAGTTAAAATATAAAAAAATACTTTTCATTCATAATAAATAGGTAAACGAGAAATGCACAAAACTCACTGAGCAGACTAATTTACTATGGCTATTAAATGGCAAAGGTCACGCGCTCTGTACCATAAAATGCGCTTGAGAGTGATCCCTTGGAGACAACGATTTACTAGACGGTTAATTCATGATTTGAATAAATTATCAAAACAATTGCTATGCAACATTAATATTGGGATCCGCATATCATTGTGTCGTATCTCAATTGTTTTCGCTTCATAGATACTCATGGTTCGTTGGCGGATAACAAAGCTTGCTTTTGCAAATGTATGTTTCCATCAATACCGGATGTTTGGTAATAGGTATAAGTATAATCCGGAAACATAGCCATGCAACCGAGTATATATAACACCGTGATAACGTGCAAAATTATGTTATGAAGATTTCCTTTTCCATACAAAAAGAAAAATTTATTTCATTAGTTTATTTTTGTTCAACCCTGACATATTTTGACTTCTGTTTCATTTGGACCATGAGATTGACGAAGAAGAACAATGTATCAGCTGGACCTAGGATTGTCACTTTGCAATTTTACTTAGTAACATACAACCCTTATATCTAGGCCATATGATGTTTTTCAGGTATGTTTATAATTTTCCGGAGTTCTATGTTCTATGCCCTATCTGATATGTTTTATTCGGGATTATACAGGTATTACAAAACACCATGTAGATTAAAAAACGAAACAATTATACTCTAGCCAAATTCGATAAAGAATATATGTAAACAAACATCACAAATCATCACAAATCTGGGCAAAAATGTTTTTGTGTTTTTCGTATTATTACTTGATACTGCATTTACTGCATTTTACATAAAAGATATTGAAAGACTTATTATTCTCACTACACATCTCACTTAAATCAGTCGCTCAACGTCGGTAAAAATGTTATAATACGAAGAACGTATAAAAAACGTTAACTATTTTCACTTGTTAAACAATGTCATTACTAAAATTGAGGTATTCTAAACATTTCCGTTATTATAAACTAGCATTCCAAATGAAGATGACACTTGTATCCATATGGGGTCGATTATCTTAACTACCTCTGAAATCTGCAGCGTAAACAGTGCTTTTGCAATGCAAAACAAATATTAATGAACAAATTTAATTGACGTTAAAGAATATTGGATTGCAACAGCAGTTGATTAATTTATGTAATAAATAAGTTATTGAATCTTCAAGTGCAGTTTTTAAATTATTTCAAGGTATCTAGCTAATTTATTCACTCACATAGGTTAAAACTAAGCAATGGTCGTACTATGGTTTTGGTTTTTAAATTTTTCATACAATATTTAATATAAATAAATCTTTTACGTAAGATCTTTCCTGTTGACCAACTGGAAAAGGTTGTCATTGCATGCCTGTCACTGCTTGCTTGGCAACGCTTTGTTGGTAAACATTCTTTATCGAATTTGGCTATAGTATAGGTAGAGGACTTGTTAGTCAATAGAGAAACTTTTTAGTAATTGTCAAAACGATTTATTTCAATACAAATTGTATAGGAATGGAAACTATGACGTCACAATTTTGTTCCGTCAATTCAGTGTTTATTAACAACTTTTTAGGTTACAGAAATTCATGCTCAAGTCAAATGAAAAATAGGTTACTGTTTTAAAGAACTGCTACGTGATTTAACTTAAACGTTTAATGTTCTGGAATTTATTATTGTTCTTCTCAACTTCCCTATTGAGCGAGTATTTTTATTGGTTTATTTGATTAGCCGTTTTATTAGTTTAACTGACCCCCTATTTAACAAAACCGTTAATAAACGTAAAATCAACTCACCATTTTCTGTATATACTTATATAACCTTTTCATTTGTGTATTACTGTTTAAACTGACCTATTTAATTAGATATACTGTTTATACCTCTTCTTAGATCCAGTGTTTATTAATCAAGCAAATCTTTAGATATCACGAGATATAATGTTTACCACATTTCCATTTCACAATGATTCATTGTAAATATTATTCAGTCTTGAGAGTCGATTACGAAACGAACATTGGGCAATGTTGCTGTGAGACCACCTCTTCATTTTGGTACAATAATGAAACAAACATAGTAAATAATACTCATCTATGTACGAAGTGTTTTTTTTTTAACTGGGACATTATGATGAAGTCCAAAACTATTAGAGACATACAGAAACTGTCTTAGGTCTTCTTTCAAACATTTTTGGCATAGCAAATTTTTTGGTCAAGTGTGAGTTGAGTTGTAAATAAAAAGTAGTCAAATTTATTTCTTTTTCTTGTTAAGATCATTTCATTATATCCGAAGAAAAAAATCGGAGCAGCAAAAGTTAGTAAAATTTAATTAAACAAAATGTTTGTGCTTTAAGGAAAAAGGCGTCTCATGCCAGGTAGCAGTATATTCAAACGCTTTTAAGGCTTTTGTTGTAAATAAGGAGAGTAGGGTTCATTAGAGTTGTGTTTCGCGCCGCATCGGTTAAACTTACCCCCATATCCCCCGTGTTAACGCGCCTATACCGTCTCTCGCTCTCTTCAGGTTGTGTGCCGGAATCTTGGAGAGAGGCCAATGTGCAACCGGTCCCCAAAAAAGGAGATCGGTCAGATCCTTCGAATTACCGCCCCATAGCCGTAACTTCAGTTTTGTGCAAAGTCATGGAGCGCATTTTAAATAAACAACTTGTCCACTACCTAGAAGAACACTCCATAATTCACGATCGCCAATACGGGTTTCGGCCGAAGCGGTCAACGGGTGATCTTCTAGCGTACGTTGCACATCTCTGGGTGAGGCTATTGACAAGCGTGGTGAGTCGGTGGCTGTTAGCCTCGACATAGCCAAGGCATTTGATCGGGTCTGGCACAAAGCTCTTCTCTCCAAGCTTCCGGCATACGGTCTGCCTGCTCAGTTCTGCAACTGGGTCGCTGGCTTCCTGCATGAGCGTAGAATCCGTGTCCTGTCTGATGGATGCGCATCACGGCTCATGTCAGTAAATGCTGGTGTCCCTCAAGGTTCCGTTCTGTCCCCCACGCTGTTTCTTCTGCATATCAATGATATGCTTCCACTTGGAAATATTCATTGCTATGCAGATGATAGTACAGTGCACGGTGGGTATAACGGTCACCTTGCGGCTGGGCGAGTCGAGACTGAAGAGAAACGAGTGAATCTTGTCATTGAGCTCAATCGGGTATTGGACCTCATATCTAATTGGGGCTCCAATAATCTGGTTGAGTTCAATGCCAAGAAAACACAGGTGTGTGCGTTTACGGCCAAAAAGTCACCATTCCTTCCTCTTCCAACTCTTCAGGGCACATCTCTAAGCCTGCAGAACAATATCAACATGCTCGGTATGACGATTCGCTGCGATCTGAATCAAAAGGACTATATCGAAGCCGTGATCAAAACAGCCTCACGAAAACTCGGTGTCCTGAACAGAGTGCGGCGATTCTTTACGCCTGACCAGTTATGTCTTTTGTACAAGACACAGGTACGGTCTTGCGTGGAGTATTGCTCGCACATCTGGGACGGTTCCGCAAAGTATCTTCTCGATGCCTTAGACGGATTGCAGCGTCGCGCTGTACGTATTATCGGCAATGCAGAGGTAACTAATACTCTCGAACACCTGCAATTGCGTAGAGATATAGCGTCACTCAGCGTCTTCTATCGCTTATATCACGGCGAGTGCTCTGAAGAACTCTTTGACCTTATCCCACCTTCTCCCTTCCTCCATAGGAGTACACGTGCTGCTCTCCGGTGTCACCGCTTCACTGTCACACATATCCCATCGCGCACAAAGAAATTTGGTGACTCGTTTCTTTGTCGCACCTCCAAAAGATGGAATAGTCTACCAGCACATGTTTTCCCTCTTTCCTATGATATGGGGTCCTTCAAACGAGCGAGGCGTGAAGAAGCACCTTGTGGGCCGGCAGAGTGAGGTTGACTGATGCTGCGTTGTTTTCACGCTGCACCAGTTGTCTTCGCGTCTGGACTCCATTTCCACTTAACATCAGGTGGTGTGGAGTCATTTGCCGTGCTAAGTATAAAAAAAAAAAAAAAAAAAAAAAAATATCCTCCCATTATCTTCGAGTTAATAAAAGCTGAAACAGTAATGAAATAATTCTCATTAAATACGGGGCTTCGTATATTTCGATCTTTCGGAAAATCTAATCAAAGTTTGAAGCTTCGATTAAATATTCTTGTATTTCAATTTATTTAGCGATAAGCGTGAAACACTCATTTTAAACCATATTATTAACCACATTATGAACTATAGTATTATTATTTATTGTGTGAAAGCGCCTAGTTATAGATAAGTATAATCATGTATAATTAAATATCTTGGAGTAACTTAGTTTTCTAATAATATGGTTCATGCGGTATTTACCTGTAAGTGTTTGTTACATTTAGTTATGTATTTGCCCAACTGTTATCTGTTTGGAAACAATGTAAATAAAACGTTGGTGAATCTAATTGAATAAATAAAAAAAAAAAATGTACTTTGTGCGCGGCAAGCGGCTACCTCTAATTATAGTGTTTTATTCGCCAAAGGAAGTGCAAACTGGCAGAATAATACCAGGGAGAAAGTTAAGAATGATTGTACCTAATATAAATATTGTAGGTGTCTCAACGAGCAACTCATTATCAACAATTCATTTCACGAAGCAAATACAAATTTGCTTCGTGGTGCATTTTATGTCTTCACTGCTGGGGCACGAGCCCTCCCTTCGCGCGGGCCCAGTGCGATTTGTGGTTGTTAACGACTGCTAATGCAGCCGGGACCAGGGCTTTACGTGCCTTCCGAAGCACGCAGGAGTTCGAGATGATAAGTTTTTGGTCACCCATCCGATGCCCGGCCTTTGCCAGAGTTGCTTAACCTCAGCATTCGCAGACCGGGCGCGTTGACCACTGCGCCATCGAGTTCTTCAACTCAACGAGCAACTCAGTGGATATTTATTATTAAACCGTAAATGTTGTGTAATATTATATGTGTATATACTATTTGACGACCTCCGTAGCCAAGTGGCTTGCACGCCGGACTTTGGGCGGCGCTAACTCTGAGGTCCCGGGTTCGATTCCCTGACGGGCCAATGCAGAAAACGAACTTGTCGATATTGTGTCGGGTCTTTGTGGTTGTGGTACCGTCGTCGTTGTTTTTGATTTTCATGAAACGAGTGCTTTAGCCGCTTACCTCGGGATCAGAACAATGTATGTGATGTTGTCTCAGTTTTTATTTTATTTTATTTATTTCAAACGTAACAACAATAGATACAACAGAACTTTAATATACTTCATTGCTATTCCAAATAAGTAATTAAAGTAAGGAGCTTATACTGTCCCACTTTTCTTTTTAAGCATATTGTCCAAGCATCGGGCCACCAACCGGCCTGTAAGCAGGATGTGGCCTAAGATGGTACATGCTTCGACAAGAAACGCCAATTCACTTTTGTTTTGAAGAAACCTAGGTTGTAGTGAACAGGGAACTCAGACGCAGGCAGCGCATTCCACTCTTCAGCGGTTCGAACAAGAAAAGAGCTAGCAAACCGCTTGGTACGGACAGTTGGGATGTCGACAACTGCTGCTGGTCAAAAGCCTTCGTCATTGAAGTCAAGTCATCTTACAATTGATGGGCATTGATATAATCACTATGCCTGCCAAATGCGAATTGGTGATCACAAACCCATGTAATCAGTCGAAAAATCTGTAACACGCTTTGCCTGACCTGGAATTAAACTAAGGATATCCTGGTGAACGCTTCGCTACTCGCCCAACAGGGACAGGGATTATATAACGCAACTGCGCACCTCCCCAGACACGATTTTGCAATATTAATCGTAATCTGTTCAGAAGTCAATTATACGATTAGCAAGATTAGAAAAGGGCTTAGCTAAGTAGTTGCAGCGCTGTCTCCGCTCAACCGGAATCCTGATAGCAACCTCTACGGAACTTCGCAACCCCTCACGAATCGGTAACAGGCGATTAATACCTTTGAACAGGACTCGGATAACCGGAGACGGAGGAAAACAAACCTTGCGCTATTGTAATAGACTTCATAGTTGTGGGTGCTTGGCTGAAAACAGAATTTGAAGCTGGTACTTGAAGTGTTACTTTTCACTTAATTCACTGATATTACTGTTTCATGAGAAACTATCGTATTTCATGAGGCGATCCGTAACATGTAGCTCAAACAAATACGGGTCCAGTTTTTTCTTTAATTTTTAACTTTGTTATTTTTCAATCTTATTTATAGGCTTCTGTCACAAACTAAGGAGACCCAGGGAGGTAACTACGAGCTCTTATAGCAGTATTATTGTAGTAAAGAGGTTTTTCTCGGGTCGGCAACACAAAAGCAACATTTCTAATGTTGCTGATGTCCATGGGCGTCGGTGACCGCTCACCATCAGGCGGCCCGCCTGCTCGTTTGCAGAGTGTCAATATAAAAAAAAATAAAAAAATTGCGAATACAAGACGCGTGTAGCGACGAATAAACACGCGTCTCTTTGCCACAACTGCAATAATACTGCTCTAACTGCCGTACTCAGAGACGTCAATTAAGTCTTAATGACAATTAAGTCTCTTGCTGTCACTTTCTTATGTATAGTGCTAAATAGAGAAGGAAAGACATTTAATTGTCATTAAAACTTAATTGACTTCTCTGAGTACGGCAGTAAGAGCTCATAGTCAGGGGGCAGACCGCGCTTCAGCAACTTACACATAGACAAAACAAAAACACTCCGACCGCAGCTGTTCGAGATTCCGTGTCCGTGAGAGGTTGTCTATGTGTGCGTTGCTCGAATGCGTTTGTATGAAGCTTACCAACTAGGTCTCCTCATGTTTTATCCACTAATGTCAGCCTCCTCATTCATTCCAAATTCGGGGTTGTTAGGTGTGTGTTATTTTCGGCTTTACTCATAATCTGCTTTAGGCCAGTGCCACATTACGCGGAAATTCCGCCGTGGAAAATGCGCGGCGGAAAGTCAGTACATTGCATTGCATATAATCTGACTGCATATAATCTGCTCGACTTAACAAATCTACCGCACCAGAAGTCCAGCGACGGAGTTTCCGTGCAATGTGGCCCTGGCCTTAGTCATGTTCCTCACTGGTCACGTTCCGCTTTGGTCATTCGTAACTCGTTACATAATATATATATACAGAACGTACACATAGCATACATAGTTACGAGATACTGACTATGCAGTCATCAAAAATATCTACTATAGTTAAGAATTTGCCCACATCTAACTTGTTTAATTATTAATTTTCTGCAGCAAACACTCGCTTCTCAACATCATTGCGATTTTGAAAACTGCTACACAAATTTATACTTGGAATCCCTCGTTGTCAGGCACTTAGGTAAGGGCTACAGGAATAAAATTGAGGGGCGAAAACATTACTTGTGAACTCGTTTGTTCAAGTAAATGTTGTTTTTCTTCTAAATAATAATACCGTTGTATTAAGCGCTTGTTGTTTTGTGATCGTTGTTACTTATCGTGACTTTTTAAGTGGAAACTGAAGCCGTTCCAATTTTGCAACTGGCTATTTTCTTCACGCGCTTTTATTGCAGTTTTTATTTCTTTTTGGCAACGTTGGGAGTTTTTCTATGAAGATGTTTTTATGTGTTTTTACATATTCTTTCACTTGTAATCTTGTAACTGTAGATGGCATTTTAGAAAAGACTTTAACATTTTTGCAAATTCATAAAACACAAATTAGATCACTAAATCAGATTAGCCTTTGTTTGTTAATCTTAAAGTTTGTTAAACTTAAAGTTTGTTAAATCTTTGTTCTTTTTATACTTAAAACAGCTACTTTTTATTAAGTTATCGACTTTATTGTCCATTAATTATTAAAAATAGCGACTGATTTTAGTCTTTAGCGACAATTGAATATGGACCATCTGCTTCTCGGTGAAGCTGAAAATGCCGTCTGACGCAATCAGCAATCTCTCTAAAAAAAAGACCATCTACTTCCTAAAGTCTATGTTCGTTTTTGGTGACGATAACTGTGTCGAAGTCCGGTTACTGTCGAACACTGGCGCTACTACCCTACGTTTTTCCTTAGTCTTTATTATATATATAAATCTTTTGTGCGTGTGTTTGTAATTGAAGTCTTTCTAAACGGCTGGACCGATTTGGATGAATTTTTTTGTGTGTTCAAGTGGATTGGAGAATGGTTTAGATTTATAATTGGACCCGGTAGGTGTCGCTGCTATAGCGGTCCATCATGGGATACGGGTGTTCTTAAGCGGACAAATGATTTGTTGGTTTTGTTGTCATGGAAACTGTCAAAACGGTACGAAGTCCGCCGGTCAGCTAGTCACACTAATATACCACACTAATATTATAAATGCGAAAGTTTGTGTGTGTGTGTGTATATTTGTTGCTTCTTCACGCTGCAACGGATGGATCGATTTGGATTAAATTCGGCATACAGATAGTTTATAACCTGGAGTAACACATAGGGTAGTTTTTATCCCGATATTCCCACGGGAATGAAACTCATACCTTTTCTCTATATTTGGTTCCACAATTTACTACTAGGTCTTGGATTTGATGTTGGGAATATAACCTATTTGGTAGTTTTTTATACTTTTTTTATTGAAATTTCTACAGACTTTTTCTTTTTGACATTTGTTTTCCAATACAAAATGATTTGTTTGTTTAGTCGTTATGGACTGTCAAAGTGGTACGAACGAAGTCCGCCGGGTCAGCTAGTATAAAAGTTGTATAAAAATTGTACGCCTATTAAGAAAAAGGCTTTTATAGCCGTGAAGGAATGTAAGTGTGTGAACTAGCTAGTTGTGTTGGAGAGTTAAATGAGAGCATCTTTATAGGTTAGGTCGAGTGTCCTCCGCGCGAGGGCCATCCACACAAAGGGCCGAGTGTGAGAGGTCAGTCAGTCACTGTACCCCACGTTTCATGCTTGATGGAGCGAGAAATGTTGTAGCAATTTTTGCCTGGATTTTATATGCGCATTTTTAAGTAGTTAGCTTGGCAAATAGCTTCACTCCACCTAATGTTATGTAGAAATGGAGTCCAGACACGTAGACAACTGGTGCAGCGTGAAAACAACGCAGTCAGTCACTTCCTCTATCTCCCTCTTGGGATCCTAAACCAAAGGTTGTCTGGAAGAGATCGCTTAAAGCGATAAGACCGCCTTTGCCCATGCTAGCTTTAAGATTTTTTGTATGTACCTGTTTTTGGTTTTAATTTGTGTGAGCAATAAAGTATTTATCTATCTATCTATCTATCTCACCCAGCTGGGCCATAAGGTACTTAAGGTAATATGGATTCCAATTGATGCACTCTACTATTTTTGTTCAGAGCCCTCGCCCACGTCCGATAATCGGTGACCGATTTTTTAGCCGGTGAAAATGACTACAAAAAGTCGGGAAAAAATCGGTCCGATTATTATCGGCCCTACAAAAAGTCAGTCGTGGGCGGGAGCCGTTAAAGTCATAACAATAATGTTAGTTGCATTGTAGTGTTCCGTTTCTGTCTTTTCGTAATATCTGCTACCTTTTTGCGTTGCACGAATTTAATGTCCTTAATACACTGTGTTAGAGCCCTTCAGTTATAATTAAACTAGTGGTTAATGGGGCTTGAATCTATTAATAGTGACGCCTGAGAGCCCTTCAGGAAATTGTTTAATGATATTCATTTGAGCACCCATGAAGCGTAACCCAAGCTTTTGGGGGTTGACCCGAGTGAAACTGTCTCCCGTATCATTTTGTTATAAGATATTGTTTTTTGTTTCGTTTTTCGGAAGACACGTGAAGCGGTTGGTTCCGGCAGCATTAGCAGTCGTTTACAACCACCAATTGGCACTAGGCGCGCGTGGTGGTTGATGGCCCGTTCTCCCTTCCATCCATAGGGAAGGCTCGTGCGACGCTAGCGCGGCACGGCCGGCTTGTCTTCGTCGTACTATTCTTAATGTAACAACTACCGTATTCCTATCGTAAATCAAATATTTATTGCTATATTATAAAAAGGTGATACATTACATTGTACAAGGAATTTAAAAACTTTGTCGCCCTTTTCGGACTCGGCAATTTAATCGAGAGCTTCCAAAATATATTTTTTCAAATAAATCAGAATAATTTAATTACCTATTCTATTATTTACCGGCAGTGGAAAGTCGACATATGTCCATATTGCAAACTTTAAAACTGTTACGCTTGTTTTTAATGAGGTTTAAATCAAATGGAAGTTGCAAGTGTTTTCTTAAGACAACGTTAAGAACAAATATTTTTCTAACTGTAAGAACTTTACATTGGTCGTACAGCTGTGAGGTAGGAAAAGTAAAGGGTTTGTACGTCATTACTTTTAAAACTGCCCTTTGTGCCGTTTCGAGGCGCATTAATTGAGTTTTACCGAAACGACCCTAAACAGTAATGCAACAGGAAATTATTGAAGGCAATATAAACCGTTTTAAGAGTAGATGCATCTGCACTTGATCGAAGGTATTTAAATACGAAGATCAGTTTTCTCACCCGTGACACGAGAGTCTCAATTTCCAAGATAAGTTACAGTCTGTATAATGACTCCAAGGTATTTAATATCGTTGGCCCAAGATACTTTTGTGCATGCACATAAGATGTTTTCAATTTGGCTAAATGTGTGAGCCATGCATGCCATGAGCATGACAGAGAAATCGGAAGTAGGTTGTAAGTTTTATTAGTCGAAAACGTTAGGAATTTGGTTTAGTTTAGAGTAAGTTTATTGCTGGAGAGCCATTGCTTAACAGTTATGTGTTTCCATCCAGGGTTCACCATGTATAATTATAGCTGTGTCATCAGCGTATGAGACTATCTGAGTCTTTGGGAGTCAAAAAGAGGGTTGGTCCAAGGGCACTGCCCTGTGGAACACCGTAGTTAAGGATCTCCTCCTCCCCTAACAAAACCATCTATAAGGTAAGGTAGGTGTTCTATCAGTGAGGTAACTCCTGAAGATATCAAGAGGTAACCCCCTTATACCTCCATGTTCTAATTTTTTAAGAAGAATAATAATTACAACAGAATAAAAATTAGATAATCTTGTAGGTAACTATTTTTAAAATGCTTTGAAGGTAATTATTAAGGCTGGTAATTTAGTAAATATTATTAAAGCCATGTACAGACGCCCGCACATCAACCTATCCAAAACTGTCAAATTTCTTCAGTAAATGTTCAACCATATGCCATATACATAAAATTCAAAGTCTATTGAGATTTGACAGTTTGTGGTAGTCTGAGGTGCGGGCGTGTGAACGTGTAGTATCGTATCGTGTTATAGAATGCACCTTTCAACAAATAGTTTGTGTAGGGCGTGTGGAGAGAAAACGGAGTCGATGCAGCACCTACTGTGTGACTGCGACTCTCTGGCTAGGAAAAGAATGGGACTCCTGGGATCGGCCTATCCGAAACCGGAGGACTTCAGGCTCTTCGCTCTTAAAGACGTTGCCAAACTCATGGCCTCTATCTTTGCGGAGGAGGAAGAGTGAAAGGATGGGGTTGCACAAAAGATCCCGATGGGTCGAGGTGTTACTGCGAGAGGGAAACCTCGGCAGGCCCCACTAAGATAAGATAAGATCGTATCGTGTTCGTTACGTTGGACTACCTACTTACCTATGTTGGAACTATGAATTTGATGCTGACTATACATAATAATATGACCGTTGTGCAAAATAAGTAGATGATATTATTTTATCAAAGGTACAACTATATTTTCTCTCGCAAAGTGAAAGTTTCGTATTCAAAGTTAGCGGGTGCCGGCAACTGTGTCCATTTTGCCGCGGGCTATGACTTTATTCGAGAACTTTCGCAGTCGAGGAACGCTGCTCAACGAAAGTGTTAAAGTTACGGCAACAATACACGTTTTAAATATAATCGGTTTTTTTTATTCTTTACTTACAATAAGTCATCCTTCATCTCACCTGATATTAAGTGATGATAAGGTCGAAGGTGGAAGCGCACTTCATCCGGAATCCTCAACTACTGAGGCACTTTACTATCTCTAATTATTGGAAAGCAACAAAGTATGCAATTATGACTTGTATGCAGTTTGCTTTGTTTGACCTTTTTTTTGTTGTTTTGTTGAGCAGCATTGATGTTATGACGATATATTTAGATGTGACTGTGGTAGCCAGCCAGTTGGACTTAAAACAAGACATACCACCAACCAAACCGAGTACAAAAAAACATAAACTACTCGCTGGGAATCTTCACTATTGCGGCTCAAACATCTTAATTAAAATTGTAACTTTAAAGAGATTCTCAACTTATTTAATTTATTACCAAGCAAGGAGAGGTTGTAAATAAATGGCTTTACAGTTTGACAACTTTACGACGCTAGCTGATGTTCTTCTGTTTCTGTCGACTTCCTTGTTTGCTGAGGATCGGAATCTCGAGTCTCGACTCGAAGCAGCGACAAACGCCAAGTGGTTAAGGCAGCCGCCCGGAATGCGGAAGGTGCGTGGTTCGATTCCCGCCTGAGGTTGTCGTCTTTTTTCAGTGTTTAAATTTTACTTAAGTATATTTAAGCGTTAATAAAACGCTAAAATATATAAAAAACACTTAAGGTAAGGTAAGGTTTTATTAGGTAAGGTCCCACAAAACCGAATCAATTCGGTTTGACTGTGAGTTCAACAGTTTCATAAACATAGCATAACAACATTGTATAATCTAAATTTTGTTTTATACAAAACATTCAGTAGGTACCTACTTATATTATTGTGTATAATGAACACAAACTGAAAGAGCAATTTTTAAATTTTACCTTTAAATTTGGCTTTGTTGTTCTAGTCTCAATAAATAAATAAATAATAATAATAACCCCTCTCTACAAACCTCAAACATCGGCAATAGAAAACATAACGGCAACAAATCAGCACATGCCCAAATTTTCGTACTCAATCATGACGCTTATCGTGATAAAAATAGGACGGTTGCAAATGTTTATTAGTATCCTTACAATATCATGCAATGTTGACGGCGTATGGGGTCATAAACAGGATTTATGGCTATCTAAGAGGGAAGGATTCGACGGCGAATATCATCGAGTTTGCGTTTATGAACTCGTAGTATGATTAATGGGAGGGTTGAACTTGTGCTGGGAAGGTCAATGTCCGGTATATACGTAGGGTAGTGGCCAGAGCTTAAAAGCATTTTTGTTAAATTTACTGTTCGCAACAAAATTTGCAACAACCATAGTTGTAAATATAGCTTGCCTAATTTTTTACTGATATTAAGATCGGATGTTGATGACGTAGTACTCGACATTCATCATCATCATCAGCCTATACACGTCCACTGCTGGGCATATGCCTCTCCAAGTGCACGTTGAATAAGGCCAATTTGGCTTACAAAGTAAGAGCGTCGATTAATTTCGGCTGGTGGGTCAGAGCCACGATAGCATAGCCGGTAGTGCATCTGACCCGCCATGTCATGGGCTGCGGGTTCAAATCCCTCTCGTGGAATTTTTCAACATTTTTTTTTCTGCTGTACAAAATCGCATATTTGTCTCATACGATTTGCCATAAGTCCCGCTCGTCCTAATATGGAAACCACTGGTATTCATTAAGTTTTGGCAAGTAGGTCTTGGTTTTTCTTGTAGTCCCGATACACTTTATGTTGCTTATATTTTTAACAAATATTATGTAGGTATGTTTTTATTTTAAATAAATATTCTATTTTTATAAATAGATAGATAGATCGATAGATAATCACTTTATTGCTTACACTATAATACACAATACGAGTAACAGAAAATGTAAACATGTAAGTAAGCGATCTCTTCCGGACAACCTTTGTGGCATAGGACAAACAAGGAGACAAGGCGAGGCAGTGTACCGCAGCAACTAGTAAGTTTTTATTATAATTACATTAGGTACTGAATACCGTATCTCATAGCATCTCACAAGGGTGGCACGCCAGGCGTTGGCAAGTACTGCCAGATACTGACGCTATAACGTCGCATAATAAAAGCTACAATATGTCATCTGGTGACGTTTTGGCAACTACACCGGCTTAGATGCATCGCTTCTAGTGAAATATTCTACTGTTAAACTTTCATTTCACCAAGTGGCTTTTGCTCATATTGCACTACCAATAAAATACTGTTAGAGAGAGAGAGAGAGAGAGAGATAGAGAGAGATAGGGAGAGAGAAAAAAAACATTTGTTGTAAGTGTTGTAAAATATATCGATGTTTGAGATTTTATCGTAATCTAATAACAGTACGGTTTAATCTCAAATATCAGTATATTTTAAGTTACTACAGTATTTTATTGGTAATGCGAATTATTGAAATTTATTTGTTTCACGAACACAACATTAAGAGTATAAGTAAAAACAAATTATTATTTATGTAACATAATCTAAATACCTCACACTTATCTATAACTTTATAAGGTACTAGCTGATCCGGCAAACGTTGTTCTGCCATATAATTTTCTGGATAGGGACACCGTATTCACCCAGCGATATCAAATATACTTTACGACCTATTCTCATACCTGCCGAATATACATATGAAATTTCATAAAAATCGATCGAGTCGTTTCGGAGGAGTATGGCAACTAATATGGTGGCACGAGAATTGTATATAATACTAGCTGCCCCCGGCGGATTTCGTACCGCTTTGACAGTTTCCATGACAACACTACAAACAAATCATTTTGTATTGGAAAAATTTCAAAAATCAAAAAAAATTTAGGGTTAGACCACCCTTAACATTTAGGGGGATGAAAAATAGATGTTGGCCGATTCTCATAGATACCGGATAAGCACAAAAAATTTCATCAAAATCGGTCAAGCCGTTTCGGAGGAGTATGGCAACGAAAACTGTGACACGAGAATTTTATATATTAGATAGATTTACTTATTATTTATATAATAATTATAAATATGTATTAGACAAATACAAGTACGCTTAGGTTATGTTCGACTACTTCGAAAAAACTTAACCTAAAAAGTCAATATTTTAAAGAAATAATAAAATTACTTTTCCCTACAGATCTTGCCTTGAATTTCATGATGAGAACAAAATTGGTAGCTCTAACAAGTTGAAGTATATTCAAAGGCAGTAATAGTGACAGTATGTTTGTGACATTTACTCTTTCATGACAAAAACGCTGCAAGCATCTGCTACTATTAGCAACAAGAAATCGACAGCTATGAACAACACTATTTTTCTAAATTGGATTAACATCGCATTAGCATTACTAGGGTTTGCTATCAGTTTTGACATTCTGTGGTTTGACCGCCAAAAGGCATCTATTGTATTTGTTCAAATTACTAATTTTACAATAAATTATTGGAAGTGAAATGGTGTTTAATACTACCCAACTTAATATCGGTGTATGCTCTGCTGAGTATCGACGTTATTTCAGACAGGCGACGCCTATTTCCCACCGCGCGGTCACACGCCGCGAACGGTGACGACATTCATCATTTCCCAAACGAGACGGCGACGTTTAGAGACGACCCAATCTGCATGAGCGCGCCAACGAGTCAGCCGACGTATGTGGTACGAGCGTGTCAAAAAAATTAGACGGATCGCTTAGTGCGTCCGCTGCGTCAAATATATCGCATTGAAATATGTATTGTTTAAAATGTTTTTGTTTTGTTTATATAATTTTAACGCTGTTGCGAAACAAATTACATAAACACAAATGTTGAAAAAATTTCCACGAGCAGGATTTGAATATACCTGACATACCGGGTCAGGTGCTCTTCCAATTGAGCTATCGTGGTTCTAACCAGCCCGCCGAAATTATTCAACACTGCTTACTTTTTTACTTTGAAAGTCAAAGGCGCCAATTCAATGTCAACAACTACCGTCATTAACATCTGCTATAAATACTAAAGATCAGTTAAGAAGTAAGCAGGTAGAAGTAGGGTATGTATTGTTTACTAAATTATATAGTGTGTACTCATATTATTTTATGCATTATTATTATTATTCTCTTTATTAAATATATTTAAAAAAAAAATTTTCGGGTTGGCCCTAAAACCATTGGCAGATGTTTCAAGTTTCAAGTGACAGCTTCCGATGCAGATGTTTTTTAAGACTGCAACGGGTCATTACTTGAGATGAATCTCACCTGACAGTTAGTGACAATAAAGCCGAAGATGGAAGAGAGCTCCTCATCCGGCATCCTCAATTCCAGTGTCCGTAGGAACATAGTAATGCTACTAACATTATCATTATGTTGACGGACTTAAATAAGATGGTGGTACTCAGCCACGTCAGTCTCGTCTCAGACTTACACAAGCCGCTAGGAATCGAACCGGGAATTCTAGATAGATAGATATATCATTTATTTGGAACAAAACATGCACACAACTAAAACATCAATTGAAAAACATACAAAAAAAATACAAATAAAACATAAAAGTGTAACAAACGTTGGTTATCGATTTGGCCGTAGCGATGCAAACAGGTAAAAAAAAACTCAGTGAGACTGATTATTTTGCTTACTGTCCCGTATTCATTCGATTACGTTTACGAAAACGATAATTAGTATAGCATTGAAGCAGCGCCTCCTGGGGACATACAAGAAGAGTTAAAATTTTGCCATACGAAGTCTCTTAACGTGACCGAATGGTGAATGAAACTCGCACTAGGCACCCTGAGAACGGCAGTCGACTAATTTATTTATTTATATATGAAGCACAAAAACAGAATGCAAACCTCATTTTATACCTAACAATCACAATGTGCACATTTGAATCAGTCACAGCGCTTGCTTATTCGTCTTATTTTATAACAGAACAACAGAGGCGGTAAAAACATTGAGCAGTGTGGGAAGCGTTTGAGACGTTACCGTTGACGCTACGCTGAAGAATATACAAAAGGGAAACCATAAAAGTACGTAGGTACTCCAATGATTACAGTAACCGTTACATTTATACAAAGATATTATTTTTAGATTCATTAAAATAGAGCAAGAAGGTAGGTAGGTACATTAATAACTCCGTGAAAAGCGCGGCCATAGCGTGACGTCATTCATATTCGTTTTTTCGCTCGCTTCTGCTAGCGCATTACAGACTAGCTTGCGTGAACTGCTCGTGACTGCGTGACCGCTGTACAATGACGTCATAAGGAGTCACGTCACGAACTTCTAGTTAATACTTTTTAAAGAAAAGGTCCAATTAAGGCGCTACTAACACATTCAGAAAGGTAATACGGTTACGTTAGGTAAGGGTTCACGTGGGGATTGAACCACAATTACCCGCATTGAACTAGATCATCTATCTATTCGACTACCTAAATGATTTAAAGCACCTAAAGTTTACTACATAGCTAAAAAATAGAGCAAGCATTGACCATCAATTAAAATGTCTTGATATTCTTTTGTTTATTTCCTAAAGTTGTAAGAATCAACAACGAGCCAAATAAAATGCTAGGAAAGACCCAGAAGAGTCTCACTAACTTGCAGGTTCTTCTGAATACAAGAAGAATCCCCATAGAACCCTCTTCCTTTTATACCCATTGAACTCCAAACACCTACCATTCCTTTACTATAAACAATGTCGGTCCATTCAGTGTTTAGTGTTTCACCGACACATTGGCACGCGACTATGCGGGTTTTACAACGAATAAATGGTGTTACATGTACTCTAGCGACACGAAAACTTTGTCCGCAGCCCTATTAAACTAAACTGAATGCATATTTAACTCTATTCCGAAGTACGCAGAGTTCGTTTTGGCGCGTGTGCTCGAGCGACATAATCTCGGTTCGTTGACGGATTGCCGCGGCCGCGGATCGCTCATAATCATAAAATAGAGTTTTATGATACCAATGTGGCGCCCGGCGCGTTGCCCCACAGCGCAGCTGGTACCGTCAACAAAGCAATTGCGTGAACACCAATAGCCTATAGCCAAATAGGTATAGCCAAACTTATAGGTATGCTGGTAGGATTCTGTAGTCTGGATGGTGACCACGAGTCCAATTGTAAAATAGTTTAATACATAACTAAGTGTAGTAAGGTGAACCCCACCGCAATATCTAACATATTGAATTCAAAACAGTGTACCAATTTGTACAGCGGCAAGTTCCCGTTAAGAAAAATAAAAATTACTTTATTTTTCATAATAATTTAATAATATGTTTTCATAATAACTAGTGAGTACCCCAAGAAAAGAAATTGTGATTGTCAAGATAGTCATTCAAAAATGTAACTTGTATTATGATGTGATAGTTCCTTAAAAATATTATAAATACAGAGAAAATAATACCGTGTGTGTGTGTCAATAGACACCATCAGACTACCCATTGCAAGGTCTTGGCGTAAGTCTTTTCAAAAACGTTAAAAAGACTCTTGCTTCTTAGAAAAACCAATAAAGCTTTTTTGCTATCCGTACGCGGTGTATAGAGTGTTTGCTTTACGGAGTACGTGTTATGTGTTGGCGCCACTTCCAGCGGCATAGTTTCGCGATGAACTACGCAAACTTCCGTTGCTGGCACACTGTTGTATCCTTAGAGGGTACATAGTTTCGCATAACAAATATTTACTGACATTTAAAACAAAAGGAGATATTTTTTCCTTCCCACATTTTGTAATACGTACCTATTTATTATGCTATTTTTAAACTGTTTTCTGTTTAAGAGATGGTTCATATATTTATTTCAAATAGTCAGTATTAAAAACAAACATATCTATGTAATACCTTTAAACGAGTTATTCTTGTACATATGTATATATATAATCTGAATCTCGGAAACAACTCCAACGATTTTCATGAAATTTTGTATGCAGGGAGCGATAAATCGATCTAGCAAAAAAAAAAGTATCGAACAAAGTTGTCAAGCTGTCATCCAGGTACTATAATACATTTAAACGCCTCAGTAGCCAAGTGGCAAAGCGCGCAACAACGTCCAACCTTTTTTTATCTACTAACTACCCATTCAGGTCGTCTATTTTTTAGCTGTGGAGTAGAATGGGCGCAAGATACTTCACAGCATTAATTGAAGTAAATAATTTAAAAAAGTACCTATGTCGTCGGTACCAAATCATACAATAATTTAACATTTACAATAAAAAAAAATGTCAAGTGCTTGGAACTACAAAGAATGCTTACCTCTTTATAAGAGCTATTTCTCATAAGAGCTATTTGTAGCCTAAACTGAATAAATTATTTTGAATTTTGAATTTTTGAATTTTTTACAGTTACTTAACATTACACATGATTCTAAAATAACGTACTTTGGCACATGTATGTACTACTTCACTATTCCTAATCTCACTCCCCGATCCGATCCGAACCCCCCGTAGTATCTAGTAGGGCACGGGGACACGCATCTAGAAAACCTCCGAATGTGCTTCGTTTCACACGGCGGGCGTGAGGGACCCTTTAAGTTTCGCGCCGCCCCCAAAACATACCGGTGAAGCTGAAAATGCCGTCTGAAGCAATGAAAAGCAAAAAACCAAATCTCACACTGCTCCGCGCGCACAAATACCTAAGCGGCACGAATTTTCTCTTAAAATTAATTAATTATCTTAATAAATTAATTTTCTTTTTTTTAATGTATATTAGTGTGTGTGGTCAATAAATGTTTCTCTCTCTATCTCTCTCTCTTCACGTATATAAAGAAGATAAAATAAAGGCGCTTATTTCGAATCGGATAGAAATGTCGCTCTCCATGGCGTAACGTTTGAAAGGCATTTTTAATTTCAATATGTCGGCTGGATCAGTTATGATACCTTCCCGCGCAGAATCCTTTGAACACGTTCTGAATGATATAATTTCGCGTACGCTATTTGAAACACTAGATTCCTCCCTGGAGTGGAGATTTTTTTCATTTCACGCGTTTTATATAAGTTTGGGTTTGACGTATATATGTTCCTATGCAGCAATAACAACGAGATTTAACTACGACGCGCTTTATAAAATAAAGAAATATTTTCGTGCATATTACATGTTTTATTTATTAATTAGAAAAGGCTCACCAACTAATTATATATGGAACATTAATATAGACTTATATAAATATTAAAAAAGGTATGTTATGCATTAAAATAATAGGTATGCCCAACATTTGACAAAAAAAAATAGCCAACCAAAAAGAACAGACACGTTGTTTCCAATAATGGTTTGTTAAAATTATTGATTAAAATTGGACAAAACTTTGAAACATATATAATTTTACTGAGAACACTGTTTAAAAACACTCACGAAAAAGGATTCTCCGAAGGGTTCAGGGACAACAGGAATAATTTAAGGTTAATAGTTACCTGCCTGTATATCAAAGGGTAAATAAAGGATTACAGAAAATTTAAAATCTGAAAGTTTGGCGACTGTTAAAACAAAGTTAAACCTTTTCAAAATTTCCATGAAGAAATGGAATATACATTGGAAAATAACCACTTTATTTAAGAATCTCAAAATAATTTGTGACGCTATCTAAATATATTTATTATTTTTTTTTCTTTTTTTTTATATATACTTAGCACGGCAAATGACTCCACACCACCTGATGTTAAGTGGAAATGGAGTCCAGACGCGAACACAACTGGTGCAGCGTGAAAACAACGCAGCATCAGTCAACTTCACTCTGCCGGCCCACCAGGTGCTTCTTCACGCCTCGTTTGAAGGACCCCATATCATAGAAAAGAGGGAAAACGTGTGCTGGTAGACTATTCCATCTTTTGGAGGTGCGACAAAGAAACGAGTCATCAAATTTCTTTGTGCGCGATGGGATATGTGTGACAGTGAAGCGATGACTCCGGAGAGCAGCACGTGTACTCCTATGGAGGGAGGGAGAAGGTAGGATAAGGTCAAAGAGTTCTTCAGAGCACTCGCCGTGGTATAAGCGATAGAAGACGCCGAGTGACGCTATATCTCTACGCAATTGCAGGGGTTCGAGAGTATTAGTGACCTCTGCATTGCTGATAATGCGTACAGCGTGACGCTGCAATCTGCCTAAGGCATCGAGAAGATACTTTGCGGAACCGTCCCTGATGTGCGAGCAATACTCTACGCAAGAATTATTTAATAATTATAATATTATCTAATACACTATTACAATTGACGTATTATTATCATCATCAAGTATTAAAAACTAATATGAGCAGCATTGAAACAAAATTTTGAACCGAATCAGTTATTATTCGAGTGCTTCCATGTCACGCAAAATTAACTCCTTCCTCCTTCCGTATCTTTTGATGTTGCAGTGTGGTGCTCAGGCTGGTATTTAACAAGTTGTATTTTGTAAGCTGCACTTCACTCAGATGCTAACTATATTCCAACCATTCACTCTATAATAATACAAAAAATATTCAAGGTAAAGAGAAAGTTATAAAGATAAAATTTTAATGGTTTCAAGAAATGTGAGTCAGACAGTCTATACATTTTTAAGTAACAACTTATCACTGTCAGTGTAGCCCTATCAAAAACATCCTCCATCCATCCTTCATCACAATTCTCCTAAAAGTAGCGCGCGGCGAAAACGGAGCACGGCGGGCGCCCGCGCTGTTGTCCCGTTTAACGCAACGAACGCCCTTACAAACACACCTACTGAGTACAGATACAGTAAACAAACCGAACCTTTCAATATACTTTGTCAACAAATTAACGTATGTAGAATTAGGATTTATTCAAAAATCACGACACTCTGTGGTTACGGAAAACTTTTGTGCCAATTTGAATATTTCATAAGAGACTTAACACGAAAATAACATGGCTACAATACGGCGCCGGCGGCATGTGACGAGCCATCTTATTGTATTACATGTTGAAATTCAAAACTCCTGTGTCATTTGCTAGGTGGGTAGCGAAAAGACGAATATGCATGACAAACATTGACAACAATACTCGTAATACATTCAAAAGGTTTCAAAGGCTCAAAAGGAAAATGGACATGGCATTAGAATACTGAGTACAATTTAATCATTAGCGTGTTCTGTCACAAATTTTTTAGCGTGTTCTGTAACATATTTGTAAAAATATTTCTTTCGGATCTCAGAGGTGAAAACTTCTAAGATTGATGAAGCAATGTTGACTAAAAAACATAAGCATCAAGCACTGAAAAATTTCGACGGGTGAAAGCCAGACCTCGGTAGCCAAGTGGTTAAGGCAGCCGCCCGGAATGCGGAAGGTGCGTGGTTCGATTCCCGCCTGAGGTTGTCGTCTTTTTTCAGTGTTTAAATTTTACTTACCTTACCTTACCTTACCTTATAAAAAAAAAAATAATAATAAAACTGATGAGATATTGTGGACTAAGAACAGAAGAGATTAAATTTGTATACGCACACTGTGACGCGACGGTGCGGTACTATAATTTTAAAAATCAATTACATCATGTAGGTACTTCAGAGTATGACTTGAGAACAGCTCGACCGATTTGGCTGATTTATTTTTTGTTGAAAATTTAGGTACTTATTATGTTCATCTATCTATCTATTTATCTATCTATCTATATAAATAAAAATCCTTTGCTGTTCGTTTGAGTCACTAAAACTCGATTTTGAAATATTTGTGGAAGTTCAGGGAAGGTTTAAACGATGAGAAACATAAATAATAAGAAACGGAAAATACTAAAAACGACAATTTAATTTTCCAATACAAAATGATTTGTTTGTTTTGTTGTCATGGAAACAGTCAAAGCGGTACGAAGTCCGTCGCGGCGTTCTTGGCGGGAAAGTGAAGAGTCATGTCTGCGGTTTTGTTTTATTTTCTAAAATTTGTGTTATGTCGAATATTAATGTGAAATAATGGTGGATTATTAACCGTTAATTGTTCGTGAGTGTGCATGAGTGTTGGCAAATGAAACAAAACAGTGCAACGTCACTTTTCAAATTCTCTCAAGAAGTCTGCGTGAGGACTTAGTAAAGCCCCACATCTTTACTGAGATACTCGAGGGGTTGGGGGTATATCATTTCTCACTTCATTTCATTCATCATCATCATATTGTATATTTATGTATTACTTGTAAGAAAAATTACTTTGACACTGGCTAAATGTGCTAATCGCACGAAGCCATCAACTAAAAGAAAGAAAGAAAGAAAAAGTCCGTCGCGACAGCTAGTCTAATATATACAATTCTCGTGTCACGGTGTACGTTATTGAACTCCTCTGAAACGGCTCGACCGATTTTCGTGAATCTTAGCTTGCATATCGACTAGGGTGGAGAATCGGACAACATTTTCATCCCCCTAAATGTTAAGGGTGGTCCACCCCTAAATTTTTTTTAGATTAATGAAATTTTTCCAATACAAAATGATTTGTTTGTAGTGTTATCATGGAAATTGTCAAAGCGGTACGAAGTCCACCGGTCAGCTAGTAATGTATAAATATTTTATTTTATTTTCTTTATTAGGAAAACAAACAGATTAATATAAAGCATTTGATTAAAAAAAAAATAATAACTCTATAGCCTAATTAGTTTTCACTACTGACATACTACATACATACGATATTATTGACGAGAACATACTTAATGTGCGAAATAACAAAAAAATAATTTAAACTAATGCACAGTAATTAAAAGGTGAAACAAAAATCGGTTCACAAAGTCGAAAGTTCTGAGGTAACAAACATAAAAAATACGGTCTTATATTGAGAACCTCCTCCTTTTTTTTTAAGTCCGTTATAAACAAAACACTACCACAATAGAACTAAAAATACACTTGGGAGTTACTATGTCATAAATTTACAATTAGAACTTAATTATTAATAATTATTATATATAAATAATTATAGTGTATAAATGCAAGAATGTATTTATTAATCCAGACATATACACTTGTTTTCAACCTTACTTAGCATTCGTCATATCAATCATGCAATGCCATAAATAAAATATACCTATAGGAAAACTGATCTGCTTACAAAACCAAAACAAAGCAACAATGTAAGAGTCTCAATCATTCACATGCCCACATATTTGAAAAGGCGTCTCACAGACGCAGCTGTGATATAACATGAATAAACAAGACCTCCTTGCGGTAACCTGAGTCTGGAAGTGTGGGACAACGACCCAGTTAGGATCGAATGGCCGTTTATTTCCGTTGGCACCGATTGCACGGGGTCTCACGTTTCTATCCTTACCGTCGGTGATACGTAACAACTGTCATTCTCAGTGAAAATATTCGTAGGAAAGGGAAAAATATTATCGTCCTACTAAAAGGTAACGATACCACCAGCCCGGTACAGGTGGTGGTGTGGTGGGTGTTTATGACTGGTCCTAATCAGCCTTTAAATGTCCCACTGCTGGGAATAACCCTTTCTTCAAAAACATATGTAAGTACATATTTTATAAAACAGAGGTGAAATGATTTAAAAAAAAAACAACGGTCTAACAGCAACCTAACAGTTTTATTATTTTAATTACAAATTACTTCAGCACATAATAACCATAATAACGACTGAGTAAAAATGCACGCAAAAATATAAAGGAACACTATGCCACTAATTAAATTACGTCCGTCACATCCAACCGCCAAACGCAAAGTGAAACGGAGCGCTTTTTTTTGGAGAGAGTTTGTCGATTGCCTCAAACGGCATTTTCTAGATTTTGTAGATGTTTTCTAGAGGGAACGGCATCACGCACTAAGGTGTGTCCCCGTGCTCTACTAGATTCTCCGAGAGGTTCGGATCGGGGAAACGGAGCGCCAACTGACGCCGACAGGTTCTTGGGTAGGGGAATTCGCTAAGAAATATATATAAACATAATAGCACGATATCGATATCGGGTTATACGCAACTACGCTGGCCCAATGTGGGTTTGTAATATTTTAACTAGCTAACGACAGCAACCGGAACCAACGACGGCTAAACGTGCCTTCCGGTTTTTAAGTGTTATTTTAATATAGCCACACAAGCTAGAAACAATAATAAACAAAAACAAAATAGTTTTTTTTTGTTATGTATTGTGATATTTGTAATGGTTATGGCACTAATAAACTTTTTATATTTCTATATCGTTTATGGTTATAATCCCTACCATAGAACGACACCCTCCACTGCAAAATAAAATAAGTACATAGAAGCCTTTACAGTAGCCAAATATTGATTGGTCCATTTAACGGTGCAGTGTTGTAGAACCAATCAGAGCGCGTGGTGACGAACTGAGTTACTAGTTCCGTTTGTGGCCCCTCAGGCTTAGTGCCGAATCAAACAATCCTGAAAGGTTTTTCCGCTTATAAATAGCAGGAAACCGGAGCGCAGTTCCAAATAGTAGTGAGGAAGCAGGACTTGGATTTCTAGTTCTATATTTAACAACCAACCGTTAACAAACACACTGAACACGTATTCAGCTCTAATAATATTCACAACTGTAACTCTCTTGTGCTATTAGAAACTGATGTGACTGAGGTTAACGGGATTATTATGTCATTGCACATTGACTGGGCGGTTGGTATATGTGGTATTTCTGCAAAGTTCCTTAGGGGCTATTCACGATTCATTGTACCGCCGGCCGCTAACGCACATCTTTGATTTGTGTATGACTGTGGGTGTCTTCCCTGACATGTTTAAAAAAACCATTGTTCATCCTATCCACTAGGCTGGGGAGAGATATCGAGCCAGCAACTACCGGCAAATTTCTGTACTGACTTCGTTGTCCATAATACTAGAAAAAATTATGAATAATAGGCTAAAACATTACTTAGAATCCTCTCTAGCTCCACGAATCGCAATACAGGTTCAGAAATGCTAAATTCACAGGCAATGCGGTGGATAAGAGGAAGAAGCCTATAGCCATCTTCTTAGATTTAGCAAAGGCTTTTGATACAGTGTCAATACCTAAACTTATAACTAAATTGGAAGCTCTTGGCGTTAGAGGCGAACAATTGAAATTGTATCAAAGCTATCTAACCGGACGAAAACACTGTGGAAAGATAGGGGATGAGGTGAGCGATGAGCTATTAGTCGAGTATGGGGTTTCACAGGAAAGCGTTTTGAGAACAACATTATTCCTGGTCTACATTAATGAAATGTACATGTTGTGTATTCATTCATTTGCTTTGAGTTGACAAGGTGTCCATTGATGACCAACTATTCACATATTCGTATTTCATTCGCGTAGGTACTATCGCTGCGGCGGCAGACGCGTCACTACTGGTCTGTCGCCGCGGTGGGGCGACACTGCCGCGCAGTAGTGCTGCCGCTGCATTGCTGCCGCGACATTGCTGCGTAGCTCGGTGTAATCTTCCTTTACTCCTTTAAGTTTCTACTTATTTAAGTCGCAGGATGAACGCTTTGTTCTATAAGACAGCTGAGATAAGAAAGATTGTATTGCTGCAGCATACGTCAAAATCAAGCGTTTAGTGATCCTTATACGTGTGAAGACATAAGTTTGGCTTTTATTACGAACACAACACAAGTCGTGTAGCTCACGTGAGCAAAGCCGCGAGCAAAAAGCTAGTCTTCTATATATTTATTCAATTTTATGGCACTCAAATTTGTCTTATCTTATGCTTCTTATCTGATGGTAAGTGGCTGTAGATGGAAGTGCACTTCATTCGGAATCATGAATCTCTAGGGAACTGGTTATTGAACCTTTTGTATGGCAAAATCATCGTTTTGTCACCAGAGACGTTTGCCAACAGGAGGACTTGCTACAATTCAACATCAGCTTACACTAGTCTACATATTCTCGTTTTTGTTAACGTAATATAATGGTGAATACCCAAAATTCGAACTCAGCACTCTAGTGAGATAAACGCCAACCGTATTTCCCGTATTGAAAATATATTTTAGCATAGACTTTCTGTCGCTTTACTAAAGTTCCGCAATGTCGATACATCGGGCAAACATGTTGTCGCTGCGTTATCCCGACCAGGCGCGTTTCGTTAGCGACTACATGTCAAAGTTGACAACCACTGGCTGGTTCGAGCAAAGCAAACATTTAGATATCGGCAGAATTTAAAAAAGGCAACTTTAACAGGCAACTATATAAAAGCTCGAGCGTTATTAAAACGAAATACCGGTTAGTTGTTCAGTGATCATTTCCTAATTTCGTGGCAAACTTAAATGTGTAGGATAATTAGATGTTATAATATTAACAATAGCTAATATTGTTAACATTATAGCGTTAAAATGTGGCGCCGAGGATTCAATTTGATTTACTCACTAACCAAACCCTTTTATTAATCAAATAGACAATAAAATAAATTAAATAAATTAAATTTCCTACACTCACACCAATTATCTAGCCCAAGAGAAGCTTCGTTATGAAACTCGTTAAATGGTTACTAGACAACGGATAAACATACTTAAAATACTTAAATACATCCTTATTATACATAAAAAACACCCAGACCCGAGACAATTTAGAAAAACAATATTTTCTAAATTGACCCGACCGGGGATCACGACACTATGAAAACTGGTGAACAAACCACTCGACCAAGGAGGTCGTCAAAAGGGCACAATAGGGCAGTATTTTTGAAATCCTTACCAAATCACGAGATACAAGATACTTCTTTACGCGGACGAAGTCACGGGCGGCCGCTAGTATCCATTACAAAAGCAAGTAAAGCAAAGTAAGTATTAAATAATTCTACAAAGGTTTTGCAGAATTATTTAATTCCAGTCTATTCGTAAACCGAATCAGTTACAAACAAAAAGATAATTGCGTCATTGTGTTGCCTGTTGACATTGGTTCACATCGTTCATTGAAGTGGCGCGACGGCGTGGTACTGTGCAAATACGATTAACCACTCGGCTCGATATAGGAGGTTTTCTGGTCGGTATCAGCGGTAAAGTGTGTATCAGATTTTTCGATGTATAGCCACCAATATAGTCACCCGCTGTGTAGCCAGTCACCAATCCGCATTGGCAAGCGTAGTGATAAAACCAATGATTTGATTACAATGATGGAGGTGTTTGTCAAGAGTGGGACAGTATAATAAAGGGTTTTTACATTATCTACTATTTTAAGTAGGTACACGTTGTACACTATATTTTTTTAACCATCGTCATTAGCCTATATACGTCCACTGCTGGGACATAGGTTTATCTGAGTGCACGCCGCTGAGCATAATGCTTAGGACATATTTATAAATAAATCTTATTTTAATTTTAAGTGCTAATTGCTACACTTTAGCTGAGTTAAATATTTATAAAATACAGTGAAAAGATGGCAAAAATGTAGCATTTATAAAGTATAAACGCCCACCGGTGGCATAGAGGTCAGTGCAGCCACCCGAATTGTGGAAGACCCAGGTTCGATTCCTGGCTGAGTCGAGTGGGCGTTTAATGTTTTCACTGTATTTTATAAATTTTATAAATATTTAATTTAGCTTCAATGCAGCAAGCTCTTTAAAAAAAAGTTGAAATTTAAAATGTAGCATAATGGTCAGTGCAGCCGCCCGGATTGCGGAAGACCCAGGTACGATTCCTGGCTGGGTCGGGTGGGCGTTTAATTTTTTCACTGTATTTTATAAATTTTATAAATAGTAATTGTATTTTCATGTTTGTTACAGGTAAGTTGATGGAGCAATAGAACTTGGAGGATTTAATATTTGAAAAAGAAGTAGGTTTTTGTTTAGCAAGAAAAGGCAGCTACTACAGCACTACAATGTAAACAGTAGAATTTGTCAAATTATTTTTTTTTAAATTTCTATATAACAATATCTATTTAGGGACCATTCATTTCAAAGTACCCCAGTTCAAATAAACTGTTTCTTTAGTTATTGAATCAGGCTTAATGTTGTTAAAAGGCTCGAGCTTCCTGAGTCTAAGACTCATTGGAGGCTTGAGTCGCATTTAAAAACTCCGAGCCCTATAGACCATTCAAGAACCAACTCGAACCCACCCGATCCGATCCGAACCCTTCGGAGAATCTAGAAAACCTCCGAAGGTGATTCGTTTCACACGGCTTGAGGGACCCTTTACGTGCCTCGCCGCCCCCAAAAAAGCCCGGTGAAGCTGAAAATGCCGTTTGAGACAATCAGCAATCTCAAAAAAAAAACTCGAACCCTGCATACAGTCGTTTAGCGATTCGCCCTACGGCTCTTTCGTCCCAATAGGATGAAACACTGAACGACTGCTTGCATAGAACCAAAGCATCGAGTCGTGACTGGTCGTGACGAGTATGTGTTGCAACGCACACATCCCACAAAAAATCTCTCACAAAATCGGTACTAAAACCTCGGCAAAAAAAGACGGTCCGATTGTCTGTCCTATAAAACTCGGTCGTGGGCGGGAGCCGTTAGACTCGTGTCAAAAGCTCGCTTTTGTAGGAACAAGCAATAGCAAAAGTCAATGATCAAAACCAGAATACGAATATCAAAGCAAAGATTAATTAGTACGTGTGTATACTACGCGATGTTAAACCAACAATCATAAATACATTCAAGAGTACGTGAATATATGCTGGTAGGTAAATAGTTTATTTATTTATTTGTTTGCATTATCAACAATTGCATGGCTTATACGAGAACAATGGGCAATGTTATTGTATAAAACGCTTAGGTGAATGCAGCATTTCCAAGATACTGTTGTCCTGGCACATGTGTTGATGAAATTGAACTATTTCAAGTAAAAACAAAAGCTCAACTACAGAAGAGTTTAAACGTAGAATAGTAATGTACCTACATCAAATATAATAAACAAACAGTATGGTAGAAATCGGCATACTTATGTTATTTTGGTTTTGTTCATCGACTGTCGACTACCTACCTGCTCAACTCTTTGGTCGGTTGATTCGCAAATTTCACGCGGGGGTGGTCCTATTTATAATCAAACCTAGATTTAGTGGATTCTTTTCTATGAATACCGTAGCTTAATTATTACTAAGGATGTACCTACCTGCTCAACTCTTTGGTCGGTTGATTCGCAAATTTCACGCGGGCGTCCTATTTATAATCAAACCTAGATTAAGTAAATTCTTTTCTATGAATACCATAGCTTAATTATAACTAAGGATGGCCCATTACATAGATAGAATAGAATACAATAGAAAAAGTTTCTTAATGCCATAACTATTACAAATATCAAAATGCAGTACAATACAAAATAAAACACAGCATACAACAGATAGATGGAAATATTTATGTCATATATAATTTTATAATTAACTTTCATTGTAATTCATGCTTTATCATTTAAAGTGTCAATCCATTGACTTTTTTACTGTGCCGTTACCATGTTGGTGATTTGGCTATAATAACTTAACTTAACTTAACCCAATAATAACTTGCTCATAACACAAGTTGAGTCATATTATATCTCCCAAGTGGACCGATTCGCGTGTCAGCCCTAACATTGGCTAGTCCAAATTCGTGTCCAAGGTAAATGAACTTTCCAGATGTTCGTACATATTATATCCGGTTTGAATTGATGGATAAATAAACAGTTTTGAAATTTCCAAACTGCGAGCAAGTGTATTTTGGCTTATGATTATGAGTGACAAGTGTTTACTGAAACAGTGCTGAATAGTACGTGGACACTCATCGGGCTGGCCCAATGCGGTTGATGTGTTTCAACGACCGTATTCTGCAATGCATATTATTTTGAATGTCATTAAAAAAATAAAAATATTTCTTTGTAATGAAGTCATGAGACTTCTTGGCGGGAAAGTGAAGAGTCATGTCTGCGGTTTTGTTTTATTTTCTAAAATTTGTGTTATGTCGAATATTAATGTGAAATAATGGTGGATTATTAACCGTTAATTGTTCGTGAGTGTGCATGAGTGTTGGCAAATGAAACAAAACAGTGCAATGTCACTTTTCAATTTCTCTCAAGAAGTCTGCGTGAGGACTTAGTAAAGCCCCACATCTTTACTGAGATACTCGAGGGGTTGGGGGTATATCATTTCTCACTTCATTTCATTCATCATCATCATATTGTATATTTATGTATTACTTGTAAGAAAAATTACTTTGACACTGGCTAAATGTGCTAATCGCACGAAGCCATCAACTAAAAGAAAGAAAGAAAAGAAGTCATGAAATTAATAATAATATGGATGACGTAGCGTAGTTGTCGACATTGAATAGGGCTCTTTTGGCTTACAGTTTATGAGTATAGATAGTGTTGATTAATTTCGGCAAGTTTTTTTTTTTATATTAACGGGTAAGCATAGTGCCTTGATCTCACCTGATGTTAAGTGATGATAAGGCCAATGATGGAAGCGCACTTCACCCGGGATCCTCAACTAATGAGGTACTGGCTGTCTTATCTCTAGCTGCCGGAACACAACAATGCTACAAACATTGATGTTATGGCGACATATTTAGATAAGATGGTGGTAGCTAGCCAGGCGGACAAACAAGCCCTACTACCAACCAAACCGAGTGCAAGAACATGTACCCCCGCTGGGAATCGAACCCGGGACCTCTGGGTCTGAACCGGTGGTCTTAGCCACTAGACCACAGAGGCGGCTGAACAGTTGGTAGTGCATCACCTGACCCGACACGTCATAGGGTGCGGGTACGGATCCCGCTAGTGGATTTTTTTTAACACTGTCTTCTTTTTCAAAGTAATTAAATTTAATAACGGAATGATTATGTTGTATCCACAATAACAAGGTCATTCTATTTTTGTTTAATGTATGGTTTTGGCTAACTAGCACATGCACGGAGTAGTTTCAACAAAAAATATTTTGATCTCTCGCTAGCAACCAAATAAAAAAATATTTTGGTCCCACCAACATCTTAACGTGCCTTCTGAAGCACTCTGTCGCTAATCCGGTGACCGGATGTCGCGGACGTTGCTAAACCTGAAAGGTTGCAACTCAAACTTTGTGCTTCTATGAACTTTTTTAATGTTCAAAAGTTCTATTATTATATCGCGCTTTTGTATATATTTAACACAGTTTTCCTTACTAAGTAGGGCACTGTAAATCTAAAACTTAATCAAGGTATATATACTTATTTTTAAATTTCTTTAGTCATAATACAGATACGGTACAGTCTATACAAATAATTAGTACAAATAATAAGTACACTTTATCAAAATATTATCAGTACCAAAATATTATTCTTATATATGTCTATTTTTAATATGACCACTTTACCTTTTGTGAAAGTCGTATCCACTGTATCAAAATGTCCAATGGTACATTGGCTTAAGAAATCAGTCAATATTGAAAAAGAAAACATTCACAAAAGTTTTAATATTGAAAAAGATAATATACACAAACTTTTTATTCACGTGACGTGACTGTGTGTCACTTTTCAGTTCACCCATCGATCACAATGTTCATTATACCGCAAGAAGCCACCGCCTAATTGAATATAAAGATGGATCACCGACTACACCACGCGAGTGAGGGAACGACGGACGGACTGAAATTAAAAGATTTTACTTGATACCAGTCGGCTGGTAGATGGGCGCAAACAGTATTAGCTGGTCGTAAGTATTGAATCATGATTCAAATTACCTGAACTACAGCTTAAATCAAAACTGAGTTTCAGTTTATTTAATTGTTAAGTACAATGTCACTACTTAGTATAAAACAAAGTCGCTTCCCGCTGTCCCTATGTAAGTACGTATGTATGTATGCTGAAATCTTTGAAACTACGCAGCGGATTAGGATGCGGTTTTTTTAATAGATAGAATGATTCAAGAAGAAGATTTATATGTATAAATACATGCATAATATAGTAGAGAAAAACTGATAATTTTAGAGGTTTCACCTCTTTTTGCGTTTACATTGCAAACGCTGGCTACGAGATAGATCAAAATAATGTACTTACAGTATTGTACACCTTAAAAAGGTCTACAAAAAAGTCCGCGATGGTATATGTCTCTTAGGGATAACCCATAATAATATTTTTTTATTTACTTTTTACGAGAAATAATGGCTTATTTACGAAGCAATTTTAAGCAATACAGCATTAATCCTTATCCAATTAAGTACCTTCAATATGGCTCTTTACAGCATGTAATTTGCAAAAAAATAACAGATTTAAAATGCAGGGACATAGCGGTTGCGTGTATCAGCATTGCACTCGTGCGAAACTGGGGCGGGTCGCTAGTTAGATATATATATATAACCAATTCAAATGGAAGAGCACCTGACCCGGTATGTCAGAAGGGTGCAGGTTCAAATCCTGCTCGTGGAAATTTTTTCAACATTGTGTTTTTGTAATCTATAGATATAATTCCTTTATAGATATTATTCTGATGCCATTCATTTTATTCGCTATGAAAGGTTCTTAATGTGATATAACATAGTGTATAGAGTGATATATTTTCGTTATTGTCCCAACATTATTGTATTGTCGTTAACCCCAATCAACACTGCTTAGGGCGTCCGATTGCTTTTCAATAACGATCAATCCATCAACTCTTACAAACGAAGTGATGTATTAGGTACTTATATAAAATTGTTTATTTGCTTTCACAGTACTAAATGAATAGATCGTATGGCACCCTTTGGAGCCGCCTTTGTCGATAGTGGCTAAAATTAGACTCAAAGTTCACAGGTTCGATTTCCAGCGGGGTATCCATATAAGTGTACTCGTATTAATTTTGTTACGACCATCTTATCTAATCTGTCGCTATATTTTTTTTCCTTAATAACATTGTTTAAGTATAGTGGAGCAAATAGTCTGTATACTGTCGCACTGCTGTGCAAGCCACCATCATTGAAATCAAGTAATCTTTGTAATGGATAGGAAGTAGCTTACTGCCAAATACGGGTCGGTAATCACAAACCCGAGAGCCTGCTTCTGTTTATAGAATAACCCTTGAGCGATATAATTGTAAATAGATATCACTAATCATGTATCGAATAATTCGAAACACGCTCTGCCCGCCCCAGGAATTGAACTCAGGACCTCCGCGTATCAGACCAAGTGCATTGCCACTCGCGATCGTGAATAAATGAAAGCAAGTATGAGCTCGATGGTGCAGTTAAGCAATTTTCGGAAAGGTCAGTCATCGGATAGGTGATCAAAAATTTATCTTCTCGAGCTTCTTCGTGCTTCGAAAGGCACGTAAAGCAGTTGGCTCCGGCAAGCTTTGCAGTCGTTAACAACCACCAATCCGCACTGGGCCAACGTGGTTTACGGCTCGTTCAAAAATAAACAAAAAAAATTGGGGCAAAAAACGAAATGGTTGTGAGCAAGTATTTTCTGAAATGAATCTCATAACTTGCATGTACCCGCGGTGTATACCTAAATGTGTGTACAGGTTACATATCTGCAGAGGCAATAGCGCAGTCTGATGTCGGGTTCTTATGAGATCAAGTTTGCGCCGAGAATTCTTGATTGGCGGTTACCTGCTCTCGTGACCTAGATTTAAAGATCAATATCGGTTTGATGAGACACGACCGGTCTAATAATACTAAGTTTGAGGCTAGTACAAAAATGTTAACAGCATTGTTTTGTTTCGTCAGTTGGAGAGAGAGGGAGAGAACGTAACCCTCAGTGTGGGTCTTATCATCACTCACCAGAGGCCTTATCAAGACCTCTTGAAGAAATATTATAATATTGCAGTTGTGAAAACGAAGGCACGTGTAGGGACGTATATACGCGTCTCGTTTACACAACGGCAACAATTCTGCTTTATGAGCTCATGGTAAGGCTTCATCAGGCCTCGATTTGACTTTCACTTTGATACTGCTATTTTAAAACATACACAATATTTATCATTTTATTGTGTGTGCTATGAAAGCGGTATTAGATTTCTGGATGGAGTAACTGGACTATTGTTAGCGGTGCCCTTTTTAAACCTCATGTTTACGAAAAGTTATGGATAGCCACGACACAAAATGAGTAAACCTGATGTACACACGCCTGCACATCAACCTACTACAAACTGTCAAATTTCCTCAATAAACTTTGAACTTTATTACTCAGGTATATGGTTGAAAATGTATTGAAGAAATTTGACAGTTTTGGATAGGTTGATGTGCAGGCGCCTGTATATTAAAACCTCTTCTTCTAAAAGTTCAAAAACACAAGACAACCCATTTTAGTATTTACTTGTTAAAATAGAATAGAATAGAAAAAGTTTATTAATGTCATAACCACTACAAATATCACAATAGAGTACAATACAAAATAAAACAAAACATACAACACAATACAATTTTGAGTGTGGTACTATAAGGTGTCCACTCAGCATAATGTCAGGTCACCTAAAAGAGTAACCTGACGCTGGTCTTCCGCGAACACCTTAGTGTGAGAGCACAGCAGCACGCCAGACGCAGCAAGAACTAAATTAACTAATAACATTTTAAGATTAAACTAAGTAAAGTACCTACGCATGAACTAGTGGACGGGCGTATAAACACAATTCGATAAGAATACATTAAAATTACTTAAATATTAACCCAACAACCACAAAAATAAATTTAATACAACATAAGTACAAAATTATCATTCTATTTTTTTCTTTTTTTTTCCGCCATTCTAGTAGATGTTGTTTGTATTTATCTATAAATATACGAACGTTACGGGAATTTCTTAAGGGTGGTAATAAATTATTCCAACATTTTGTAGCCAAATATTGAAAACTGCCTCGAAACGCGGCAGTGCTGTGTCTTGGAAAAACTAGGAAAATCTGTCGATGCAAAACGTTTTTTTCTTATCCCGTGGCTGGTCATCCATCCTGTCCTTTCTTACCCGCAACGTTATCAATCTAAGATTCTTGAGCAGACGTCATGTTTTATTTGTTTATAAATATATCACACATACATATGACATAAGTATATAAAATTATTATCATATATTTATCTACATATCACAGTACATATATATCTTTAAAAACAAATGCCTAGTCATAACTTCTTTACACTGAAATTGGGTTATGACTGGAACATTATATTAATATGATGATCTATGCGACATATCATCCAGGGTAATGCGACCTGTCGCCGCTATCCGTTGTCTCCACATAAATACACACAAATAGGAACACCTCCTGCCTCGCTCTTGGTAATAGATAAGGGCGCGTTTGATCTACGACGCAACGCAACCGCACATCAAATGAAAACAACAATCGCATTGTTCGTACACCTTCTGGAATGAACACGGGACCGTTCGCGACGACAGATATATCACCGTGCCACTTAAACTGAATGATGAATCTTGAATGGCAGCCTCCGCCCATGTTTTATTACCATCTGTAATGACAACTCCGACCTTTATACGCGCCAATTTAGACTTTAAAGCGACATAAAATATTCAATACCTCTTTGGAAAGCTTTTGGGTACGTTTGTTCGTCATTTTCGCTGATGGAAAGAGGTTAATTGTATTTCAATTAGCAATAAAACGTATAGTCCTTTTTTTTATTAATGACAACATCACATACATTGTTCTGATCCTGCTCGTGAAATTTTTCCAATACTTGTTATTTTTAAAATTGTAATTTGTTCGCAACAATATTTGCGTAAAATTATATGTAAATAATCATGAATATACATTTTTTAAGACTGTTTGTTTCCATAATAAATTAGTAAATAGATAATTGTGGACGTTTTAAAACAGCAGAATCGAAGACCAAGCAGGCCCAGGTGCGTATAATCAACACACAGGTGGGATGAAAAAGCGCTTTTCCGTTTCGAAAAGCAAACGGTAGAAAGATAACAACAGATACACTTTATAGTCCCACTATCTGGATTATCCTCTATCCCATTGAACGGTCGGCCATCATCATTTGGATGAGAAGAAGCGCGAAAAACCAATTGAAATCTAACAACACTCATAAATAAAATCCTCGTTCTGTATTATTGTCATAGTTTTATTATCTGATTCAGTAGCCATAAAGTATATTTACGACGCGATAAAACAGTCGATTGAACACTAAAAATCTATGTCAATGAACTCTGGAAAATCGTTTGGTGTCTTGTTCCACCAAACGGTTTGCCATTGTCGGGAGTTTTCTTGTTGTTTCTAACAGAAGTTTGTGTTTAGACTCTCGGCTAGTCATTAAGAAGTTGTTTGTAGTTTGAGTTTTGTTGAGAGGTAGGTGGTGTATAGCGGCTTACGATTGTAGGTACTAAGCAATTTTACAGGGCCCTAAATTAATATTTTCGAATATATGAAAGAAAGATAGAAACAAAAAAAGAAAAAACATTTGTGGGAATCACATAACAAAACGCACAATTAAACATGAAGGTTTTAAAGGAATTTATGTAAAATTGTCATTAACGTCCCTCTGTATGGCTGAAACTTTATCACGTAAAACAATAGCGATTGACTCAAATGACATACTTTATGTACGCGTTTCTCGTACTGCGAGTATGTCACTTGATAAATTGGCTGAGTTTATTTTATACGAATTTACTAAAGTAACTATGTAAGTTTTTTTGCTTTTGTTAATTATAATTAATTTACTGTTTAATAGATACGAATATATATTGCTTTGGCTCAGCAATTGCATCAATTGCATCAGTCTGTAAAAAAGATAGATTGTACCTAAGTTATAAATAAATGTATTTTTTTTTAACAAAAGCTTGGCCAATTCGGTATCTTGCCAAGCTGCCCTATAAAAACTTTTCTTCCTAAACAAGATGTCGAAGACGGAACTTCCTCAGCCATGCACCAACTTTCCTACTCGCACTTACCTACTTTCAACTTGAGTACGATGTTAGAGGGTGGATCATCGATCATTCGCTGTCTAGGCCTTAATGTTTTTTTTTTCTCCTTTAGTTGATGGCTTCGTGCGATTAGCACATTTAGCCAGTGTAAAAGTAATTTTTCTTACAAGTAATTCATAAATCAATAATATTTCCTTCCTTTATTATGATGAGTAATGATAATAGAAATGAGAAGTGAGAAATAATATACCCCCCAACCCATCAAGTATGTGGGGGCTTTACGAAGTCCTCACGCGGACTTCTTGAGAGAATTTGAAAAGTGCTGTTGCACTGTTTTGTTTAATTTGCCAACACTCATGCACACTCACGAACACTTGACGGTTAATAATCCACCATTATTTTACATTAATATTCAACATAACACAAATATAAGAAAATAAAACAATACCGCAGACATGACTTCACATTCCCGCCAAGAAGTCCCCCCAATGTCCCCCTTTTGTCTCTATCGTCGCATTTATTTATAAATTTATGGAGTAGTGTGACCAGTGTTCCACATCCTAAGTTCAAATCCCGAAGATCGACACATTTTTGAACGCCAAAAAATCACATTGGTTGTAGTTGAAATCTTACCAAGTAACAGATAAGAAACAGGTGGTCTATTCAATTTGTTGCTTAACACTAAAATCAGTTGCAGGCCCCTATTTTTAACGATTAAAAAAAAATCAAGTCACCGCTTCACTGTCTCAAATATCCCATCACGCACAAAGAAATTTGGTGACTCGTTTCTTTGTCGCACCTCCAAAAGATAGAATAGTCTACCGGCACACGTTTTCCCTCCTTCTTATGATATGGGGTCCTTCAAAAGAGGCGTGAAGATGCACCTTGTGGGCCGGCAGAGTGAGGTTAACTAATGCTACGTTTGTTTTCACGCTGCACCAGTTATCTTCGCGTCTGGACTCCATTTCCACAGCTTAAGATCAGGTGGGATGGAGTATCTATATATCTATCTATAAAAAATTGTTTATAATAAGAATTTTAATACCATGAAAACGAAAAAACACCACTATACTGAAATTAGCTTTGAACCAATTGTTACAGACTTACTTTACACTAACGACAAGCCAAATGGCCGACCGGGGAGGCTGAAAGGGTTATTACAAATTAGGGTTGAGCAATGTGAGAGTTAATCCGGCCGCTATCTCTGCGTTGAACGACCGAACACGTCCCGCGCAGTTACAGCCCGCGTTCGCTGGAATCTTTTGTAGGCACCGAATGCCGCGCGATGTTCCTTTGTGGTTCTGACAGCGGTTAGTGATGCGTCTATGTCTATGCGTTGTTTCTATTGTTGGTAGCTTTACAATTTTTGTGACGTATTTGATTAAATCGTTTCTAGTATCCCACTGCTGTCCGATCCCAAGATAAAATCGCAAGGCTACCCTGAGCCACACACGCACTTAACTCATTCTTACATACATGCACTCCACATTTGTGCATTGCACCGTCCAATAATTAATTAGGTAATTTATTAATTTTGTTATTGTCAGAATCATACTGTGAATCATAATTGTTAGTGACGAATAGCCACATTGTTACCCTGCTAGCCCTAGAGAATTGACCCCCACGAGCCAGGCCTAGCCTAGTGTGGGAGTCATTGTACACTCCTGTAACACGGCTTACTAAAATTTTTTGGTAAATAAACATTTTCATTTTATTTAATTTTCATGATACTGGGCACCGGTCATAATGCGGCCTTCCCTTCAACTTTAGGGATGCTTCTTTTGCTAACTCGTCAGCGCGGTCATTTCCCGGCAGCCCCGCATGTGCCTTAATCCAGAAAAGGTATATTTCCTTTTTCTGGATCAGGGCCAACCCCAGGTTTCTCCTTGTCTCTACTGCCAGGGGATGAGGAGACTTGATGTTAGTTATTGTCTCAAGTGCAGCTCTAGAGTCACTGTAGATGACAAACATAGATTCTTTCCTCCCGAGGATTTCACTTGTGGCTTTGGCTATGTCCAAGAGCTCTGCGTGGTACACCGTGCAGTACGCGGATAGGCCAAGCTTGATGGCTTTGGTTTCGGCCTCACCGTTCCACAAGGATAGCGCAGACCCAACCTTACCCTCAATATTGCTACCTTCGGTGATGATTCGCACCGTCTGCACGTTATACCGGTCTACCAGACAGACAAAGCCTCTGTGCACACTCAAAACGGGATGAACCATCTCCGTGAATCCCACCGCACGCTCAACCCCCTGTCTCCAGGAATGTGGGAGGATGACCCTTTCCTCGCTGCATACATAGTGGCTGCTTCGTGTATGCGGAGGTCTAAAGGTAGTATCCCCGACATGACCAGAGCTGAGTTCAGCGAGACTGTGCGGTAGGATTTGCAGAGCTTCTGAGCGAAACCCCGCTGGATCGAGTCTAAGAACCTATACGTGATCCTATTTTATCCGCCGCAGGAGCCCATGCACATGCAGCGTACGTGATTACCGGCTCGACTGCGGCTATGCAGATTGAGCGGACCACTTCGGGGTGTAAGCCCCAGCTAGCCTTGGCCGCTCTGGCAAGTGCCTGTAAAGATTTAATGCCTTTGTGCAGATATTTGCCACGTGTGCGTTAAACGTTAACTTATCGTCTATAGTGAGGCCAAGCAGCTTGATACTACGCGACATTTCAATGTTGACCCCGCCCATATTCAGTGATGGGGTATCGTACTTAAGCTTTTTTGTTAACACTACGACACAAGTTTTGTGTGGTGCGAACTTCAGCTTATTTCTGATACCCCATTCCTGAATATGACCTCATTGGCCTATCGCTCGATTTCTGCCGCCTTGTCCCCACTAAAGACGAGGGCCACGTCGTCAGCGAAAGCCGAGGCGAATACGCCATGGGTACTAAGGATATGGAGGAGCGGGTCAAGAAGAAGGTTCCAGAGTATGGGGCCGCCAATAAACTCCTGTACGTATCCTTGATCGGTTTTATATATTTATTTACACAAGCATATAAGAACAGGCTGCATTAGCTGTCGTTAACAACCACTAATCTACACTTGGCCTGAGTGGTGGTTTATGGCCCGCTCTACCTGTAGTGTCCATCCATAGGGTTGTGCGGCAGCAGTAGAATATAATAGAATAGAAAAACATTTATTCAGTATCACAATATAATATTCATAATTTAAGATACATGGTATATGATACTGAAAAGGCATCTTCTCAGCATGTCATGTAGTAGAGGCCATCAAATGAGCTGATGATGATGATGTACACACAGTAATGAACTTGGATGATGATATATCCTGGCCGATGTGGAGGGCTTTGCAGTTCTGCGCTTTGATGCGCTTTGTGGTGACTTATGTGCCCAATATTCTTGGTAAAAGTACGAGCGCATTACGGCCATGTCAGTACTTCTCCGACATAGTCATATCTAATGGCTGCTGGTGGTCAAGCCTTCAAGTCGTCTTGTTAGTTATCTAGATGAGAACGACGTTCAATTTCATATTCGTTCACGTAAAATTTATATAATATATCACATACGTAAGATTATATCATTGCGAATAAATTAATGGCACACTAATGTACTACATAGTGATAATATTTACCTTGCTCTTGTCTAGCAACCAGTATTGATGCCGGTCACCAAATGAATGGCTGAATTAGAATATCTCTAGCATATCATCTCTTTTGAAATGCAAGTTTTGATGTTCACTGTGGTTTTCATAAAATAACAGTCATCAAAACGTATTTTACAACACATTGAACCAGCTCGATGGGCTATTCATGACCTGATTTTCACACGCATACTATTGTCCATTTTGGAATGAGTCCAGTGGCGATTAAAGGCTGATGATATGAATAATGTCAAATAAGGTAAGCTGCGAAGCTTAGATATGATGTTCAAAAATGTGTTGTGCAAAGTTTATTTTGAATAAATAGACTTAGATATTAATTTGGACTAAAAATGTTAAGAATACTATATTCTCGTTAGTTGGTTTATCGATAGTTTAGCCTCCCTACCGCGCCCGCTTCAAGGTCCTTTAGATTACCTACGACGACACAACAACCTACAACAATAACTCTCTGCATTCGCCTATAGCGGCCAAGGACAATTACACGAGCTTTGTATTCCTAAGATTTTATCTTGTTTCCCTTATATTCATGCAATAACAAAACGGTATATTTTTGTTCATCTTCAAAGAACATGGAATGTTTTACCGTAATTATGTATTTATACATAGCTACAGGTTGCCTGGAAAAGCTTGTAAAAAGGTAAAGCAACACATACATATTCATCACCGACTTTCTTCTTTAATCGCCTATCCTCTGCAGACTAGTGGTTAGACCACCGGCCTCAGACCAAGAGGTTACGAGTTCTACTTCCAGCGGGGTCTACATGTTTTTTTTTTGTATTTGGTATGGTTGCTGTTAGTCCTTTCTACTAATAAACCGTTTAGCTAACTACCAACATCTCATCCATGTCTCTCGGCAAAACAACAATATTTGTAGCATTGTTTTTACATTACTAAAATTTTAATTCGCACTTACCGGAAACAGCCACCATGACCTATAATAATAATTATTTATTTGACCAAAAACATTCACAAAATGGAAACACCAATTTAAAGCCTTTATACCTAACGCTATAAAGGTTATTAGTTGTAGCATCTGCTGCCGAACTGGGATCAGAAGGATTCAAAGCCCGCTCTTTGACGTGACACTATTTTCACTTTTTGTTTTAATATTTGCGTAAAATTTCAACATACATTTGCAAAGAGTCCAAAGATATTTTAAGTGCTTCCACTTAGACGTGACATTTACAAGTTCATGTGTGCGTAGGAGATTGTCCCCTATAGGTATGCCTAGCCCAATATTAATGTGTATTTAGGCCGCTAAAGGACAGACACATCTTTAACCAAGCAGGCCTAGTGGAGACGTGACTCAGTCTTGAATTAAACATGTATGCGGTTGTTGCTACGTAAACTCCTTTGAAAGGGTTCGCAATTTATCAAATCTGTCAGATCCATTTGGTTAACGGTCGGGCGATGAGGACAGCGGTAAAAATGTATCAACGGATACATCGATGAAAGGCGACCCGCATCTCATCCGAAGGACCGAAACCATTTGATTTGTACTAGCGACCGCTCCCGACTTCGTTCGCGTAAACACTCGTATATCGTAATTCTGGAAAATCCCGGCTTATCTCTTGACAGAGGTTCTTGTCTTTATCATACCCCTGTATTGTGTACACTTAAACTTTTGTGCAGAAAGAATATTAGAAAACGAAGGCTGAAAGCTTTTAAATTTAAAAAAACGCCTTTCATTTTCATGCCTGTGAATTTTCGTAGAATCTATCTCATTATGACTAGACATAAATGTATCATGTCCACAACTTACAGTAATAGGTCCTCGAAAAAGTTTTAAATTAGAACCTACCATTTTGAACGCGAGTGTGTTCATTAAACTTTCTAATTACAGTTTATATTACTCGTAAAAGTTTACGCATCACATAATGTTGTTTGTAAAGACATATAAATGCGATGTGTGTCACGCCCGCTCGTTCCCTGGCCCTACATCTCGGACGTTTGCAAACTTTTACGGAGCCTCGAGCGATGTAATAAATCAGAGCGACTCGCGAGCGTGACTGAAATTTTAATCACTCTTAGTTATAAAGGTTTAAGGAATTGACGAAGCAGGTCCAATTGTGAATTAAGTGTTTCATAGACGAACTGTTTTTTTCTTAATTAGTAACTTTGTGCGGTCAGTGTCAACCAGTGTCAACCGATCCGATCCGAACCCTTCGGAGAATCTAGTAACGCACTAGTGCGTGATCCGGTTCCCTCTAGAAAACCTCCGAAGGTGATTCGTTTCACACGGCTTGAGGAACCCTTTGAGTTTCTCGCCGCCCCCAAACAAGCCCGGTGAAGCTGAAAATGCCGTATGGGGCAATCAGCAAACTCTCTCAAAAAAAAAACCAGTGTCGAAAGTAATTTTCCTTACAAATTATGTTTTTACAATATTTTTTACAAAACAACATTTTCTTTGTTAGATGACAATAAAAATGAGTAATGATAAGTTATATTCCCCCTTAAACCCATTGTGCATCAGTGAAGATGTGGGGCTTTACTGCAGATCTCACGCGGACTTCTTGGAGAAGTTGAAAGTGACTTTGCACCGTTTTGTTTAATTTGACAACACTTATGCACGTTCAAGAACATTTAACGGTTAATAATGTCTCGTTATTTTACATTAATATTCGTCATATACTTATTATTCCGTAGTCCTAATGACAATATCAGCCTATCGACACACTGTTGAGAAGTTATGTAGAAGTAGCAGACTCGAGACCACGCTGCTTTGAAGCATCTGTTATTCTACCATGACCAATTAAAACTGCCGAAACCAATTAGATGTTCCTTTGTTTGCCACAAATAATCTTCCTTCAAACTTAGGATCTCCAGGTTGGTCTGACAAACAAGAAAAAAAAGTTGTAAAGTTTTCTTCTACTCGGAACACATAATATGTAGGTTTAACGTCGTCATATACGGGCATTGAACAAAGTTTTCCAATTTGTGGAGTGGTTTTAATAATGAAGAAGCCACTCGCCGTAGCCGCAGGTTACATTAGTTCAAGTTACCGTTAGAGTCAATTTTGTAACGAGCTTTAACAGCCATTAGATTGGAAGCTAATGGTAAGTGTAACAAACAACTAAATGTAATGGCATTTATAATAATATTGTATCTATTTATTTACCATTTATCTTCGATCAAATTATGTACTAGATTCCCGGTAAGCGACTTTGGGGCTACTGAGCCACAATGACGTTTATGGCAATGACAGTAAATATTAAGTACAAATATTTGGCAACCTTAATTTAATGTTTATTTTTAAGACTTAAGGTTCATAGTAAGCTGAAGTTGTTGATGCTATCCAATGTTTTTCAGATTTTGTTATTCGAAATTTAAATGTATAGGTATGACCAAACAGGACTACTTTCGTTTCGGGATGCATTTTTGTTCCGGATCCATTATCCATCATTTATTATCCATAATCCATTATCCATTATCCATCATCCATTATCCATAATCCATCATCCATTATCCATCATCCATCATCCATTATCCATCATCCATTATCCGGAAGCCATTTATACATCCTTGTAAAAACATGCTTTCACGTCTTTTTCCTAAAAAGGAGTAGACCAGAGCAACAAAATCACCAATTTTAAGTAAGCTCGCCGTTAGTGACCTCGACGCCATATTAAGCAAAATCAAAGTAGGGCTCGCAAGGTGGAATAGATTACATCAGTGATGGGTTGCAGCCGATCGCCTGATGTGCAAGCATCTTGGACCTTGTCCATTAGTCGACTCCTACGACATGCAAGGGAAATTAGGCAGCTGATACATTATTTTCACGTCCCAGACGGGTAGGGGAAACTTATACACCTTAGTCAATGGTGGAAGCCATCTTCACCCCGGATCCTCAACTACTGAGGCACTGGCTATCTTATCTCTAGCTGCCGGAACACAACAATGCTACAAACATTGATGTTATGGCGACATATTTAGATAAGAAGGTGGTAGCTAGCCAGGCGGACTAACAAGCCCTACCACCAACCAAACCGAGTACACAAAGATGTAACCACCGCATTGAACTCGGGATCTCTGGGTCTGAGACCGGTGGTCTTAACCACTAGACCACAGAGGCGGTTGAAATATACCGGCGGTTTAATACCTTTGTGGATTAAATCCTTAACCAATTTAAATCAAGTAGGTACTTGAAAAACGACGACATATAACTCCAACAACGCTAGCTCATAGCTTCTTAAAGATGCCCTCGATAGCTACGTCAGGTAAACGATATTTCTCTAGCTCAGTTGAAAGAGTTATCGCCCGGATTGCGAAGGGTCATGAATTTCAGCCCCACCTCAGTATAGAATAGAATCATTTCTGTTGAAAAGGGTAGAGACAACAAGGTTACATATACAAAATTGTTTTACCTTTGCGGCTATACGAGTAGGTGCATAGCATGCAAAAACAATCTAAGCATACAAATGTCACAAAATACTTATCTTTTATTAGTATTAAAGTCAAAATTGCAATAATTCACCAATGAAAATTAAATTAAACAACAGTAAAACTATTAGTAAACATAAAACTATTATACTACTATTATTATTGTTAAGGCCGGTCGTATTTTTCCAATTTATTTTACCGGTCAATGCTAACTATACAAAATATTATCAACAATTAATAAAACAATTACAATTACAAGTGCTATTGTAGCAGGTATATTTTTGCTGGTATGAACTCGGGTGATTGCTAATGGTGATCCCGGATCACTCTGGCGGCTCGTGAGGGGAAATAAAGGAGGTTAAGTGGGTATGCCCTCTCTCCCTCATGAGGGGGTCTGTGTCACATAACCATCTGTGTCTCCCCCCGGACGCACCTATGCATACCTATGGTATACCTAATGCATTTTCTCCTGTATAAAAAACGTGTAGCGCTTTTGCACTCTAACGTTCATCCTGTAAAAGATCGAAAGGCAGGCGACATTTTGCCTGTATGTACTCAGGGTAGTGCATCTTAGTTTCCAGAAGCGCCTTATCTCCTAAGAAGCTTTTAGCTTGGCGTTCCGCTTAGTCTAAAGTATCACTTAGGTACTTTTACGGTTTATTAATCCTTTATCACACTAATATTATAAATGCGAAAGTTTGTGTGTATGCGTGTATATTTGTTGCTTCTTCACGCTGCAACGGATGGATGGATTTGGATGAAATTCAGCATACAGATATTTTATAACCTGGATTAACACATAGGTTTTTATCCCGATATTCCATAGAAACTGTCAAAGCGGTATGAAAGTCCGCCGGGTCAACTAGTTGAACCTCTATATATTGTATTCTATGTATGTATAGATATTCAAGTGTTTATGATACATGTATATTTAAAACCTATATATTCTGTATATAATTGCCTGCTTTCCTCCCTTATTTAGAAAAAGGTCTGTCTTAAGGTCAGGTCATGTTTTGCATACGATTTATATATATATATACTTTTTGTAAAGTTAATTGTCAATGTTCGCCTACTATCTATTGAAAATGTAAAATGTGGATAGTCATAATTGGCCTTCAAATCCAATTCAAATCAGAATACTTTCCATATTCCAAAAGCCAAAATCAGGCGACTGAGACACATTGTCAATTGTTGCCATATCTTGAAATAACAGAATCTGTAACCTGCAGTGGTTATAATAAATATACTTAATCGCCTGTGTTGGTTGGGTTTAATACCAAGTTCCTACGTATTACCAAGTTGTAACATTGTTACTATGTAATGGTAGTGACCACATTATAACAAACGCTAAGAGATGCTGAAGGGCGGTGACTCCGAAGAGAGCTAAAACAACCAAACCCGAGTGACGAATATACACTAACTTTATTGCTTCCACCAAATTGCACAATTATAAAAGTAACTAGCGAAATAATGTTTAGACTAGCTAATTAAAATCTAGGTCAATATAAATATGTGCGGCTAGCCCGTACATGGTATATACTTTCTGAACCTATCAAGACTATTTGTATGGCAATCTTCTTAACTTGAAGGGAGGTGGCCTCAGGTGGCCAAGTAGACTGTGCAAGGACGCTCACGTACGAAATGTTCTGTTTACATATTGTTTGTTTTTTATTTATATGTATATTAGAGTGTGTGGTCTATAAATGCTTCTCTCTCTTTCTCTCCCACTCACGCTCAAATATGGAATAGTAAATCAGTACACATGGAGCAATATAGCCTGCCTAGCTGTGAGACCCGTACGAAATGAAAACATCTTTGTCGCGTCTCAGTAAGCCAAACGTCTAGACGCTCGGGTGGAACGCGAGGAATTCCTTCACAAGCGTAGAAGTTTATAACTTATAACATAACCATATTACAATTTGGTGATGAAAAGTTTCCACGAGTGGCATTTGAACCTCATTTATTGCGTAGTTGTTCGCATCAAAATTTGCGTAAAATTATATTTAGTTACTAATAATTACAAGCGTATTAGCTTTCCGGATAAGTTAACAGGACTATTTATTCATGTGTTGTACAATGTGTCATGTAAATATCTTTAATAATATAGGGAACTGCGAACACTAACTACAGCGATGAAGCACTTGCTACGACTACGACAGCTTGCTACGAATACGATAAGCTACTACGACTACGAGAAGGCTGCTACGAATACGAAGTAGCTTGCCGGCACCGTCACTCCGGCCACTCGCTACATGAGTTAGTTGTATGTAGTTCAGTGAAGAATAGTCTTTATTTGCAGCACTGTAGGTACCAAATTACTTTAAAACTTTTTAAACGTGCATATGAATATTGTAGAGAGCTGCTTTGACGGTATCTAGTTTGTAATTTATCATATTTTTTGATTGTCTTCAGCTACATAAAGAAGGCAAAAAGCTTAGTTATATAGCCTCGTGTTTTTTCGTATAAGCAGGAAAAGTAGCAGCCCGGCCGGCAGATGGTGAGTGGTCACCACCGCCCATGGACATCAGTAACTTCAGTGATGTTGCTGATGTCCATGTTGCCGACGTGAAAAGAGCCTATTTACATCCCTTTTAAAAAACAAGTCATGCACAATGGGATAATCTCGGGAAGCAGCACTTTCCACAATGACGATAGATGTAATTGATTTATAAATGATTGATGGATGATAAACGAAGGATGAAATTGGGTCCGTTACCCCCAATTGTTAGTAAAAATGTGGGAATTTATACAATTAATCACGCGGGCTTCTTGAAAGAACTTGAAAACGACTTTTTACTGTATTGTTACACTTTTTATTTATCAAAGTTCATATGCATGGATCCTGCGATTACATCACTGGTATTTTCAAATTCACCACTCAGACCCGGCGAAACTCAAATTATAGGAAACTAGCGGTCCCGGCTTCGCACTGGTGGACATTTCTTTTATAATATAGTCTATGTTACTCAGCGCTAATGTAGCATTCTAATGTGAAAGAATTTTTTAAATCGGTCTAGTAGTTTTTGAGTTTGTTCGTTACAAACAAAAACACAAAGCTTTCCTCTTTATAATATTAGTATAGATAGTACAGGTAAAGAATAAAACTAATTTCGGCTAAAAATCACCAATCCCAAACCTCTGTAAAACTTACGACTGGCTCAGTTCTCACTTAGATATTTCGTATTTCAAAATTAGGAGACTGTGTATGGATATACACAGTCAAGACACAGAAATGTATTCATATTTTACTGAAAATAAACATGACACGTAATTTGATAGTTTAGTTATCATCATCATCATCATCAGCTCATTTATGTCCCCACAGCTGGGGCACAAGCCTTCCCTATGGATGGATAGGAAATTATAGTTTAGTTATAGTTATTGATAAAGGTATATAGCATGTACTAAACATGTTTTGTTTGCTTATAATAGATTGGATAATTAAATCATAATTATGTCTTTTTAGAAAGTAAATTTAATAAATGTAACATTTGTTGACGAAATTAAAAAACCTGAACAAAAAAATTTAAACGGGGATTAACGCAAACTAATTAGGAAAAAGGTATCATAACTTCTTTATACCCGACATTTCGACCGAGTTACGACGGCCGTGGTCACGGGCTGACTGCTGTCGCGATGTTGCGCCTCCGTTTGCGCGGAAGAGTCTTCATCCGCCGTCACATTATTTTGCCAACAACCGCCACATACAACACTAACGGTGTCCCTATTACGTATACAAGCCTTATTCTGGTTGTTTACCGACTGCGAAGAAAAACGAGGATGTCTTTAGTTGCGTTAATCCCCGTTTAAATTCTTTTGTTTAACTATGGATCGCGAAAATTTAAAAATATTTAAAAAAACCTTTTTGCAAACTTGTCTCTTCACTTACCCGCCTAGAAGTCTTTATTCATTGGGAAGGTCGTAATGAAATCAATTATCTGCCGTCGCCCGCTGGTTTGCTGGCTCCAAGTACTTGGAAATTTACGACCGACCACGTCACCGATAGTAATAAATCACCTGAACTGATTGGTGCCGGTGACAATGATAACTGGAGGTTGTTTTATGTAATAAACGAGTAGGTACTCTAGTACATAGAAAATATATATAATAGATTGTTCGTTCCATACAAAACATCAATATTCATTCGGCCAAAATGTATGGAACAGCTGAATTTTATTTTCGAGTTAGGGAGTTGGTCCAATAGTATGAGTTGTTCGATAATATCACGGGAGTCATCTCAGACGGTTTGGACGGTGATAAAAAACCTATACATACCTAACATCCTTCCTATATATATTATATAGGTATATATTTAATTGATGTAACATTATTACAATTAATTGCAACCCAAATAATTAAAGGGTACCTACTAGAGAATTTATTCTCGTAATAAATAGAATAAACTTTTAACGTAAAAACGTTTAAATTAAAAAAAAATATAGAAAGAATTGCAGTTGAAGATTTCAGGTAAAGTCTGCTCCCACCCGGCTTCATCAAGCAAGCAGTCGACAATTGAATAAGTACCATTAATTTCCCTCTACTCCCACGACCGGGTCAACCCGAGCCGTGGTCCTAGCCTTAAAGGCGCCCTCGGGTTGTGCCGCTCCTGATCCGACCAAGAACGGGGACACGCACTAGTGCGTTATGGCATTCCTTCAAGAAAACCTCTGAAGGTATTTCGTTTCACACGGCTTGAGGAACCCTTTAAGTTTCTGGCTGCCCCCCAAATAGTCCGGTAACGCTGAAAATGCCCAGAGACAATCAGTAAACTCTTTTAAGAAAACCATTACACTGCGCATTTTTTGTAAAAAAGATATACAGACATTTTATGTATCCCTCTGAGTATATATATAACAAATATATCTACCACGCAACTGATTAAAAAGATAGATAGGTATAGTACTTTAAAAAATACTTTTAATAAATAACTTTAATAAACTAAAACTAAACTAAACTTTCCTACACTCACACCAATTATCTAGCCCAAGAGAAGTTTCGTTATGAAACTCGTTAAATGGTTACTAGACAACGGATAAACATACTTAAAATACTTAAATACATACTTATTATACATAGAAAACACCCAGCCCCGAGACAATTTAGAAAAACAATAATTTCTAAATTGACCCGACCGGGGATCGAACCACAGAGATGGCGACACCATGAAAACCGGTGTACAAACCACTCGACTAAGGAGGTCGTCGGTAATAAGGTAATATTTATTTATGTTGATTCTATGGATAAAGCTGTAATCCAAGTAGGTGTCTGCTCCACATACCGACCCGTAAAGTATTGGACAAACTATTTGAACCAAATACCGCAAAGGTCGGAGGGCGGAATTCCTCCAGCCCTCTAAGAATTCCCTTAAGATGGCTTACTAAGCAATTCTTGGGTCGAACGATTTCGAGCCGAAACTCCCTTTTACGTACAGCGACGCACTATTGAAATATCGTGTTACTTGGAACGAATACAGCAAAAACAATTGAATTACCTATATACATTTGTAAAATGAGAGTGGTAAAGCCCGCCCGTAAAAACTGCCCGAAAAACGAAGGTCCTAATAGTTATGATTATTTACACATAATTTCACGCAAATATGTTCCGAACAAATTACAATTTGAAAAAAGACAAAATGTTGAAAAAAATCCACGAGCGGGATTCGAACCCGCACCCCTTGACATACCGTGTCAGGTGCACTGCCAACTATGCTATCGTGACTCAATCCAATTTGCCGAAATTAAGCAACACTATCTACTCTCATTCTGTAAGCCATAGCCAATGGCTCCACTCCACCTATGTTAAGTGGAAACGGAGTCCAGACGCAAGGACAATATTAGTGACCCTGTCGGCCCACAAGGTGCCTCTTCACGCCTCGTTTGAAGGACCCCATGTCATAGGAAGGAGGGAAAACGTGTGCTGGTAGACTATTCCATCGTTTGGAGGCGAACGAGTCACCAAATTACTTTTTACTACTACTCTACTAATTTGACTACCATAAAAAAGGTCATAGTGAGTCAACCTTAAAAGCTAGATATATGCTGTCGCGGACTTTTTTTTAGAACTTTTTAAAGGGAACAATTTCATTACACATGATTTTTGCGTAACTTTCACCGTTTACACAGCGCATGCAAGGAAAGCTCTCAAAAAAAATATTTCTTCGTTATTGCAACATTTTTCATTGCTGCTCCACTCCTATTAGTCATAGCGTGATGTTATATAGCCTATAGCCTATAGCCTATTGCCTTCCTCAATAAATGGACTATGCAACACAAAAATATTTTTTCAATTCGAACCATTACTTCCTGAGATTAGCGCGTTCAACCGAACAAACAAACAAACTCTTCAGCTTTATAATATTATAATATAATATATAATATTATAAGTATAAGTAAATAAGTAATAAGTATAGATATAGATCTGCGGTAGAGACCTTTTACAGAGAATAAGGTATTTTCTTTCTCCGGCTTTGTGTTACAATACAATATGCGCGTTTAGTAAAATTCATAATTGTAATTTCTCGTGCACCATTGTAAGCTATATCCCTACATGTTTGCCTTTCACATAGTCTTCCACTTGAGAGTTCCTCAATAGCTAAAGATTCTGGGTGAAGTGCGCTTCCACTTTAAGCCGTCACTTATCATCAAGGGCGATGAAGGCAAAGCGCTTCTCCGTCGTTGTGATGTAAAACTAAAAATAAATAACAGACTAAAATGCGTATCGCAAAAACACTGTCAGTAAAACAGGTATCCAACCTTTTCAGTAAAATATTCATATTATTGTCTCTCCATTGACGAGTGCCGTCAAGTATTGTGAAAAGCTACAAATATTCAATTTAATAGTAGGGGTGTTCTTGTAATAAAGTTTCCAGTTGATATTTTCTTGAGACGACACTGCGCCGCCTGGTTTCCAAACCCTCATGTAATATTCAGGAATACCATTTTAAGGCATCGCCATCTGGGAGATGCTCGGGTTTCACGCAAGAAATTGTGGTTCTGCTTAGCTCCATAGTCAACCTTATCGCACAACATAGACAAAACTTTGATTGTGTCTATAAAATGTGTATACATTTTATAAAAATGACGGAAAAATTTAATTTTTTTGCGTTGCATTGTAAACTAAGATTTTAACGATGTTTAACAAAAACTACTTAGTAAAGGTATCATGCATGCATGCATGCATGCCCTTATACTCGACGTTTCGACAACCAACTGGATAAAAGGCGCTTGTCACTTTGAATAAACCTATTATGACATCCTTATCCTCCTACGAGTATTATGACAGTGTGAGCGTCTCAAGTGGTACCTACCCGACTTTTGGTACTGACTGTATAAAATCAAAACTTAGATACACACAATACGAAATAAATCATTATGCGTTACTTACAAATATTTTAATAAAAGCGTTCGACAAAAACAGATTTGAAATGAAATTCAATGTGTAGTGTTCGCGTATAAAAACACAGAACAGCCTTTTAACAAGAGGACAGAAACTATTAAACAGTAGACAGAAATCATGGGCAGTCTGGCAACATTTGCAAAGTAGCATATTAACATGCAAATTGCTGTAACTATGTGTATAACCGCACAATGGATGATGGCGACGACGCGGTTCCATTTGTCAGTCTGCTCATTCAATTGTTTAAATGAGAGAGAGCGAGAGATTGAGAGAGAAAGAGAAAGAGAGTTTTACTGACCACACACATACACATGATAAAAATAACAATCAGGTTAACAATAACTGTTACGTCCGTGGCGTCTTCGTATATGCGAATATAGAGACTTAGAAAGATAGATACATATATAATAGGGAGGGAGAGCCGACGTTTGAAAGAAATGGTCACTATAGACACTCGTTTGATGGACAAATACCATGTCTGAGTGTCATGCCGTCTCTTCTCAGTTGACGGTTCTTCCAATATCCTAACTAATGGTGATTCCAGAAGTTTTGTCCAAACTAAAATTAAGGTAGGTAATGCTTATATTGAATGTAAATATAAACTCTTCACTCCTCACACTCACACACACTTCACACTCTGTCGAAGTTTCACTCCTAGTTGTTGGTAAATAACAAAACTCGCGACACTTGCGAAAACCTAATCACACACCACTACTTATAGCAAACATTCCAATTTCACTCAAGCAAACAAGCTTTCAATCAATCAGTTTGTCAATATTTTCGTTGGCAAACTGCTCAGTCGTTTATGAGAGCTGACGGCAACCACGCACTATAGGCCAAGGCCAAGAACTCACAATGCCAAGGCCACTATCTCAAGAGGACTCGTCGCCGCGTGCGGAGAATACTAAGTTATTTAACGCGAAAAAGGTTGTCGGTGAAAAAGACAAATAAAAACAAATGAAAGTATGTTACGCGATATTTTCATATTTTAGGCTTATGGCCATGGCCAGGGCTTTGTATACCGTTAAAAAATTGGTATCGATGCTTCTGTCAAACGAAGATACCGGTAAAAAAAGCACCGGTAAGCTTGGTATCGTTACCTAGGTTGCATTTTTACCGGTAAATTAACCAAACACTCGACGCGGATTGGCTAAAGCTATTTATTATAACGAAAACAGTAGCGATATTTTTCTGGTTAACGTTACCTGTATTACCGATACCAAATTACCAATAAAGAACTTTACGAACGTTACTTACCAATACTTATAGTGGGAATTTGGTAACGGTAGCCCTGCTTATGGCTGAGCGGTTTGTCGTTTCATTTATTAATTTGTAACTTGCGTACCGACTTTTATTTTAATCGGGTGCGATCTGTTTCACGCACAATGAGCTTACAGTATATTTTGGTCTTGCAGTGTGGTGTTGGTTCTGGGACGTGATAACCGCCTCTGTGGTCTAGTGGCTAAGACCACCGGTTTAGACCCAGAGGTCCCGGGTTCGATTCCCAGCGGGGGGTACATGTTTGTGTACTCGGTTTGGTTTGTGGTAGGGCTTGTTTGTCCGCCTGGCTAGCTACCACCATCTTATCTACATATGTCGCCATAACATCATCAATGTAGCATTGTTGTGTTCCGGCAGCTAGAGATAAGATAGCCAGTACCTCACTAGTTGAAGATCCCGGGTGAAGTAAGCTTCCATTATTGACGTTATCGTCACTTAAGATCAGGGTGAGGTTAAGGCACTGTGCTTACCCGTTAATATATTTTAAAAAAAACCTGTTTAATGGGATCCCAGGTAGATGGTAAATTAAATTCCAGAAACCACGAAACCTGTAAAAAGTTTGAAACAATTTTCGCAAAGGCCAGTCATCGGATGGGTGACCAAAATTGTTTCATCTGGAGCTCTTCCGTGCTTCGGAAGACACGTATAGCCGTTGGTCCCGGCTGCATTTGCAGTCGTCACCACTAATCCGCACTGGGTCCGCGTGGTGGTGTATAGCTCATTCCGCCTATTCATCCATAGGGAAGGTTCGTGCCCCAGCAGTGGGGATACAAAATGATCTGGTGATGAAATGTAGAAATTAAGTCTTAAATGTAATTTATTAGGCATACATAGTCGTTCAATATCAAAAGCCTTTAAATAAAGAGAAAATGTAAATTCATGAATAAATGTTGAAATTTATAAATCACACGACTTCATAAAAGCCTTTTGAGGTGAACGGGGGCGTACCATGCACCGGTACGTGTGACAATGCCAAGGCCAGCAGAGCGTGTGGTGGCCGTGACCCTTGACGCTTAAAATTGTAAAAATTATGACTGTGATAATCTTAGTGTGTATATGTAGGTCTACAAAATACGGCTGAATTTCTATTATGTCGCAATCTTACATAAAACGTATAAATAAGACAGACGGACATTCAGAATAGACTATCTAAGGAAAGCGACCTAAAGACATAACATTTAAAATTATGATTGATAGACTGAATTTATTCTATTCAAAACTCTCCATCGTCATCAGCCTATATCAGGCCACTGCTGGACATAGGCCTGTCCAAGTGCACGCCACTTTTAAATCTAGAAAACTAACTTACTTTCCATCATCATCATCATCATCTCAGCCAAAAAGACGTCCACTGCTGGACAAAGGCCGCCCTCAAGGATAAAATCAATTTGAGGGGAATTTGCCATTATCGCCACGCTTGGCAGGCAGGTTGGCGATCGCAGTAAGGTAGAATAATCACAGAGAGACGCTGCTGCCCATCCCTGGAATGGTCCCATAGTCGCCTTCTACGACACCCACGGGAAGAGATGGGGTGGTGCAATTATTTATCCGCGGCACCACACGGGGCCACTTTCCATATCAGACTTTAAATCGCATGATTCAGTTCAATTAACTTTTTTTTAGTTTTTCTACAAATCTTATATAGGGTAGCGGCATCAGTGTTCCAAGGAAACAGTGATTAATTATCCTTTAATCATTGAAAATAGGTATTTGCAACTGATTTTAGTCTTTAGCAACAATTTAATACGGTTTAGTAGACTTAATTCACCTGGCTGATATCAACTGGGTGCGTTAAGTCTACCATATAGTACAGACCACCGTCTTCCTAGCATATCCTCCCGTAAAATTTTAATGAAAAATCAATGTTATTTCTTGGTTAACGTGTCGCACATTGGTGCCCTCTCTCTACCCTATTCTAGTTTCTCTATAATACAAGATAACATTGAAGCTCGAGTGGGAATCGAACTCACGACCTACGGATAACCGGTCCAATGCTCTGACCGCTGAGCTACCGAGGCACCAAAAGACTCGTTCAATTTTTCCAGTAGTTTGTGATTTACGCTGCAAGTCAGCGGTATTGGTATTACGTCACTGTGAAGTTACTGCCCTCACAGTTGAAAGATTTCTAGTGAAATTTAATCTTGTAACTATTTATATATCATTGTAAATGCAAAAACAAAATAACAAAAAATATTATCTCTAATATTTATATTTTCCTTGAGCGTAGAAAGTTTCATATGTATATTGGTAAGAAAGAATTTGAACTTTTAAGTTGGTATATGATAACGAAATGTTCCTATAGAGCCTTTAATAATAACCATAAATGAATAGTCGAGGCGGGCGTTAGACTCCGGCGCGGCCAAGGGTGGGTGGCAATGCCAAGGGCGCTCCCGGCAACAACCGGTCTTGTCGCCGCGCGTGCCCTACAAACACGGGATGTCAGAGTTGCGGAGATATTTCATCTGTTTTGTAAAGACATACTTTTTTTGTTTTTAATATGTTGTTAATTCTTTTAAAGCTGTGGAGTTTCTTGCGTCCATTCTTCTCCACAGCTAAAAAATAGACGTACTGAATTGTAGGGTAGTAGGTAAAAAATGTATGGACGATTCAAAACCACTTATCGTAAGTTTATTTAAATAAAAATTTTACTTTGACTTTATGCGGAATTAATAAAAAAGAAACTCGTTATCAAGTTTGTAATTCAATAATGTCTCAATAGTGTGTCGTTGCCGTCGTCCTGATTCTGACATATTCCCCCCTATATTAGTATAACCAGTGGAGTTTTCAAACGTGGAATGCGTGAATAATAGCAGAATGGTCGCATGCAAATTAGTTATATATAAAACATTTTAAAGTCTAATAGTTTGGGCAGTGCGTTGATGTCATGTTGAGTCAGTCAGGACTTTTATTAATCGCCAGCTCATTTCATGTTGAGGCACGAGCCTTGATAGGGAGAACGGGCCATAAACCGCCATGAGGGCCCAATGCGGATTGGTGGTTGTTAACGACTGCTATTGCAGCCGGGACCAACAGCTTTATGTGTCTTCCGAATCACAAAGGAGCTCGAGATTGTATTTTTTTTAGTCACCGATCCTATGACCGGCCTTTGCGAAAGTTAATTTTTCGATGTATCAAAACATCACCTTATCCTATCAAGACATCTCCGCATGAAGTTAACGCAAAGTCATCAGAAGATTACTCGTCACTTTAAAAAATACTTTTTGAATATTTCCTTTATTACTTATAATGTTACAAATGTTTTATGTATTTTAATTTTCGTTGAAAAGAAGATTTGTAAAGTCTCTCAAGTAGACAAGGAAACAGTGATTAGCCCTACAGAATTCTTCCATTTAAAGCGCAGCCTTAAGCCTGAAAGCGGAAATATTAAAGCGCTGATCCGCTTACGACAATAGCTTGGCTATAATGGCTTGCCACCGGCACACACAATGATTTGAGCCTGTTACGGTATTCATTTGTTTTTTCAATTTCAATTAAAGTTCCTCGATAGCCGAGTTGCAAACTTATTAGCAGTTTATTTATGTGTATATAAAACCTGACAACGTTTTTTTTTTATTCGTTTACAAAGCCGCGAGATATAAAAAATATGTGTTAACCTAGAAATTGAAATCTTCAAATTTGTGTGCACAGAACCTGACAAAGACTTTTTTAATTTATTCGTTCACAAAGCCGCGAGATATAAAAAAATGTGTTAACCTAGATATTAAAATCTTCAAATTCTTACTTTTAAATGTACCTACCTAAATGGCTAAAACTAAAGAAACGGTTATCAGGATTAGTGTATAGGTCTTATGTTTGTATTATAGTGTTGTAAAATTTACTTAATAATTATATAACGGCCAATCATTAGGATCCTCTGAATCATCTGAGCTTAGTGCGAGTTTCATTCGCCATTCGATCACGTTAACGAAAACGAGAATTTGTATGGCAAAAAACTCACACTAGGCACTCAGAAGGAAGATCTGTACACGGTTCTGAACTGATATTTAAGGGTATTCTAAACTGCCTTCCCCCCCCCCCCCCCGGACCTAACTATGTTCCTACAGTTATATATGCTGACTCAGTTTCTTATTCATAATATACCTTACCTTTCCACATGTCCTATGCTCGTATAAGGATCACAGAAGTTAGGAAAATTAGGTCGATCTTATTATTTGTATACATTTTTCATTTGGGTAGCTTAGGAGTGGATACGTTCTCGAGAGTGTAGAGAGGGGCACAAAATAAGGAGACTGCAGAATGTAAGTTTTATACAAAGTGGTTCTGTCTATGTGTGCGTTGCTCGAGCGCGGTACCCGCCCGATCCTCTATATGAGATGGTCCGGAGTTACGTGTCCGTGAGTGGGTCTATGTGGCTTCGCTCGAGCGCGGTACCCGACCGATCCTATCAATGAGATGGTCCGGAATTACGTGTCCGTGAGTGGGTCTATGTGTGCGTTGCTCGAGCGCGGTACCCGCCCGATCCTCTAAATGAGATGGTCCGGAGTTACGTGTCCGTGAGTGGGTCTATGTGGCGTTGCTCGAGCGCGGTACCCGACCGATCCTATAAATGAGATGGTCCGGAATTACGTGTCCGTGAGTGGGTCTATGTGTGCGTTGCTCGAGCGCGGTACCCGCCCGATCCTCTAAATGAGATGGTCCGGAGTTACGTGTCCGTGAGTGGGTCTATGTGGCGTCGCTCGAGCGCGGTACCCGCCCGATCCTCTAAATGCCACTACACATTGATACACTAAACCTGCACACTCGCTTAGACCCAAGACACCGTGCTCGTAGAACAAGGGAACGACGACCCGGTTCACACGCGTTCTATACCAGGTATCTGTACCGCTGGCGGGTACCGCGCATGGGCGACCCGAGCCAAGGTCTTAAGCCTTTAGAGGCACCCTCGGGTTGTTTCGCTCCCAATCCGATCCGAGCCCCTTGGAGAATCTAGTAGGGAACGGGTCACGCACTACTACGTGATGCCATACCCTCAAGAAAGCCTCTGACGGTGTTTGGTTACACATGGCTTGAAGAACCCTTTAAGTTTCTCGCTGCCCCCAAAAAAGTCCATTGACTGATTGAAGCATATATCAAATCTTGTCAGTGTCACCTTTATGTCAAGATTGTACTTCAAGCCGCCGAAGAAGATCAACCAATTTTTAAGTCCAGGGATGCTGAATACGCCACTTGAACAGTAAGCTCTTTGCAAAAAAAATCGAGCGCGGTATGTATTAACCTTATTCTTGGCATAGTGGATTATTTGAGCTACTTAACTTACAAAAAATTCGAGTAGTGAAAAAAGAACACATTCTATACAAAAAATATATATAATTCCACAAAAAAACTCTGCCTAGTGTAGGGTTAAGCTTACTTTCTGGGTCTTTTTATTTCGTGGTATAGAGGGGAGGGTTGCAACATTGCCGTAATATGTATGAGGTGTTTTATGTTTGTGATGAATGGTTTCCAAGTAAGTATATTACTTTCCTCTATGCTAACGGCGAAGTTAATAATGAAACATGCCGCCCAAGTTTGAAGGACAGGAGGTTCTCTAGTTTCTGTATCTAAAATATTTACGTCATGGATAATGACTATTTTAAATTATTATTAGTTCTACTGCATATTGTATTACTTTTGTTTGTTTTATTTTCCCTGAAATTCCCACTGGAATGGAATAAGTTTCTGATGATAGTTCATTTAAAATTTCAACGCAAGCGCATTGGCGGGTGCTCTAGTACAATATATTTTAATCTATGACAGTGTTGTCGGATAGCTAGAAATGTGACATTTTGCTTATCCGACATTCTGCTTATCTGACATTTTACTTATCTGACATTTCGCTTATCTGACATTTCGCGTATCCGACATTCCCCCTTTATTCATTTAATGTAGATATACAATGTCGCCCGGGCGCAAGTGACCGCCCGAAATATTTTAAATATACATGAAAAATTATCGAGAAAAAACCTTAAAAGAGGGGGACTATCTTTATTACTTTTTAAGTTATTGGTCTTTTTAATTTTTGGGTAGAGTCCGTGACCTTGTTTTACATTTTGTACCATATCTCCGATGCTATTGGCTCGATTTCAGTTTTCTTTAATGGTTCTTAATGCTTATGAGTTACTTTATCATGCAATTTAGAATAAATAATCCGAAACTGCTAACTTTAATTAAAAAAGGGTATTTAGACCAAAAATCAGAGAAAAAAAGAGGTATTTTTTAAAAACTGACGTGTAAGTCGTAAACTGTCAGCTTAAGAGAGCTTTTTCATTTATTATTATTAATCTAGGACATAAAAACTACAAAATAACAATAATTGTTGATATCTTACTCCAACAAAAGAAGAGGCAAACTACAATTAATTAAGGAAAGTAAATTCAATAAATAACTAAACCGAACTCGTAAGTGTCAAACAAGTGAATGAAGAAAAAATGGCCTTTAATTAAAAAAAAAAAATCCTAAATTTTAATTAAAAAAAAACCGTTACAAATTATCACAAACCTAAAAACAAAAAAATAAAATATTGAAAATCAATAACTTAAAAAATAATAAAGATAGACCCCCCTTAAAAGGTTAAGGTTTTTTTCTCGATAATTTTTCATGTATATTCAAAATATTTCGGGCGGTCACTTGCGCCCGGGCGACATAATATATTATATATACCTATATGATGATAATGATCATCATCAATGATGTTATAGATATATATGTGATATATATATCTATAACATCATCATCATCACCAGCTCATTTTATGGCAACACAAAAGGGAGAACGGGCCTATAACCACAACGCGGGCCTGGGCCCTGATGCCGTTTGGAGGTTGTTAACGACTGCAAATGCAGCCGAGACCAACGGCTTTATTTACGTGCTTTCCGAAGCACGAAGGTGCTCGAGTTGGTACATTTTTAGTCACCCATCGGATGGGACCGACTTAAGCGAAAGTTGCTTAACTCCAGCAATCACAGCCCAAAGTCTGCTCACTTTGTTATTTATGTGATGTAAAATGTATTGCTTCGTGTTTCCCAAATAAAAAATAAAAAACGAATAAAATTAAAATAGGTCGACAGCGAATTAAAAAGATGTCCGAGACAAACGATAAAAATGCTCTTGAAAGCGTGAATGTCGTCCGTTCGGCCATCGGCAAACACCCTCGGATGTGCCCTCCGTGTAATTGGATTAGAAGATATTATTTGTTTTGTCGCTTTGAGACGTTTCACCCTCCATTCGGGGAGTAAGCGATGTTTTCCGGCTGAGCGAAATCGGCCCATTCGCAAATGTTAAAGTATTACAACTCGGCCGTACGGTCCTCGGGGACGGCTCCGATCGTGGCGAGCGAAATGGAATGTACAATGTTATTACCGCTACGCAATTGTATGGAAGTGGAGTGGGAAATAATGTTTTGGAAACGATGAAACAATTTAACGAGCCGGCTAAAGCTTACAGCTACAGCGCGGGCTGAAATGGCGCTTATAATAAATCACCAATCTTAATAAATAATTATGTTAAGCAGAAAATACGATAAAGTGTTTTGGAAACGATAAAACAATCACAGCACATATCAGCTACAGCGCAATGCGAGTTCGATAGCTGCTCGTTACTGAATTGAATTCTCTATAGCTGAAAAGAAAATAATGTTTTAGAAACAACAAAACAGTTGCATGGGTCAGACACAGACCCCGTGCGGGTTCAAATGCTGCTCGTTTCTGATCTTCTGTGAATCTCTGATCTGTTTCTGAATTTAAATCTTCATAAATATTTGCAGAAAGTGGCATATTCCCAGTAGTGTAAATCCGGGGTGTGGATAATGATATCATCATCACATAATACACCTTAAGTTGTAACTTGTATGTAAATCTAAGACTAACTGCCGTACTCAGAGACGTCAATTAAGTTTTAATGACAATTAAGTCTCCACTTTCTTATGTATAGTGCTAAATAGAGAAGGAAAGACATTTCATTGTCATTAAAACTTAATTGACGTCTCTGAGTACGGCAGTAAGTGTAATCCTTTAACATCAATTAATTTCTCCTAACTGACATTAATCGTAGGATCGGTTATTACGAGTAGTAGGATAAGTATAGGTACGAGTATGTTGTTCAAAATTATTCACTTTGTGATTGCTTTGTGCTTAATGGTTAGTGTTCCACGACGTACTAACAACTTGTGTAAAGTTTTTGGTAAAACACAATCAAATTCAAATCAACTCCAACGTCTGTAATCGTTCGACATTGACCTTCCCAAGAACTTAAAAAAGTTTTAGGTACGTGCTTTCAGACTACGGAATCTTTTCTTTGTTTTTTTTTTAATTATACAAATGGAAACAGCTTAGCTATGAAGGTATCACTCCGGAACGTATTCATATTAACACTACATTAATTGGTTTTAGCATAAATGTTAATAACTTACTACTTAATAACTTATTTATCATAAAAATACAACACGAACTACAAAAACAAAAAAAAAAACATCCCGGGGAAATACACACTGGCACTAGGCCCCAATAACTAATGTTATACATACTCCATTTCACCTGATGTTAAGTGAGGAGTCCAGATGCGACGACAACTGGTGCAGCGTGAAACCAACGCAGCATCAGTTACCCTCACTCTGCCGGCCCACAAGGTGCCTGTTCACGCCTCGTTTGAAGGACCCCGTATCATAGGAAGGAGGGAAAACGGAATACTTGTTAAAACACGTCTATAAGTGACAAGTAACAAAGCCAGTATTATTGTGATTACGAGAGAGAGAAAAGGGAAAATATCTTTTCGTTCGGTGTTTTGTTTAGCAGCCGAAATTGGATAGGAATCCGCAACAGTTCTGATGAAAAAGTAAGGATTATACCGGAGACCGGATTTACATGGCAGGAATAGTATATTGAATAGAATAGAATAGAAAACATTTATTAGTGACACAACACAAATGACATTACTGCATAAAGTTTTAACAATAAGTAAGTGGCACTAAAAGGTGCCCGCTCAGCATGATGTCAGGCCTCCTAGATTATAGGGGAACCTGACGCTGGTCTTCCGCGAACACCTTTGTGTGGGAGGGAGCGCAACCATACACAATTGCTTTTTGCAATTGCTTGCATTTGCTAGTGTTCCAGTAAATTATTTATTTATTTAATTTAATTTAATTAAAACGGTTACATAACCAATTACAATAATTAAATATATTAAAATTTAATCAAATGAAGGGTTTATTATGAACTAGGTACATTAACTTATATGCATCTTCTCACAAAACCACCAGCACTCAAGCAAGATTCCCTTCCATCCGTCCGCAAACAAATCAGAATCAGGGCTACTGTCCAGGAGAGCGTTAAGCGCAGCCAAGGAACGCGGGATAGGAGAGCGGGCTCGCGCAACAGTTCTACACATTGGCACAGCAAAGAGCTTGTGCTTCCTACTCCGATGGTACTTACTAGGAACATAGAATCGGGACAGCTCGTTGTGCAATGCAGGGGCATCAATTATACCACGCAAAATTTTGCACATAGTTGCAATTTGGTGAGTCTCCCGTCTGACCTCCAATGAGTTATATCCCAGACAACCTAAGAGGAATTTAGTAGGGTACATGAACGGATAATATCCATAAATACACTTATAAAGATAACGAAGAAAAGCCTTCTGGACCTTTTCCAACAAGAGCGTGTAAGTTGTTTCGTGTGGATTCCACACGCACATGCTACTCTCCAGCTTACAGCGAACCAATGCAGCGTAAATGAGCCGCAGTACATGAGGGTTATGAAAGTCACGAGCATTTCTCAAGACAAAACCCAACCGTCTAAAAGACTCCTTAGAAAGAGCAACCATATGGTCATGGAATGTAAGCCCTTGGTCGAACGTGACTCCCAAATCCGTCGTAGTTGACAAACGTGGCATGTGGCATAAATTCCAGTTTCCAGCGCGAGGTTGAAAATATGACAGAGAGGATAACATAAATCCTTTTTTGCCTGCTTGAGTATCGCCGAGGGAATGCCATCTGGTCCGGTTGAACTACTAGGTTTGAGCTTATTTATTCCGAGAAAGACGTCTTCCGGCGTGATTCTAGTTATGCTTATATAGTTGCTATCGAAACTACGGTCGGAAAGATAAGCAGTTTCAGCATTTAGTATCGGTACGTCCGTTAAAAAGACACTAGCGAAGAAATTAGCAAAGGCCTCTGCTGCACATGTTCCCGACAAAGTTTCTCCTTTGTAGGTAACACTAGGCTCGAATCCACCCTTGACTCTTAAACTAGAAACGTGTCGCCAGAATTCACGTGGATTTTTTTGGATGTTACTTTCGATGCTTTTCATATACGAGATATAGGCGAGTGCAGTCCTGGACTTCAGATCTGATCTAAGTCGCGAGAACGACTCAAATGCAATCTTGCATTTCGTTCGTTTCCATGAAGTATGCAACCTAGATTTACGTTTAATGTCACGGATTATATCATATGTAAACCAGACGGGAAAACGCCTTCTACTTACATTGCTGCGTCGCTTTTTAGGTATACATAAATCAAATATGTCATAGATAACTCTGTAAAGATTTTCAGCGGCTGAGCTAACTTCCTTGGCCTGAAACACTGTATCCCATGGGCTTTCGGATAATAAAGAAAATAATTTATTGAAATCACATTTTTTGAAATTCCAGTCTCCGCAGGGATTGATGTTGGAGGGCTCGAGTAAATCAGCATAAAAAGATGTACGTATTCTAACCTCAATAGTAAGAGGAGGATGGTAGGCGCCAGGGGAAACTATTCCATCCGTTTCTGAGACATAAGTATACACTGGGGAGATATCACTCTCCTGAATCAATACCACATCTAACATACCTCCATACACATTTCTCACCACATTCTTCTCAGACAAACTACAAAACGACTGGAAATAACAATAATAATTATTAATATTTAAGGATGCACTATTTAAGTTAAGATCACCTAATATTATTATAGGTGCTTTCAAATTAATACAAAAACTTTCTATCTTACAGAAAAATTGCATATAATCGCTGTCCTTTGCGCTTGGCCTAATGTACACGACACACACATAAATGGGTGTCCCATGCCAGTGAAAACAAGCCCAAAGATCCTCACCACTATCAGTCTCTAAGTCATAACGCCGGCGAAGCACAATGGGGGCTCGAGCAACAAGCGCAACGCCACCACACGGAGAACACCTGTCACGTCGCAAGATATTCCAGTCCCCACATACCAGTTCGGAGTCTTCTACTGAGTTATCCAGGAATGTCTCTGTTACGGCCACGACATTGTGTTCAAGCCCGGCTAAGTTATTACGCCATACGCTGAGTTTGGTTTTCAACCCGCGTACATTTTGATATAACGCATCAAATTGAGTAACCCTGTCACGCATTCTTCTAGACGCGAAAGGACTGGACACCACCTTTAGCAGTTGCAGTTATAGATTTGCTGTCACTGGCTGGGCTGACTTTCTGTCTATGATAGGGTATCCATGCTTTAATTCTGGCATTGATCGGCCAAACTTCAGACGAAAAGCACAGATCATACGAAGCGATTGGAACTCCTATTTTATAAGACTTGTAATCCCCTCTGGGGGTAAGTTCTTGTACTGTGCACACCCCACTGGGACACAGCTGGCAGAGATATTCTTTAATGTCGTTGATACTCGATTCCATGTTCCAAAGATGTATGAACTTCTTCGGCACAACTGCTTTTAAGGTAGTTTTGGTTGGGCCCGCAGCCCCACATAACGAAGCTGGACTCGAGCGTTTCTTTTTTCGCACTTCTATCCACTGGCTGTCATTAAACTGTCGATTTGTATTTTCAGAGTGACTTGAGCGTTCTTTATTAGTGTCACTTAATGTTTCAGAGGTGACTGCAGTGGATAAGTTTTGAGGCGGGCAAATTGGCAGCTCAGTCAGGTTGTCATCGGGTTTATTTATGTTGGACAGCTTACGTCGCGGTCGCTTCTTCCTTTCAGATGGTTGTTCTGTTGTTTGCGTTGCCACTGTCACACATGGTGGCTGCTATGATGTTATCGGTGAAGATGACACTTGAGCAGTACCGGATTCACAACGTTGAAGCAATTGATTGAGTCCTTTTACTTCAGAAACATAGCTGTCGAACTTGACCTCATATCCATTAATTATTTCAATGGCACGTCTCAATTGGTCTTTCAGCATAATCATTTCTCGCCGTAAAATATCAATATCTTTAGAGAGCTCTCTAGTCGGCGAACTGCTGCAGTCGTCTATCGATACGCATGAAACCACCCGTTTTCGGTGAGTAACATTGGGGTCACGTGATTTCTTGGAGAAACCCACGGGGGTTTGGCTATTGTCGCCACCTTTTTTTGCTGCACATCTGCACTCGGGGCAGATCCACGCATTTAGCGATTCCGAAAGGTTTTTTACACCTGTGCAGAGGGCATGGTACTCTTTTTCGCAATTGTCACCAGTACAACGTAAATACTCTTCTTCGCCTTTAATAACGAGGCAACAGGCAGCACAATTCATATTTAAGTAGAAGCAAAGGCGTGCGGCAAAGCAAAGCAAAGCAAAAAATATAAGGCAAATATCAAGCAAATCAGGTGTCGCATGAGACGGTCACGGGTGGCAAATCGCTACAGTGGGCGAGCGGTCCAAGTGGTCGTAGCAAGTCGTAGCACAGCTCGTAGATACGTAGCTTAAGACGTAGCAACACGTAGATGATCACAGCTAATTTCGAGCGCAACGAGCCCGGTGCGTGCAGCCGAATGGTTTAAGGTTCACTATTCACGCCAGAGGTATTATGTATAAATTGTATGGTCGATCCATACGAGGATTATAATTTTTAGCTATACATAAATATCTCCAAAGGATTTGTTTCATTAAAATATAACTGTCTACTTATAACTAAGTTTATCGTATACATCAGCTATTTATTGAACATCACCAGGTAGTGTTACGATATTTCTTTAAAATATTATTTTGCATTTAAACTTATTATCACCCCGAACACATTTACGATACACTTAGTATCTAGATTAATAAAACATAAAAAATATACAGCTAAAAATAATAGTTATTATAATTTAAATAAGAATAATAATGAGGATCCCAGCCAGGTGGTAAACTAAAGCCTTCATTCAATTCACTCAATTCATTCAATTTCACATTCGTGAAATTCGGCCTGTCCTAAAGTGCAAGGTCCCGAAGGAAGAAAATACTATTATTGTTTTCTAAAGTTTACGCGAAAACTACATATTGTTGTAAAACTACTTTTAAGAATCACTCGCGTTTATTGAACACATTGAGTTAAATTACAAAACACAAATGTTGAAAAAAATTCCACGAGCAGAATTTGAACCTGCACCCTTCTGACATACCGGGTCAGGTGCTCTTCCAATTGAGCTATCGTGGTTCTAACCAGCCCGCCGAAATTATTCAACACTATTTACTTTTTACTTTGAAAGCCAAAGGCGCCTATTCAATGTCAACAACTACCGTCATTAACACCCGATCGAATCCGATTCAAATCCTGCTCGTGGAAATTTTTTGAACATTTTTGTTTTTGTAATTTGTTTCGCAACAAAATTTGCGTTAAAATTAAATAAACGAAACAAAAACACATTGACTTAATTTTATTTTATCGTAACGTTTTGAACCCTTTGCACAGTCCGTGGTTACAGGGAGATCAGGACCAGAGAGGATGTTTCTTCGGGATAAAAAACCTAATTAACCAGCAAGGTTTATATATTAAGTAATGCGCAAGCTACAGCGCCGCCGCTCCTCATTATAATGGTTAATAACAGTTTAATGCAGGATCTCCCTAATCTGGCTCAAGCCGGCTTAGGGGAAATCAGTTTGTGCGCTCACTGTTGACTTGCCTAAGGCTCCTACTGATGCTTCTTTATGAATTGGATACCTACATCCAAACTGATTACAATTTTTTGGAGATTTTCTCAATTTTAATAAAACTAAAAAAAAAACATTGTTTATTTTAGTTTCGGGATTTTTTGGAGAGAGTTTGCCGATTGCCTCTAACGGCCTTATCACCGTCATTGGACTTTTAAAGACTGAATGTCACTACGCCATCCATTCGTAAGTCTACTGGGCTAGAGACTTTACTCATAATAACTAACTAGAATCTCAGCGCAAACTGTTGATAATTTTATGGCGACAAGGAGCTTGGCGGTTGCTTAAATACTTGTATCGATCAAATACCGTGGATTTTCTATAGGTCGGCGTTATGTGAGCGTCTCACTTACCATACCTACCTAAATATCTACAGCGTGCGTTTTTTTTTTCAATCAATAAAAAATCGGAACTGTCTTGAGTTTGCTAAGAAAAGTTTGTTTTCATAATGTTGTTGTTTACTGTTCCTAATAAATGAATAATAAAAAAAGTAGATTCATCTGTGCGTGATCATGGCTCCGGCAACTATACCGAATTGACATCGGTTGGCCTAGCATGAACTTCTATTTACGTAAATAAACGTTATGTCACGCTAATATCATAAATTCTATGGTATGTGTTAGTTTAACTCCATACAACGCAACGACACGATTTCGATAGGTGTACGTGCTAAGCCTACAGACTGGTCGCGAATCTATCCGAACCCCACGGAGAATCTAGTAAGGAGCAGGGGAACACGCTTGCATATACCATCCCCATTACAAAACCTCTGGCGATGTTCCGATGACACGGCTTGAGGAACGCTTTTAAGTTTCTCGCCGAAACCAATCAAGTCTGGTGACACTGTAAAGGCCGCCAGAGGCCAACAGCGAACTTCCTAATGACCTCCGTAACTTTCACGACTTCCGTAGCCGGACTTTGGGCGGCGCTAACTCTGAGGTCCCGGGTTCGATTTCCGGTCGGGTCGATGATGTCGAAAACGAACTTTTCGATATTGTGTCGGGTCGTTTGTACCGTTGTTGTTACTGATTTCCATAAAACGAGTGCTTAGCTACTTACCTTGGGATCAGAACAATGTATGTGATGTTGTCGTATATTCTAATATTTTATTTCATAACCTACAGAAAACAAAAAACCTTTTAACAATACCTTCACTAATTACGCTGAAAGTACTTGCAGCTATGAAAAGATCAGCAGAAAATGCCTCATTAATATGCAGCGTGTCTATAACATTGCCTAATTAAAATGATTTTTTTTCTTAAGTAAAATTTTAAGTAAAATTTAAACACTGAAAAAAGGACGACAACCTCAGGCGGGAATCGAACCACGCACCTTCCGCATTCCGGGCGGCTGCCTTAACCACTTGGCTACCGAGGTCTGGCTTTCACCCGTCGAAATTTTTCAGTGCTTGATGCTTATGTTTTTTAGTCAACATTGCTTGATTGCATTGCATTGATTTTTTTTCTCTTTGTTTTTCTCTTTGTTTTTTGATTTTTTTTTATATAATTTTAACGCAAATTTTGTTGCGAAACAAATTACAAAAACACAAATGTTGAAAAAATTTCCACGAGCAGGATTTGAACCTGCACCCTTCTGACATACCGAGTCAGGTGCTCTTCCAATTGAGCTATCGTGGTTCAACTAGCCCGCCGAAATTATTTAACACTATTAACTTTTTTTTTTTGCCTTGCCTAATTGCCTAATTGTTAGCCGGCTACCTTTGCGGCCGTTCGCAATTAGACAATGTAGCAATTTGCTCCCTTTGTATCAGCCGTTGTCGCCGTTATCTATTAGGGGGACTTCAAGGCGGGACCGGCGGTATAAATACCTATTTCTGTATATAGATCTTTGGCTCTTTTAGGGCTATTTGTCTAGTTTTAAATACGTTGTATACCTATTTAAATATAATTACGTACGACGCTTCGGTTGCCGAGTGGCAAAGCGCTCGGTCCGATACCCGAAGGTCCGGGTTCAATTCCCAGGTGTGTTTCGGATTTTTCGATGCATAGGTTTGTGATCACCAACCCGCATTTGACAAGCGTGGTTATGATTATGATTATGCCATTACTTATCAATAGTAACGATGACTTGATTTCAATGACGGGGGCCTTTCCCCAGCAGTGGGACAGTACGTGGGCTATTTATATTACTTACGTATGATAAGGCTGTCATATTTATAATGGATAAAAGTGTCTAAATAAATAAGATTTTTTTAAATATAATTGCCATTTAATTTTTTGCATTCTCATTGTTTTTTATGTGTCGTATATTAAGCAATGACGGACCCTGTAAAGGTTTTAAACCCTCAGGATACAATAAAATTTTCAAATTTAACGTTAGCAAGACAACAGTTACCTTAGATAAGTAAAAAAAACTGTTTCATTTCAATAAACAAATGTGTAAAAAGACATAAGCCAGACCGGCAATGATGTACTCAACATTTTGTGAATAATTAAAAGCTCTGACCTGTACTAACATAATAGTGCTCATTAAACTGTACCGCCCCGTATACGCGCCCTAATTGCTAGTAAACGCCCGAGGGCGGCCGCGAACACAACGCAGAAACCGGTGCGCCGCGGCCGCCGCGGCAAACATGTACCGGGTTTTTTCTTTATAAATAGCATTAACTACGCACTGTTTTAAGGTTACGAATCCGTCTTTATGGCAACCACCTATATTTGCTATTTAACAACATTGTTTTCCATTACTGCATTCCGAATTGAACGGTACAGATTCAGTGAAATCTATACCTACATTCATATGTGAACAGAAAAGTTCGTGTCCTTTTATAGCACATTGCGCGCATGGACGAGTGTGATACTTGGTATAGTTAAAGTTTATATGAAGGAATCCTAAAATATAAAAAAGTATATAAAATATGTGTTAGAATTATATATTATAAAACGGTAGAATTTCAACTACATAGCGACCACTAGTTACTAGTAAACACCCGAGGGCGGCCGCGAACATAACGCAGAATCCGGTGCGCCGGCGCCGCGGCAAACATGCACCGGGTTTTTCATTGCAAATAGCTATTACTACGCACTGTTTTAAGGTTACCAGAATCTCACTGAATAGCGACCACCTATTTATTCCTTTGCCTACTTTTATATTAAAATTTTCTTTTATTTGTTTTCTCTATTATAGTACTTATAAGCAATAAAGTGATTAACATTAACTATTTATCTATCTATCTATTTATTACTGGCGTCAAACAACATTGTTTTACATTGCTGCGTTCCGAAATGAACGGTAAAAAATCCCGTGAAATCTGTTCATTGATATGTAAAGAAAAAAGTTAGTGCCCTTTTTTAGCACATTGAGTGTGATATTTGGTATAGTTAAAGTTTCTATGGAGAAAGAGTCCCAAAACATAAAAATTATGTTAACATGTGTTATTATGAAACTATCGATTTTCGAACACACCACTAGTTACTAGTAAACGCCCAAGGGCGGCAGCGAACACAACGCAGAATCCGGTGCGCCTCAGCAAACACCTGTACCGGGTTTTTTTCTTATAAACAGCATTTACTACGCACTTTTTTAAGGTTACGAATCCGCCTTTTGTGTCAACCACCTATTTTATTGTTTTACATTGCTGTGTTCTGGTTTAAACGGAACAAGTTCTATTGAGATTACAGAGCAGAGAAGCATAAGAACTGAAGCTCCAGCAAAGGATCATGCAAGCGTCTATGAGGTGCAGCGGCCGTGTGGTGCTCCGCGCTAGCATTTAGTTCTAAGACGCCGTTATATGAAATAATTGCTACCTCAAGACTACTTTCCTACGCCTATCATGATAATTCATGCACAAACAGCACCTCAAACAATAGACAGACGTCATTTCATAGATAAGATAAATACACTTTATTGTACACCAAAAATAAAACATTTAACAAATAAACTACTTATAAATACTACGTGTATTTTTAAGTCAAAGGGCGGTCTTGATACCGCCTCTCGCCGGTCTTATCACTAAGAATGATCTCTTCCAGACAACTTTGGATGGACAAAAAGATTTAAGTTAGATGTGGGCTTGTCGTCGCGTCGTGTCGTCTGACGTTTGTGATAAAAGTTCGTATTGGTCCACTGAGCAATGCTCGCCAGCCGTGCCTCCCTATAACTATAGGTACCTTAGAAAAAGTAACTTTTATTGTTTACCTTATATACTAATAACCAATACATATTCCCTTCGGAAGTTACAGGTCATAATACATGTGCTCCGGTGGCGAAGTATGTTCAGCAACCAGCCAACTCACTGATAGCTAATGTTAGCTCAATGTTTCTTCAACTAGTGTGCACTGATGGGACGACTGGGAGAGCTAATTAAACAAGTGTAGTCTTTGACGTATGATTTATTACTCAATACACGTCAGGCTAATAATGCAAATCAGGTATAATACTAGAGTAAGGTGAGTCACACAATACACCTCCCCCGTTTTTTTTTTTAATGTATATACAGTTTTTTTTACATAACTATAAACAGACTAAGCAAATCTTTTTTCTTTTTAAGTTACAATTTGAGTGAAATAAATTTAATGGTTACCAAATTAAAGTTTTATATGCAAGCATGGTTTTTTTTTACATTTACTATAAATTCGGAAAGTCTAAATATTGAAAGTTTACTTTTAATTAAATTATCCTATCTATATTTTATTATATCTAACAAATTTTGAAATCTTTAATCATATTTCTCTTTTTCTTTACAACTCCTTTATTTAAATTATGTACGTTTAATTTCAAGTTTCTGTTACAAAATTTATAAAGCCATACTACTTAACTGTTATAATAAAAGAAAGCTGAAATTACACAATTACATACTGATATTGTTGTAAAATTTTAACGCAAATTTTATTGCGAAACAAATTATAAAAACACAAATGTTGAAAAAAATTTTGAACAATTTCGGCGGGCTGGTTAGAACCACGATAGCTCCATTGGAAGAGCACCTGACCCGGTATGTCAGAAGGGTGCAGGTTCAAATTCTGCTCGTGGATTTTAACTAGTTTTCTTTACAAATTCATTTACTTTTACCCAGTTGTCGACGATGTTTACTATCGAAGCACTTAACAAATTTCTTACTATTTAAATTTGGTCTTCCATCTAGCAACTCGACACTGCTACAGTCGCCTTACTTGTACGATCGCAATCGAGCCGTCGCCATCGAGCTCTTAACATGTGCCTCATCACTAAATAAAAGGCCGATTTTACGAATTCATGAGTAAGTAGGTGTTAAAGTCCTTTTGGGACGCGGAACTAAACCGCGGATCCCAGTTTAGTTCACGGACCGTTACACACTGGACCTTTCTTTATTTACTTATTCAAAACATCTTGGACCAGGTCGGAATACCAATTTTTTCGATTAAGTTTAACTTTGAACCTATCGGTAGTCTTGTAACTGACTGTTACGACAATGTGTACGAGATCCAGCCATTTTTTTTTTATCCTACCTTTGTCTTGTGCAACTTGAGTCTTAATGTTATTTCTTTATGAAATATACATGACTAGCAGTTTGCCCGCGACTATGTTCACGTCAATATATTTTTTTATTTTAAATTAGTTTAATTTATTTTTTTACAAAATAAATATTGATGATTGAAACTTCAGTTAAGATATCGGACTTTACCAACACTTCACGCAGACTTCTTGAGAGTTTAGTAGGTAGGTCTTGTCTTCATTTGCCATCATTTATTCACATTCCCAGTGTGTTCACACATAACAATTTATCTTTATTACACACTAATATTCGGTAAAACACAAAGTTTTGACAAAACAAAACTGCGTACATGACTCTTCACTTACCCGCCATCAAAACCCGTAGCTATACACACACTTGTAGGTGTTTCACAGACAGGCCAACTTTGATTTTTTATTTTTAATAAAAAAGTTTATTTTAGTTACTAAAAGTAATCCCTAATATTCTTTTAGTAAAGAGTTTGAATTAAACTTTGCCAAAAATGCATGAATACGTTGGCAGACAAAATTGAATACAGAAATTTTGACAATGTAATTATTATCAAAGTTAAAGTTAAATCATTTATTGAATATAAGCCTCGACAGGAACTTAATGACGTCAAAGCTATTAAAAAAATCTTAGTAATAATAAACTTAAATTTTGTTTAATCTAAAGTAGGTACTCAATCAACTACCAGTTCGGATTTTTCGAAGGGTACATTTTAAGTGTTCACCAAAATAACTTTTATACCCTAAGCCTACGTTTTGTATATCTGTTCTTTTTGCTTGCCAAAATGGATTAATGCTCACTAAATATTGTTTTACTGAAACAGTAACATTGATACCAACAATCTTTAAAACTATTATTCAAATGATTGAGGATACTAGCTGCCCTACTCCTGTAGGTCACGTGATATGTTAGAAATGAATAGTCTTGAATTTCGAGGTTATTTTTTTTTATTAGACAACAGGAAGCAAAATTTACCAAATTGAAACTCGAGGCATAAAATATTGGTATTATCTATTTGGTGACAATATAACATATTTGGTCTGAAATGCAGTTAAAAGGTATTCATATATTTTTAAGGCATTTAATAAAAATATAAATTGTATTCTTTTTATAATATTTTAGGAAACACAATTGGTGATAATTTATCCATTTTGGTAAGCGTTTTGAATTTTATTGGTAGTAAAATTGATAAATTTTTGGTAGGCGTTTAAACACAAGCCTTTTTCGAACAAGAAGAGCTGACAATAAACTTAAATAGCCTAACTGAATTAAACCAAGCCAAAATTAAACAACTTTTACGGAACTACTCACGTGTATTTTACACATTAGTTTTAATTAATGTTTATCCTGACGTTTCCGTTTCGAACCCTTTGCAGTCTCCCGACTGAGGTGTTCGTCTCATAATTAGTTAGTAGCTGGTATACCCTCATTTAAATTTAATCAGGTGCGTTCCGTTTTACGCAGAAAAAGATTACAAGATACCTTGAACATAGTTACTTTAATCTATCTACTTTAATCAAAGAAATTTGGTGACATGTTCCTTTGTCGCAATTCCAAAAGATGGAATAATCTACCAGCACACGTTTTCCCTCCTTCCTATGACATGGGGTCCTTCAACGAGACGTGAAGAGGCACCTTGTGGGCCGGCAGGGTGAGGGTGACTGATACTGCGCTGCACCAGTTGTTCTTACGTCTGGACTCCGTTTCCACTTAACATCGGGTGGAGTGGAGCAATTTGCCGAGCTAGGTATTAAAAAAAAACTTTTGAGCTGTTGTTGTTGCCAGTCAAGATCTGAGTGTTTACGGCTATTACATAAAGTTCACCAAATACACTACACTAATCATATGTCTAACAACTACGACCCAACTGGCCGAGTTTAGAAAGTCATCAATTTTGGACATCCGGGCTAAGCTTTATTAACACTTAGAACGTAAAGCTGTAGCCTATACCAAGCGATAATTTTGTAAGCGATAAATGAACTTAAATAATTTTCAATTCGATTTAATTTCGGTTTTTTAGGTATTCTTTTCTAAAAAAACACAAATGTTGAAAAAATTTCCGCGACCAGGATTTGAACCTGCACCCTTCTGACATACCGGGTCAGGTGCTCTTCCAATTGAGCTATCGTGGTTCTAACCAGCCCGCCGAAATTATTCAACACAATTTACTTATTACTTTTGCAACAAAATTTGCGTTAAAAATTATACTATAAACAAAACAAAAACATTTTATTCTTTTCTAATTTCATTTGAAACAACCAATTACAATATTTTTATTTACTTTAGTTTTAAAGTTTGACTCGTGATGACTTTATAATATAGGATGAGTAGCTTGAGCCATTGCCACATTTATTTATTTCTGCTCGTATGCCGTAATCACATAAAGAGAAAGACATGAAAGTTCTTACGCTATACAGTCATCTTATTTGGCAAGCGTGGTGATTAAGCCATTACCCATTAATTTTAGTAAAGTAGTGTCATTGTCATCATCATCATCATCATCAGCCTATACTAGTCCACTGCTGGACATAGGCCTCTCCAAGTGCACGCCACCGAGCACGATCCGCGGCTACTCTCATCCAGCTCTTGCCAGCCACCTTGCGAAGATCATCGCTCCACCTAGTCTGGGGGCGGCCTACACTACGTTTGCCGGTACGCGACCTCCACTCGAGAACTCGTTTACCCCAACGATTAAAGTAGTATGGTGTAGCCAAAATGGGTGTATCCCACTATTTCCATTTTCCACTGCAGTAGAAATAGTGGGACAAATGTTTTTTTCCAAATTATATCCCATTATTTCCATTGCGACAAAAAAAACGCATAAGGGCGCGTATAGACGAACGCGTTTATTGCATTTCCACAATGTATTATTGTTTTTGTACACTATGTGCCTAGTGTAGTCGTAGCCATCGTACAACAGTATAACACCCTTTCCCCGTTTGACATACTCCATTATTTAACAATATTTCACAGAATTGATGAAGAAAACTGTTTTAAATTATAATGGCAACTGTCTATCAATAACAGTCAATGACAGAGATTCAATAAGTTTTATCTAAAGAGGAAATAAATATAAATAGTTTCTACGTGCACGCCGTCGTAACTAAGCGTCATAAGTCTCTCTCATTATAGTGTCTTATCTATTGCCATAAGGAGGTGATGCAGCGGTTTTTTTTTGTCGTCGCGTTTTTGTCGTCAAGCACCGCCCCAGCATTGAAATAGTGGGAGAACCTGTCCCAGTATTTCCATCAATGGAAATTCATAATGGAAATAGTGGGATACACCCGCCAAAATCGCTTTTGTTCCGTAGTGTGGCCGAGCTTTAACCCCGCCCGCTTCGGAAGTTAGATTGACCCCGTAAACCAGGATTATGCCATAACACCTAAATTTCTCAGGTTGTCACTCAATGTCAAGCGTCGTGCGGATTTTCTTTTATAGCTTTATGTAATAACCATCATATACTCACATTTAGTGCTATATATATTGCCGTTGTCGAAATAAACATACCTACAAGTTTTGTTGAAAAAAGATGAAACGTAAAGTTTTATAACAAGTATCTACAAATCATTTTTAAGTTTTCTCTTATTAATTTAAAACACACATAAATAGGTCTTCATGAATTAAGGTGTGCATGAGAGGGTGTTGGTTCCGACACTCATGTACGGAAGTGAAAGTTGGGTATGGCAGAAGAAACATGAAAGCAGAATAAATGCAGTAGAGATGAGAGCGTTAAGAAGTAATAGGAGTTAAACTGAGTGACAGGATAAAAAATAGTGAGATAAGGAAACGTTGTGGTCTGAAAGAAGATGTAGTGACAAAAATTGAGAAAGGTATGCTGAGATGGTTTGGCCATGTCGAGAGAATGTATGAAGAACGATTGACGAAAAAAGTGTATAAGGTGAGTGTGAATGAAAGTGTTGGTAGGGGTAGACCTAGGCGGACGTTTCGAGATCAAATCAGGGACGTCTTGAAAAAAGGCCAGGTCAAGAGTACCCTAAACCGAAGAAGGGAATAATGAAAGTGGACGACGCGAAACAAGTATGTAAGGATCGTAGCAAGTGGATAAAAGTGGTCTCTGCCTACCTCTACGGGAAAGAGGCGTGATTATATGTATGTATGTATGTATGAATTAAGGTTATTGAGAAATATAAGAATATGTAAACGACAAAAATGTTGGTAAGTATACATTTGAACGTTTGGGGCAACCGAGATTAATATGTGCGGTTTAGTTGGTATGACTTTTTACGAGACAAGTCTACAATGGTAGCCTACCATAGATCGTCTAATGTATGCCTCACCATTACCCACGAACCTTAATAGTTTTGTTGACGCGGCCAGAGTCATGTGCGGTAGCTAGCATTCTGCAATAAATATGTAATAAACAAACTCCGTAAATAAGATTTAAATAACGTTTTAAAATAGCCTTAAAAGAAACAAACATACTACCTACACATTTAAATACATTAAAAAATACATACATTAAAATATATATTAAAATTACCAAAAAAATTAAAAAGTGAATGTCACAACGGCTTCTTATCAGCTTAAGCCACTGCCGTACCTTTGCCGCTGGTTTCGCAGAAGAAACCAGTTTGAAAGTACAGACGCCTGCAAAACAACAAAACAAAAAAAAAACAAATACAAAACTGTCAAATTTATTTCATAAATGTTCAACCATATGCCATAAACATAAAGTTCAAAGTCTATTTATTATTGACAGTGACATTTCTTTGATAATGTCAAACAAACTGTAACTTATCAACGTTTAATTTGGAGATACAAAGGAGCGCGTACGTGTTTCGTCGCTACGCGTCGTAAACCCGTATCACCGGAATGATATAGCGACCACGACACATACGCCATCCGCGCCAAATGACAGCAGCTGTCTCGTGATCAAAGCGGCCGCGTCCCACTCTCGAATGATTCGGCAGAATTTCCATTTCATTTGGCATCCGAATTATATAAATGCTCACGATGAAATACGAGAGCTGCCCCGAATTTGGGAGCCGCTGACCTAATAAGCAATGGGGATAAGTAAAAAAAAAAGTATAAGTACTTAGGTTGTTGGAGTAATGTATTGCGTTGCGAGTGAATTTATTTTATATAATTATTAAAAAAAAAAATACATTATTACCCGTTTGCACTAAACTTATGAATCGCCTAAGTTCTTGCCTAATTTGTTTAGACTACTCCTAGCGAAAAATTTGCTTGCACTAACTTTAGGCAATTCCTAACTCCACTTAGGAGATTCATAACTTTATGAGCCCGATTAGGAAGCGCCCAACGAGTAAGGCGATACTTAAGTAGTAATATTATGTCATTTTCTGTCTGTCACAATCAAATCAATCAATCAGGCACTTTTTGGTGGGTTATTTTCTTCCGCCGTGAAATTCGGAGTTCGTTTACGTTTTGTGCTTTCCATTTTAATAAAAACCACACGGAAATACCACGAAAGGCACGACAACAAAGTCCACAAATTAGATTGTCAAGACATGACGTTGACAAATTCAAACAGATTTTATTTTTTTAAATAATAGACCATAAACAATCTATCATTCCAATCTTTCGCCATTCTTTCATCATTCACTTTACTAGGCAATTCCTTAGTTTTGTCACAGCTGAGACAGAACTTTTAGTGCAAACCAATTTTTTTGTTGGGCTGCTCCTAAGCTTAGTTGTATCTTAAATAGGACAAGCCTAACCCAAGTTTAGTGCAAACGGGCATAAGCATTTTTTATTTGACCTAAGCATGAATTTCTGTAACCTAAAAAAATGATAAACACTCAGTTGACGAAAAAAAATGTGACGTCATAGTTTCCATTCCCACACAATTTCTTTTGAAAAAATCGTTTTGACAGTTGCTTAAAGTTTCTCTTTTGTCTAGCCAGTGCACATTGGAAAACCTTTTTAGTCATGTGCTTTTTTTTGTATCTTTGTTATCACGTGTAAAATATTGTGTTGTGTTTTTTTTGTATGGTTGCGCTTCCTCCCACACAAAGGTGTTCGCGGAAGTCCAGCGTCAGGTTCTCCTATAATCTAGGAGGCCTGGCATCATGCTTACTTATTGTTAAACTTTATGTAGTAATGTCATTTGTGTTGTGTCACTAATAAATGTTTTCTATTTTATTCTATTCTATTCTACATCGACTTGATCATAATGTTTATTCTGGCTATTCATTTTTCAGATTTCATGTTTCTGTCTCTTAGACTAGTAGTTCATTTAAATGTGATAATTTATTGAATAAAAACAAACTTTATGTAAAGTCTTTACAACTGCGAGAACTATGTGTATAAAACTTAAAATTGAGTACTAAGCTACAGGGCCACATTTTATCTAAATATACATAGTGCAAAGTAAAATTAAGAATTGAAAAAATAATTTCATTTGATCTGAATTCAGAAGGTGTTTGTTATACGAGTATAGTTTAGAAACAGAACGCACCCAATTAAAAACGACAGCCCAAAATAATTATCTGTCTGTGAAATATTATTCAAAGTACCTACACATTGAAATGAAACACTATCTACTCACATTTTTTATTACACAAAACTTTGGTCTGTCTTTTTCATATACAGATGTGGTTAGAGGTCAAATGTCAATCCCCACTGCGTACTCGTCAAAGGGTTTGAATTTAAAACGTCCCTTTAATATTTTAATAACATACATTGTAATAACGCCTCTGTGACTGAATGGCAAAGCGTTAGACCCGGTATCTAGAGGTCCTGGTTCAATTTCTATTCAGGCAAAGTGTGTTTGGGATTTAACGATGCAAAACCCGGGTTTGTGATCGATCACCAACCTGCATTTCGCAAGTGTTGTGATTAAGCTAATATCCATAAATGGTTGCGATGACTACATTTCAATGTGGAAACATTTGCATAGCCAGTGGAACAGTATATCTAGAAAGTTATATGCCTACTCGTCCCAGCCAGGAATCGAACCTGGGTCTTCCGCAATCCGGGCGGCTGCACTGACCATTATGCTACCGGGGAAGGCTGACGTAAGTGCGGAAGATCCAGGTTCGATTCCTGACTGGGTCGGGTAGGCATTTAATTTTTTTTACTGTATTTTATAAATGTATTTAGGCTATTTTCTTTAATCTCTCCTCCGCATTACTTGCTTTCTGAAGAGAGGAGTTCGAGATGATACATTTTCGATCATCCATCCGACGACCGGCCTTTGCGAAAGTCACTTAACTTCAGCAATCGCATACCGAGCGCTATTAACTTTACATGATTTCATTGTGATTGTTGCAGAGCCAACTGTGGGACGAGTGCGAGCTCGAGGACGCCACCTTCGCCGAGTGCAGCATCAGCAACGCCAACCACAGCTTCCAGGTAAGATTTTAAATATTATACGATTGTATTATAAATATTATAAAATTATATTATAAATTTATTTATTTATTTATTGAGAAACAATTATTACAGTACAAACCAAGGTGATGTTACAAGAAAATTTAAATTATACAATATTAAATAAAAAACAATTACAGAATTAATTATTATTAATAAGAATAGTATCAAATATTTATAAAACACAGTGAAAAATAAATGCCTACCCGACCCAGCCAGGAATCGAACCTTGGTCTTCCGCAATCCGCGCGGCTGCACTGACCATTATGCTACCGGGAAGGCTGACTTCTTTCTGACTGTATTTACTGACTGTATTTTATAAATATATAATTCAGCTTCAGTGCAGCAATTAGCACTTAAAAATAAAAAGTAAAATTTACTATAGCATTGTGTTATCAAATTTGTAGTATTCCATCTGTAAAGATGAATCTGCATGGCCATCGGTTGCAATGAATTCAGCTTCAATGCAGCAATTAGCACTTAAAAATAAAAAGTAAAAAATTATATACTCTTAAAAACCGGACTAACATAAAAAATAACTGCAAAGAGAAAAAACTGAAAAAAGTGAAACGTCTACGATCCCAGAATTCCATTTGAGCAATGTTGAATGCAACGTGAAATATTTCCTAGTCCGATCCGATACCTATACTTAAATAATAAAATTAAATGAGTATTTATTTAACATTGAATATTGATAGTTGTCGCAGGCGGGGACAATCACCAACCAAGCGGCCGTGGCTAGCTCAATTAAATCCGCACTCTCTTTGTATGTACGCACGCAATGTATTTATAAATACTCATTTATTATAGATTTTATTATTTAAGTATAGGTATCGGACAAGGAAATATTTCACGTTGCATTCAACATTGCTCAAATTTAATTTTGGGATCGTAGAGCTTGTTTTTTTCTTTTCAGTTTTTTCTCTTTGCAGTTATTTTTTATGTTCGTCCGGTTTATAGCTAGTAGTAATTTTTCAGTAATTTTATGGTTTTACCAACATTTGCTTTTTAATCTTATTTTGTTTTGTTAAGTTATAAATGTACAGACGCCTGCACATCGACCTATCCAAAATTGACAAATTTCTTCAATACAGAATGTATTAATGAGAACATTCATATATTCAGGGCATAAAGTTCAAAATCTATTGAAGAAATTTGACAGTTTGTGTTAGTTGATGTGCAGGCGTGTGTACAGTATTTGTCAAATAAACACTGAATACGTATTTATTTGACCAACATTGTACATTATAACATAAGTGTCGAATTGTATACACTTATCTTATCTTATCTTAGTGGGGCCTGCTGAGGTTTCCCTCTCCCAGTAACACTTCGACCCATCGGGATCCTTTCACTCCTCCTCCTCTGTAAAGATAGATGCCATAAATTTGGCAACGTCCTTAAGAGCGAAGAGCCTGAAGTCCTCCGGTTTCGGATAGGCTGACCCCAGGAGTCCCATTCTTTTCCTAGCCAGAGAGTCGCAGTCACACAGTAGGTGCTGCATTGACTCCCGTTTCCTCTCCACATGCCCTATACAAACTATTTGTTGAAAGGTGCATTCTGTGAAGCATTTGTTTTGTGGCTTAGTGCCCTGTCAAGGCACCGATGGTTAATCTGTATACACCTTAATCCGGAGTAAAAATAAATTTGTCATATCAATAATATATCATTAAGCACATTATAAAAATAAAGCTGAAGGTAATATTGGTGGTTGCCTGGATATGTCATCCGTCTGAGCTGACCAATCAGGTCTAATGTGAAAGCTGTGTAACAGTTTTTTTAAACAACCTTTTTTACCTCCATCAGAGTAGGAAAGTGTCAAGTAGGGACCTCGGAATGAGACAAATGAGGACGCTGCGTCTGATGTTTATTTCAGATGTTCAAGGTGTCGTTATAACCCTCATAAAAGACTAGCGAATGCCCTCGACTTTGTCCGCAAAAACACCCTAATCTCGTGATCTCGAGTGATAGGGAGGGAATTTCAGAAAATACCGTCTTTAATGCCTCATCGCCGTCGTCGCCTCTGTCGTTAACGCCTCAGTCGCCGAGTGGCGAAACGCTACCAAAACCCGATACGCGAAGGTCCCGGGTTCACCGGGTTTAATTCCACGGTCGGGCAAAGTGTGTTTCGGATTTTATCAATTAACCCATAAATTGTAGTGATGACTTGATTTCAAGGAACTTTGATTCGATGCCTTTGCCCAGTAGTGGGACAGTTACAGGCTATATACTTTACTTACTTTACCGTCTTATCTTTTGCCTACGTCATGAAAGGGACATGTGGTGCGATTTTTGAACTAGTGTAATTGATTAATTCTCACGCTTTGATGTATCTATCATATACAATTTCTCCTGCTCACTGTTTTTCAAAGTTACTATAATAATTTGTGACGCCGAAAACTATGTCTTGAACGCTATGTAGGTGTTATCTTGTTAATAAAATTGTATATAATTCAGAAATGATTATATTTAATATAGGGTATATAGGGTAGCGTATTTAAATATCGCTCTCAAGGCTAAGTAAGTTACACCTATTAATAGCTGATATAAGAGACCCTGTGCCTATGATATTAGCAATTCATTTTCAAAAGGCGTGCCGCAATAACATTTCGAATGTCTAAATTAGAATGGCCCCAGCATTGTCTGGTTAAAATTGGCATCCAATTGCGTCTGGCGGCCGTGGACTGGAATCGAATCGAATCAACGCGTTGTGCTGCGGTCAGTAATGCTAATTGCGGACAACTTAATGACAGTTCTAGTTTGATGGGCAGTATCTCCTTGTTGTTGTTCCTTGAGGAATTTTAGAAAATGGGTAGGTACTGATTTTGTTGTCAATGGTATTAGTAAGACAAGGCTGGGGTACGATAAAGAAGAATTGTCACTAGTGGAAAATAAAGTTCCATGTCTAAAATAGCAGATACGAGACTCTGTATCTGTGGTATTGGCAATTTATTTTGAAAGATTCTTAATTAGAATGATGCCAACGCTGACTGTTCGACGTAAAATTGGCATCCAATTAGCGATTGGCGGTCGGAGAATGGCATCGTGCGGGCGTACCCTGAATCAACGCGTTGTGCTGCGGTTGGTAATGCTGTTGCGGGCCAACTTCCTGTCGTTGTAGTTTGATAGACAATTTATTCTTGTTGTTCTGCTTTTAGCTATATTTGATGAGAGGTACTGTCCTGAGCGTAAATATGTTGCTACGGATAGACAAATTGACAAGTAATTTCATAATTTATGTCTACACGGTTATAACGGATAAATTATATGATAATTTAGGTGAATTGTCACTTGTCTTGTCACATACTGTTAAAATTACAACTTGAAGCGAAAACTAATGAGGACAACTTGTCCATCTAGTAACATATTTATGTTTGTGACAGTACTGTTTTTGTTGTCGATACTAATAAAACCAGTCTAAAGGTCTCCCACTGACAAAGGGTATTTCCTCCCTCAGCTGTGTATTTTTTTTTTGAGTAAGAAACAGAGTCCAGTTGTCATGTCTAGTATAACAGGTTGTACCGCACTAGCCGTCCTTACCTTGCGGGTTTGTATATACAGGATGTTTGGTAATATCGTATGGATAATCCCGAATATAGCAGGTAGGGTACATCGCATACTGTACCCTATCTGCTGTATTCGGGATAAGATAATAACCCCGGAAAACTACAAACATACCTGAAAAGCACCATACGGTCAAGATATTAAGGGCGTTACTACTACATATTACTATATATTACTACTATATGTTACTATATAAATTGTAAAATAACAACTAATAACAACCCAGATATCTGAAAGGTTCTGATTCTGATTCAGGTCCTGCTGATACATGGTTCTTGGTCATCAAACACATGGTCCAAACGCAACAGAAGTTCAAACATGTCAGGGTTAATCACAAATAATGTATTAAAATAAATTTGAGCTTTTTTATGGAAAAGTTAATGTTCGTGCATGCCCGACCTGGGTAAATTGTTTGTTCCCATTATTATATGCTTAACACCTGCTATGTTATGCTGATATGCTATGCTATGTTTAACTGCCTCTGTGGTCTAGTGGCTAAGACCACCGGTTTAGACCTAGAGGTCCCGGGTTCGATTCCCAGCGGGGAGTACATGTTTGTGTACTCGGTTTGGTACCAACCAAACCGAGTACACCTACCACCAGGTAGGGCCTGTTTGTCCGCCTGGCTAGCAACCACCATCTTATCTAAATATGTCGCCATAACATCAATGTTTGTAGCATTGTTGTGTTCCGGCAGCTAGAGATAAGATAGCCAGTACCTCACTAGTTGAGGATCCCGGGTGAAGTGCGCTTCCATCATTGGCCTTATCATCACTTAACATCAGGTGAGATCAAGGCACTGTGCTTACCCGTTAATATAAAAAAAAAATGTGTATTTTATGGCAATAAAAAAATATCTTATCTTATCTTATCTTATCGTAAAAACTTTTTTTTTTTCATAATTATCACGGTGCCCTTTATACTTGTTGCATGACTATGTTTCGGAATTATACACCTATTACCCAGCACCTCGTATAGTTATGGAACGTTATTATCTACCTTTAATATCTCCATCAAAGTCGATATTGCTCCTAATTTCAACATGTAGTGCTGTCTCCCCTGGCCTTGGGTTCACCGCGTCCCACCTAGCCGCGCTCACCCTATCCGGAGCAGCGGAACCGTAGCCCGGACATGGCCTGGATCCATGCTAATGGGTGCCATGACACGTGCCGTTCGTAAATGAAGCCGTTTTGATATCATTCCTTCGGTCTACAAAGTGTGGCATGGCGATGATATATTGTGATAGTACCTAGTGAGTTTCCTTGCTGATTAGTGTCGTGTTAAGTTGGTTATATTTATACTTATATACTTTTATAACGCTGCGGTGCCTGTGTTGGAGCGCTTTTTTTTCCATTTCCATTTCCAGATCGGACAATGTGAGACTCTGATTTTTCAATGCAAAACTCGGGTTTGTTATTAACGCCACCCCGCATTTTCCAAAAGTGGTGATAAACTAATACCGACCATTTGTAGCGATGATTCGATTTCAATGATGAAGGTTTTTGAGGAGGTCGATGGCGCAGTGGTTAACGCGCCCGGTCTGCGAGTGCTGAGGTAAAGCAACTTTGGTGAAGGCCGGTCATCAGATGGGTGACCAAAAATGTATCATCTCGAGCTCCTCCGTGCTTCGGAAGGCACGTAAAGCCGTTGGTCCCGGCTGCATTAGTCGTTAACAACCATCAATCCGCACTGGGCCCGCGTGGTGGTTTATGGCCCGTTCTCCCTATTCATCCATAGGGTAGGCTCGTGCCCCAGCAGTGGGGACATACAATGAACTGATGATGATAAAGATGTTTGCCTACCTTGACCTTGATTTCTTGGTAACAGAATAAATAACAACGGAAACTAACTGTAAAGTAGAAATAACTAAAAACCATTTGTAAAAGTAAGTTCGCTTTTGTACACAATCAGTAAGGCAGATAGCCAGTCAGTAAGACAATACTCAGAAAGGAGGCTCGCAACAAAAATTAACTTTGTACAACTTTCACCTTTAAAGTTTAGCTTTTTAATGAGTTGTTGTTGAAATGTTCGAAATTTCCTTCGGTTTTGCTTATTCGAACAATACTGATTAAAAAGATAATTTTAGATACTGTCAGTTGGTATCTTTTCGATGTCACTGAAACGTAAACTGATTAAATTTTCCATCCTTACCGCATCTACTTATACATATCTACCATTTCGCGTTGGCCTAATCTATCCATATGCATGTGGAAAAGCCTGAGCTCATCATAAGACGTTTGTAGGTTGATGATAACGACACAGAAGCAATGGCTAGTAAGGCACAATGCTTGTTACGGAGTAAATACTTCTTTTTAGGTTTTGTAATTTTTCCTTTTTTCTAAGTGTCATTTTTTAATATGTTCTGTCTTCTTTTCTTTTAACTTGATTGTCATCTTGGTCGCTGTCCTGGTATGTTTTATTTTGTCTTCTATTAATTATAATTGTACGTTTTACTTTGCATCTTATTCCTTAATACAGTCCACTTATTCCCTTTCGCCTTCTTCCGTTAAAATGCTACTCTACCAGCTGTCTTCGCATCTGGGATCCGCTTCTGTTTCGCTTCAGGTGTAGCGGAGTAACTTGCCTATTTTACGGCTGCTGGTGGTCCACGAGGCAGGACTAATTTGCTAAGTAAAACCCCGATCACACGCGCTGTGCACACACTCAACGATATTTCCCAAATTATTTATATATTGTTTCGTGTTCTTTAAGTGAATTCGCCAAAGTATCATTGTATATTATATGTTATAAGCAGTAGGGACTACTTTATCGAATTGGTATATGTCCTGTCATGATATTGTGTTTGTGTTAATAAATAAATTTTACGATTAGAAATACATTTGAAAAATGTTGCGCAAGTGTGGAGTGCTAAAATTTAAAATTATCGAAGTGCTATCAATAATATATTCCGTGCTTCGCCTTCTGCACGGCTGGATTAGCAATCGTCAACCACCACCATTCTGCACTGTACCCGCGTGGTGGTTTATGGAACGTTCTTCCTATCCATCCACAGCGAAGGCTCATACCCCAGCAGTAAGGACATAAAATAAGCCGGTGATATGTGATATACAATATGTAAAAAAAACCCTGTCCGATCCGTTAAGGTGTTATTAGGTATCGAGATTAGGTTCTATTTACGTAATCATTTTAAAAAATAAGTGAAAAAAAATACCCTGATAAAAATTTTGTTAAAACTTTTGTCGGCACTTCGGTAGGTAGGACCTTGGGCGCCGCCGCCATTGATGGAAAGTGTGGTCACATTTATAAAATTGGCTAGATTTTGGGGTAATTTGAGCAATTTCGGTACAAAAAACTTTTCTAGAACAATTACAACAACTCTTTTATTTTCATGAATTTTTTTTTTGTTATTGTTATTTGTATACCTATGTACAGACGCCAGCAAATCAACCTATCCAAAACTGTCAAATTTCTTCAATGCATTTTCAACCATAAAACTTAGATATAAAGTTAGTCTATAAGTCTATTGAGGAAATTTGACAGATTGTGGTAGGTTGATGTGCAGGCGTGTGTACCCCTTTGCCTTATTGTGGGTATATCAAAAACCTATCTAATAAATCCGCATAGCATAACATTGAAATAAAACATTTTAATGAGCATTTTATATACATAAGGCTTAACTTTCTCCCTACTTACGTTTCAAACAATGTATTAAGTGATGACAACGGAAAGCAATAAAGCTCTCTTACAGTATCGGGAACCAATAAGCTCGTGTCACTTGAGACAAATCACGACTAAAAGCGCATTTTCATTAAACAAACTATTTAACATACACTTTTTATCTTTCGCTATCTATACTAATATTATAAAAAGCTATGTATTTTTGTTTGTAACGAATAAAATCAAAAACTTCTCAACCGATTTAAAAAAATCTTTCACTATTAGAATGCTACATTAGCGCTGAGTAACATAGGCTACATTAAAAAAGAAATGTCCACCCGTGCGAAGTCTATTATAAACAGATAATCTGACGGAGTTTAACGTAAACTAATTACATAATATACTTTGAGCTGGATGAGAGTAGTCGCGGATCGTGCTCAGTGGCGTGCACTTGGAGAAGCATATGTCCAGCAGTGGACTTGTGCTGTCTGATGATGATGATGATACCTTTTTACTGCGTTAAATAGAGCTACCTATTGATATCATTTAATAATTAATAGAAAACGTATCTATTAACAATAAACACAAAACAAGAGGACACAACCTCTCAAAATTAATCGTTGACCAGTAATGTTGTTATATTATCGAGTATTTAATTTAAATTATGTACAAACAATACGTTATTTCGTTGGATCATAAAAAAGGTATTATGCCATCAATACCTACCGCAGCTATAGTTGGATAGAAGACATCTTTTCTGAAGATTAGTAGCCGGTTTAATAGTGTCTCTTTAATACAGTATTAAAAAAATATGAATAGTTAATATTTTTTGTGTTAATATCTCAAATGAGTTTGTGCCTACGCATCTTGAATGTCCTTTGACACGCCTAAAATTAATGGTGACGAAAATTTAGGCAAAGTAAAAATAGGCGAAACAAGTTTAGAATAGATTAAATATATAATATTCTATAATTATTACTAGATAAGATAAGATAAGATAAGATAAATTTTTATTGCCATAAAATTGTGTAAATACATAGCAGGTGTTAAGCATAATTGGGAACAAACAATTTACCCTAGTCGGGCATGCAATTTTTAGTGGGTAGGTATATGTTCTATCCAAATACTGGTATACTAAATAAGTTCATTTTATAATTAGCCCTCGGATGCCGTTGCAGTGCCTTGCAGGGTGTCACATGAATACCTCCTTTATTATTCCATATATTATACCTACCTATATTGTAATTCGAAGTAAAATTTGTGCGAAACATTTTTAGGCGTATAGTTAGTATGCCAATGACAATTAGGACTACAAAGAATTAGGTGTTCCTTCTTATACACCCGATTATCTTAGTGCTTATAAATCTAAGTTTCAAAACTATCTAACCGAGGCTAAGGTTTCACTCACAACTCTTGTGAGAGTTTCAGGCTTATCTGTAGGTACTTATAAGCCGATATGCCGGCGAACTCAATCTCCACTGTGCCTTTGATGTTAAGCTTCTCCGATTAACAGCCGCTTATAGAAAAAAAAGTTGGATATTAATAATCCTTATTAAAAACTTCCTGAGTGTATCGAAATAACCTTTGTCTTCAGTTTATTACAAGCCGTACTTCAATACATCTGGTAAGTGTAGGTTTTAAATCCTTCACACAGTTCAAACGTTCATTTATAAATAGTTCATTTCTAAAAATAACGTTGTCTAAAAAGGACAACATTTTTTTTGGGCTTAAAATAAATGAAAACTTAACAGAGATTATTTCTGTTGATTAATATTATAAACATTTAATACTTTCATTCTACACTATTTGCAGATTTTAAAAGATGCCCATTTTATTTTGATTGACATAAACTGACAGCTGAGCCAGCTGCTAATGTCATGACGAGACTATTGGAGCATTTTGGAATTTTTTATTGTTTATTACAACGTTTTTGTTGTTTTCCAACTCAGTAATTTTATTTTGATTTCATCGCTTCACTGACGTGCATATTATGGTATCTACATTAACAATCAGCAACTCTATGATACATAGGGGCAGCTTTCTAAAATATGTGAATGTTGGTTGGAATTCTGAGCTTTAAGTGCCTTAAAAGTGCTTGCTTACTCCATAAGCGATCAATCTTGCGCATTTGCACAACAGATATATATCTTGCATGTAGTTTTAGTTTATTTATATGGTAGGGAAAATATAGTAAAGTATGATGATTGTAAACATGAGATGTAGATATGTAGACATATATTTTGTTTTTAATTTAATGAAAAACGCACTGACCGCTGTCGCGTCTATATCAATAATATTTTTTTATTATTGCAACATTACTTCTATTGTTGCTAGGAAAATGTATTTTTATATATGAATTAAATTAAAATGCGCGTCTATTTATTAATATAAATACTTTAATCGTAATTCTAATATTTTTTTCTTTAATTTGATGTATCATTTGCTTATGTTAATTGAGTTTTTATTTTAAGCCCAGCTCCCATAGTAAAAAAATCTTCTCCTTTTACGCAAAAGTTTTAAATTGTCTACGTGTACAGCACAGTTAGCCGTCGGTGGGTGCTTAAAGCGATTCAATTTTCCTCGTATTCGTATATCGTTTTTTTTTACGCAGCCTCCTTGGATATTATAAGAAAAGCCTTTTAAGCCTTAAAACAATTACTGGATCCATCCTGTCATATGCCACGGTGTGTTATGAGGTTTTTGGGATTACTCTACTATAGCCTTCTTTAATTTGTAATTAATTTGTTTGAGATAAAATTTTGCCATACAAATTTTCGTTTTCGTAAACTTAATCGAATGAATACCGATAGTAAACAAAGCTCACACCTGGGCACCCTGTACTTTAGTTGAGACTACCTATATTTTAGTACCTATTTTACCTTTTACCTTTTACCTATTGTACCTATTTTTCACTACCTATTATTTCATATTAAAAATTTAAAGTGACTTTTTAAAGCATATTTTACAGTAAAGACATGTTTTACAAACTACAGTGACGAGACCTTGAGCTATATGCTTACAAAAAGCCCTCATTAATGTTAGCATATAGCTCAATGTCTCGCTCAAAAATTGCAATAAACAATTCGAATTTGAACTAAATAGTTTTTACCTGACTATCGAAATAGAAAACTACCTTTTATAATAGTAGCTATAAAGCACGGAGTTGCTTACGCCGCCGCACGTTTGCCAAACACTTTAATAAGGTGGTGTGTTACAAGGCGCATTTCGGGTCGTGACCCAGTTTTCGACGTGGACAAACGAGCCCTTATTGGCTGTAAAGCTTTGGAGGTGCCAACCATAAAGTGTAGGGCACTTTACTTGTTTACTGGGTGCCTACCTGGCGCATAGCTAGCGAGATAAGTATACCTAGATAGAGAGTTTTATCCACTATTCGATCAGGTTTTATCCAATGAACACGAATACATTTCTGATGTTGACTTTAAATAAATAAATAAATTTTACTTTTTTATTTTCAAGTGCTAATTGCTGCACTGAAGCTAAATTAAATATTCATAAAATTTTATAAAATACAGTGAAAAAATATAGCATAGCAGCATAGCGGTCAGTGCAGCCGCCCGGATTGCGGAGGACCCAGGTTCGATTCCTGGCTGGGTCGGGTGGGCGTTTAATTTTTTCACTGTATTTTATAAAATTTTATGAATATTTAAATAAATAAAATTACCAAACAAATTACCTATCTGGAAGAGATAAAAGATAATATAAAATAAAATAAAACTATTTCAATAATAGTTTAATACCTGGCGCTTAGCTAGCGAGTATGTATAACTACCTTATTCAACATTTCGATCATCTTTTATCCAATGATCACGTTAATGAAAAAGAGAACTTCTCTGTGACAAAGGAGTTAGGTTAATTTTACATATTAATTAGTCTTTATATTTGGTATATTGTTTAAATTCATAAAATTAAAAACACTTTTGAAATAAACTTGGTTGTCATTGATACATATTTATGTACGTTAAAAGTCTTATTATACTCATTCATACATAATGCATCAAATAATATTATAATGTTGACAACTTTTCACTCATTTAAAAAAAAGAACCCTCTTCTTAAAGTTAAGTTGGACATCGATGCTTGAGATGTCTTTTCTGTTGGAGGGAAAATCTTATTACGGATACCAGCGAGCGAGATAAGCCCACTGGTATTGCGAAGACTTCCCTAACCTGCCATTAATAAAATTGAATCGGAGAAAACTTCACTTTCGTAAAACTCAGTTACGCTGTAAAAGCCATTAGGGTCTAACAGCAATATATATAAAAAAACCAATTCAACATTTTTAAGATACAATAATTGAGCTTTTATGAATATCACTACTCAATCGGTTTCTAAGTCAGCAGGGCGGGACACCTTATACTGAGAAGAACCGGCAAGGTACTGAACAAGCGTATTTGTTTTCTCCCTTTTTTTACAACGCCATATTTTTTTTTTTTAAAGGATACTTTTTATTACAATTATTTACAATTAAGCCCACAAATTATAAAATACAGCCACTACAAACACATGCAAAATTATATTTCAGTAAAGGTTAACTAGTTTAGCCGGCACCTCTGTGGTTAAGACCTCCGTTCTCAGACCTAAAACTCCCTAGTTCGATTCCCATTAGAGGCTGTAAGATTGTACTCTTATTAATTTTAAAAAGCTAATAATTTATTACCGACTGATATTACTACATGAAGGCATAATGGTGTTATCTGCATCCAACGATAGAATTTGGAGCTTTTTAAGACAATAAAAGACCTTCCACGTGCCGCCGTAAGCCTGGCGGAGACATCCGCAGAGGAGCAACGAAAAATTCCCCTAAGGAACGTGGCAAAATGGCATAAGCCGCCACTTTCCGGCGACCCGAATCGATTCCGCCGCCTCATCCGGGACAGCATAATTCCTGTTATAAGCCCCGCCATTTATAATTATGAGAACAAATCTCATTAAGCCCGTAGGACGCAGAAGAACGTTCAGGTTATGACTGAGTAGGAATATTGGTACGAACACGCCGATATTGCAACATGTGCTTGGTGTATCGCGAAATTGCTTTTATGACATGAGTAGACATGAGTATGAGTTGAAATAACATTTAGGCTTAGGTATGTTATGCTTTAAAATCCTTATAACCTCCTTTTTACTGCTTATGCGTCTTACGTCTTCTTTTGATACATACATTATGGCAATACCTACTATTTCTAAAGTCAGTCGGTTTTTTATATTTATGATTGAGAATAGTACGCTGGATTTGTACGATTGTCTGATTAGGCTAATGCTGAATGAGACGAAATCCTAAGATTTAATTTTACTAATAGGAATAATCAACCAGTCCCAGGAAGCTCGAGTGGGAATCGAACCCACGATCTTTGGATGATCGTGGGTATCTTACATTTAAATAATAATATAAATAATAATATATAAATATGAGACAACATCACATACATTGTACTGATTCCAAGGTAAGTAGCTAAAGCACTCGTTTTATGGAAATCAGAAACAACGACGGTACCACAACCACCCAGACCCGAGAAAATATAGAAATAGTTCGTTTTCCTACATTGTCCCGACCGGGAATCGAACCCGGGACCTCGGAGATGGCAAGTGGCAACACCAGAAACTCGACCACGGAGGCTGTCAAGTTTATGACTGCAGTTTTGAATTGTCGTTTTATTCCGCTGAAGTAAGGTTACCAAGAAAGGTAGGGAGTATCTGTTCTTTCGCTGCTGTGAAGAGCCGTGTTTCTGCCAGCCGTGTAGCGGACGGCTCGAGTTGCGTGTTGCGGCCGCGGCCCGCCTCGTTACGAGCAAGCGTCCGCGAAGCACCTTGACGTCAACCTGGCCTCTGAGTTAGACCTATTATGACGACAGATGAAACTGTAGAGACTTTTTAATGTATTTTTGTCTATTAAATCTTCATTGGCTAATGAGAAAGCAGAGAAAAGCGCAGACTTTTAATGTAAAATGGCATCCTGTATCACTCAACCATAGACGAAACTCTAGGCAGAACAGTTGGAAAAACCTTTTCGGCGTTAAAACCCTTTTTCTTAAGATGAACAAAAAATACTACAACGAATTGATGTAAAAAAAATAGCACACATTCTGATATAACTCTAAAGTCACAGTAAAAAGGGGTAGGAGAATGTGTTCTTTCGCTGCTGTGAAGAGCAGTGTTTCTGCCAGCCGTGTAGCGGACGGCTCGAGTGGCGTGTTGCGGCCCCGGCCCGCCTCGTTACGAGCAAGCGTCCGCGGAGCACCCTTGACGTCAACCTGGCCTCTGAGTTAGACCCATTATGACGACTATTAAAAAGAACGCCAAAAAATGCAATGTCTTTTTACAAAACTACAGAGAACTACACGATTTTGTTTAATAAATCTTCATTGCATAGTGTGAAAGCAGTACAATTAAGTATATTAAGTTTTTTACTTTTTATTTTCAAATGCTAATTGCTGCACTGAAGCTAAATTAAATATTTATAAAATTTTATAAAAAAACAGTTAAAAAAATTAAACGCCCACCCGACACAGCCAGGAATCGAACCTGGGTCTTCCGCAATCCGGGCGGCTGCATTGACTTACGCTTAGCTTACAAGCTTATTTTATAAAATTTTATAAATATTTTATACAGTAAGTAAATTAGTCAGTAAATCAGGGGTCTAAGCGGAAAGTAGGTAACCGTTTAAAACGTTTTCAAATAGCTACCACCACCGTATAATTAAAGATGGCGAGAACCTTGGTGGTTTACTAGTTATTCCTAGATGGTTCTTGAGCAAAAAATAGAAAAGATCCAAGACGCTAAGCCACTTACCAGAAAAAATTGATGTTATAAAGTTAACTATAAAGCATGAAACTAACTATTAAATCTACCTCCAAAAGCAACTTTCGCAAAGGTCGGTCGTCGGATGGGTGACCAAATGTTTATTATCTCGAGCTCCTCCGTGCTTCGTAGAGCACGTAGAGCCGTTGGTCTCGGCTGCATTAGCAGTCGCAGTTAACAACCATCAATTCGCACTGAGACCGCGTTGTGGTTTCAGGACCGTTCTCCTTACCCATGTATATGGTAGGCTCGTGCCCCAGCAGTGATGACATAAAATGGCTGGTGATGATTGATAATGATGGAATCTACCACCATTTCGATTTTTGGGAGAACCTTCAACAGCGAAAAGCTGGCAAGAAACACAAGGAGCTTTCTTTGCTCCAGAACTTCAACTGAATGACAATGAATTTGTAAAATTAGCAACGTTCGCAATAACGGGTCACCAGATTAACAATATATCTCGATCGTGCCCGTACTTAGGAAGGCACGTTAAGCCATTTGGTACAATTCGCAAAAGTTTGGGAGTTTGTTGTTCAAAAGTTTAAAGTGTCTGTTTTCAATGCAACCAGCGCGAGCGAGGAGTGACCTCGAGGTGAATTTTCCACCCGATTTTCATGTCCCTATGGAAGGGCCCGCGCCCACAATTATTTTAACTTGATTATGAATGAAAAGTTGTTACTAAGTAGATTTATTGTTAAGATGTTCTTTTTAGAATAAATCTAGCTGATGTATTATTGTAGCGCTAAAAGGGTGTATGGACAAAAAGAAAACTAGTTTCCTCAAATTAATAACCCCAGAGGTTTTACAATTGTCACGCGAGTGGCTTCCTCATACTTTTATGTTCTCCAGGGCATATAGAATGGAGTAACGATTGAAGATGTTAACAACCAATACTTTTAACTTTTAAACGTAAAATTTATGAAAACATAAAAGTTTATATGGCACAAATATACAACATCATACAATATGAAGCACTTAAAAAAAACTAAGCCAATAGGTGGCTTAATTAATTAAAAATAGATTAATAATAATTCAAAATAGCCATTCCATGTAGTGCCCCCGCCCACGTCCGATAATCGGTGACCGATTTTTTAGTCGGTGAAAATGAAACGTATGGAATTCTATGGTGCAACGCACGCGCATACGTCCTACAAAAAATCGGTCACAAAATCGGTACTAAAACCTCGGAAAAAAATCGGTCCGATTATCTGTCCTACAAAAAGTCGGTCGTGAGCGGAAGCCGTTAAAACAATAACGCAGGAACCCTTCAATGGCTACAACTCATCAATGAACCGAAACGAACATAATTTGTGAATCGCTTTACAGTCCTTGGTGGAAAATGAATCTTTTACCTTTTATTGTTGGAATAATTTTACATATTTGAAAGATCAGTCTTCCAGACAAGCGAATCGTTCTTGAAGTGTAATGGCCGAACAGAATTGCGGTGGGTGGCTAACGAACGATCGTCTCCAACGAGAGGTTTTCTTCCCGTCTTGTTGAGCTTCAGTCCTCGAAAGTAATAATTTTTATTAGACTAGTAGTAGCGGAAAAAAAAACATAATTCAATATGTTTTATTCTGTTTATTCTAGAACTAGTTGTTAATTATATTTTCGAGCCGTTTGGGGTTGAAACCCTCGGGCCATGGGGTCCGAGTGCTCATGTTTTGTTTACTGACATCTCCAAACGGCTGGTTGACACTTCCCATGACCCAAGGGCTGGCTTTTACCTTGGCCAGAGGCTAAGCATTGCCATACAACGTGGCAATGCCGCTAGCCTCTTGGGTACATTACCAGTCGACAGCGACGCGGAGGAATTTTTTGACGCCATATTTTAGTTTCGTAATAGTTTTAGTTACTTTAGGTTATTATATTATTGTATTATTAATCGCATTACTTTGTATCAAATTGTATGTGTGTATAAAATTATAATAAGTTATATTTTTTTTTTGTTTTTCCCCGCGACTTCGTTTGCGAAGACTACAGCAAAAAAAAAAAGTAAAAAAAAAAGTATCCTATATGCTGGTCTGGGTCATGGTCTGTATATGAGGAAAGTTTCATTAAAATCCATTCAGTAGTTTTTACGTGAAAGAGTCACAAACATCCATCCATACTTACAAACTTTATCGTTTATAATATTAGTAGGATAATTAATCTCTTATTAATGTCACTCCGCCATTTCGGTTCTCTACGTCTCAAGTCTACAGGGCTACAGGGCCGGAGATCTTGTCCTATTATGAAACCGCCTCTGAGGTCTAGTGGTGAGATCAGATCTCAGAGATCCCGGGTTCGATTCCAAGCGGGGTTATGTACATATTTGTGTACTCGGTTTGGTAGGGCTTGTTAGTCTGCCTAGCTAGCTACCACCACCGGCAGCTAGAGATTTAAGCTTCCACTATCGGCCTTATCATCACTTTACTTCAGGTGAAACGAAGGTCAAATGATTATACCCTGATAATTACCCTTAAGGAATTAAACAAAACTCAGCATGAAGCATTTCTTTTATCACTTTCTTTTAGTAACTGATAAATTACTTATCTCTAAAGGACGCCATTTTAAAACTGTTACAAATTTCATCTTTCGCGGCTAACCAAGCCTTGCCACAACCAACTATTGAATATTATAAAGATTGAATGAATGAATGGAATACTTAAACAGTTCAAGTCGGCATTCAGCCGTGCGTGCACAGGACCTTTCAAAATCACCCCATGTGCTTTTCATTCGTGAATACTCGGTGCAGTAATGGAACATATCGCCTGATCACGACCCCAATGTCATCAACATCATTAATCTTATTCGCATTCGTGTTGCGGTGTGTTCGCCAGCGGCCATAGCCTTTCATCTACACATTCACAGTTCGCTATTTTATGATAGCGAGCTATTTCATAATACGGATGTCGACATTTTAATCTCATCATCTCTCTGCCCGCATGCACTGGACCTTTCAAATGAGCCCCATGTGCTTTTCATTATAGAGTTCTAGCCGCAGCGATGGCACATATAGCCTGATCGTAACCCCAGTACTAACATTATATAGTATACCTTCATGAAGGTGGAAATGTAGTGATACCAAAATGACAAATACATCTATCGATGTAAAACTAACCTCTTTTTCATAAATAAAAACATTCTATTCTATTCTTATCAGCACCATTAATCTGTTGGGGTATACATGGTTGCAAATGGCGCGGGCGTCGCGGCGTAAAGGTCGTAAGCGGCAGTCAGTTATTCCACTAATCGCACCCACAGACAATCGCAGTCCACTAATAGCACCTGGCAAAAATATCAGTAGGTGCTGAATGTGGACTAGGCCAGGTGCTATTCGTGCAGGTGCTATTTAGGCGGGTGCTCGAAGGGGATTACCTCAGTTACAGAGTACCGACTCGCTAGATCTAGTTTATATTTTTTTTTATATTTTGATGCGTAATGATTTATTTCAATTATTCAAAAGTTATACTGTCAACGTTAATTAAACACAGTGTTGAATTCAAGCTCAATATAATTCGTCGGACTCAATATAGGGAAGCTATCTAAAGATCTATACCAGCATTCGTGTTGCGATGTCTTCGCCAGCGGTTGAAGCCTTTCATCTGCACATTCACAGTTCGCTACTTTATGATTATTAGCGAGCTATTTCGTAATTGAAATAAACAATGACAAACCATTTCGTCCAACATCAAAGGACCCGTTTTAAGCCATTAAAATATCTCCCTTTCTTCTTTCTTAAGACATTATAATAACTGCTGAAATGATGTAACTTTGAGCTATGATAGCAATTTGAGAACACCGGCCTGGTTAGGCGGAATTCGGAGCTTTCATTATTAAAAGAAAAGAAACTGTGTGGGAAGGTCGAAAGGCTCAATGTTGCTTACAATTTTATTAAAGATTGACGGAAGTGATAAATTCGTAAATTTATTCACCTTGTTTTATGAAGTTTTAAAATATATCGTTTTGTAGCATTAGCTCGTGGTTATGGCCTTGGCCATCATTTTTACCTGTTATTTGTGGTAAATGACATTTGACATTTGTGACATTTGTGATAATTGCCCTTGCTTAGTTTTTTGCCGGTTCTTCTCAGTACAAGGTCTCTCGTCCAGATCTTAAGAACCGATGGCATAGTGAAATTCATAATAGCTATTTGTAGCCTAATCTGAATAAATGTTTTTTTTTAAAGGCGACGACGCAGATGGAAGCGCTAACGAAAATACTGGCCATCCCACCAATTGACTGTCGTAACGCAACAATAGTTACTAAACATAGAATAGTGTTAAATACCCAGATGTACTCAAAACAAGCTGGACCAAATAAAATATGTACCTCCACTGGTTATCGTACCCAGAATCTCTGGGTTTGAGCCCGGTGGGTTAAACACACCAGATCATGTGTGATCTCTTCGTTAAAGTTCCTGCGTTCGAAATTTTATCTTGAGTATAGATTGGTTCCGCTATACAAGTAGGTAGTAGCTACGAGCAATCGTCAGATTTTGAAAAGGTTTTATTTTACAAACTGAATTTATACCATCATCGATGTTTCTAGAAGGTAAATGATAGATACCTAGTGAGTCACACCGAAGTACAGTGCATCTATTATCTTAAATGTCTCTCGGCAAACTTCGTGTTTCGGCTGCCGTTGGATTTCTATCAAATATAGACTATATATATATATAGAGTTGCTCCTACTCCTTTTACTCATTATTAATTAATTCAAGAATGAAGGGAAATACTATTGTGTCATATGTAATTGATTTACGATTTATAGATTTACAGCTCTATATAGTTCATTTGAAAATCAAAAATAAAATATTTTCTATCATGTTGTTTTCAAATTATCATATATTTTAAAAATCTAATAATTAACCGACATGGAAATTAATATTCGGTTGCATTCGGAAATGCGATGATGCGAGAGACATAAAAAAAATAAAAGCACTATAGGTACCCACCTACTACTCGCCACAACTTTCAAAATACGTAAATAAATACCTGAATTATAGTCTTTCATTCAACTACGAGACGACAAAAGGCTTTGACGTAGAGTTATATTTTGATAAGTTAAGAATATATAATTCATTTTAAAATTGGACTTCAAAGGTCTCAACTTTAGTAGCGGCAACTTTGGAGCATGAGAGCTGCTTACAGCGAGCTTGTTCACCGCTGGAAATTTGTTTTACGTTTACGAACAATGGCCTCCATCTCATATGACAAACTACATTAATAATTATTTCGAAATAACTCGTACTTTAGCACATCGTTTGCATGACAATGCAGTGCTGTTAGTTATAACTTTATGAGTATTATTTTATTTATTTATTTATTTATTTATTTATTAGAAAATAAACGGTCATACAGTTTTCATCATAGATTACATATAAAATGGTTATAAACAGACCTATAGTTTCCTTTATTTTTACAAATGTTAACATGAACTGTTTCTATTCTATTCTATTCTATTCTATGAGCCTGTTATCTAAGTTAGTGTTAGTATTTTGGGTTGTTTATTACTTATAATATTATTATGATTACTGAATATTGATCAACTAAATGTTATATTGTATAAGTTTGTATGTAATACTTTACCCGCGTCTTCGTCCGCGTGGATTTGTGACTTTTTTTATCAAATTAAAATATAGCCTATGTTATTTGCAATAGAATGTAGCATTCTATCAGTGAAAGATTTTTTGGAATTGAACGAGAAGTTCCAGAGATTACCCTCCCCAAACAAACAAACTATACCTCTTTATTAATAGTATAAGATATAGATAGATATAATAATAACTACAAGATATTATTTACTTATAACTTGTATGTTACAAGTAAGTATGTCACGTAGCGGCGCTTGGCTTTTCTATACTTTTATGTAACGTACACACGCCTGCACATCAACATACCACAAACTGTCAAATTTTTTCAATAGAATTTGAACTTTATGCCTTCAACATATGGTTGAAAATGTATTGAAGAAATTTGACAGTTTTGGATAGGTTGATGTGCAGGCGTGTGTACATTAGTTGTGTTGTGTTTTAATAATATATACTCGTATAACAATGTGTTACACTAACCTTTTGTCCACTTTTTATCGCTCTGAATTGCACCTACCATGTCATTTCTGCACCACCCTTTGGTTGACTGGTAAAGCATTCTCTCCTTAGGCATTAAGACCGTGTTATTTAAATTTGCAGAAGTTTTAAATAAAATAAAATAAAAATAATATAACATTTTAATTAAATAGTAAAAAAGCGCGTGAATCCCCGTGTCGGCGGATAAATGAAATTCATTGCGCGTGTCAACGTTTCGGGCGCCGGCCGACCGTGAAACGGAGTTACCGCAGCGAGCACACAGAGAGCAACGTGCTTACAACGTTTTTAGTGGTTTTTCCTCTTTTCGGTTATGCTGCTATGCTGGGGCGACAAACGAGCATACGGCCCGCCAGAGTGCTGACCAAGAGTTTTATTTGACATGGTGGAATAAAATGTTTTTGTTTTGGTTATATAATTTTAACGCAACTTTTGTTGCGAAACAAATTACAAAAACACAAATGTTGAAAAAAAAAATGTAGAAAAAATGGTGGAATAGTCTACCAGCACACGTTATCCGATCCCTTCTTCCTATGAGCTGGGGTCCTTCAAACGAGGCGTGAAGAGGCACCTTGTGAGCCGGCAGGGTGAGGTTGACTGATGCTGCGTTGTTTTCACGCTGCACCAAGTTGACTGGACTCCATTTCCACCTAACATCAGGTGGAGTGGAGTCATTTGTCGTGCAAAGTATAAAAAAATAATAAAAAATAAAAACCGAAACGAATAAAACTAACTCACCTCCTACACACACACCCCCTCTAACACATCTTACCGTGTAAAACTTAGCAGGTACTCTTAACTTGCAAAGTGTATAAAAAATGTAATTGAAATATTATGTATGTAGGTAGTGTTAATTCCGCTAACTCACTCGTTTATCCAGCTTGGATGCAGTACGCATGAACCGCCCGGATACAAGCGAACATGTACACCAACACCGATACCCGATACCGATACCGATACGATATACGAAAGTGTAATAAGCTTTCCAGCGAATCGATGCTCTCACATACTTGAAACAATCGAATTGCCAAGTTAACGGAAAGGTGAAGTTCCGCCGAGCGAACTCTGAGCAAACGGAATCGCGTAGGCACGGCAAATATTAGCGTAACAGGCAATGATCTGATAATAATTGTGCCGAATCTCGAACACGGATACAGCTTAATTATTAAGCACTCAAATATACCTAATACATATGTGCTTATAATTATTGGAATTTAGATATTTTACCCATTGTATTTGAATAGTTGATGAGTAAATTCTCATTTTTATTTGGTTTAAGACGTCTATCATAACATTGCGTCTCATTCAAAGAACCAATCACCCTCAGTTCAAATTTTTGTTGTTTCCTTATATCTTAGAGCCCCTTCATACTACTGTTTCTTTGTGGCGTTTGATAAACGTATGCGCAGCGCAGATGCCGAGGCAACGCTACGCATACGTCTCCGTCGCGTAAACGCTGTTCATGTCGCGCAGTAGATGGATGCAGATACGATTGTACCGTGTCGGGCCAGATTGAGGTTACAAGTAAACACTTTAGATAAAAAAAAGGAAAACTTGAAAACTCTTGATGGATGGCGGTCTACTACTGTGCGTTTCTCACGTAATTTTGTAGCACGAACTACAGTGCTGTGGAACCAGCTCTCAGCGGCGGTATTTCCGGACCATTACGACATAGGGATCTTCAATAAACGAGCCTAATCAATATTTAATTCAAAATTCATAATTCGGGTGTCCATGGGCGGCGGTGATTGCTTCCCATCAGGTACACCTGCTAGTTTGCCTCATTCTAATATTTAAAAAAAAAACACTTTTAGGTTCCATATGCGCGTATGCTGCCGATATTATCAAAACCTCTTTACTCCTTTCTTAGAGAATTCCAACCTTGTAGTCACTTGGAAGACCTCGCCGTCGTTCGCGGGAGAAAACTCCTTTAAAAACCGGCCTGAACTTGATCATTGCGATTCAATTGTTCGAAATATCGAATAAATATCGTATCGAAAGAAACGTTGTTTTTATGGTGTTGAAGTGACACGTGTATGTTCTTATATACTCAATATTGCTGAGTGAAGCTTAGGGGTAAACAAAAAGTTCGTGTTATAACAAAACTCGCTGTTTCGTTATTAACGATTTAATCAGCATTTCAAACAAGCTATTTTGCGATAATGAAATATTTATTTGTTATCATTCGAAAAAATACACTCGTGGACAAATAATACGGGTCAGTACGATAAATTAGAATATCTCGTAAAATAATAGAGTTAACAGCATGAATGAAACTGTATGTAGTAGATAATTCCATTGTTAATTATAACGACACTAAATGGTGAAAACGTTATTTGTTTATTTATTAAAAGTACATAAGAAACAAAGCATCAACATTATTTTGCATTTAAAAATTAAAAATCATAACCTCACACACCACATAAAAACGAACTTTAAAGCCATAGATATTAGTAGTAGTACTTCGTATTGCATCCACAGACTCTTCTTACAGCTGCAAGACGATTAGGGATGCTGTTTATTAAGTTTGTTTTGCGATGTTGCGGGATATTGTTCTATTCTTCCACTAACACATGTTACAGATCTCTAAGTGTAGCTGGGGCGGGGTTACGATTTCTCGTACGCCTTCCGAGTTCGTCCCAAGCGTGCTCAATCAGATTTAGATCCGGGCTTCTACCACCTCATATGATCTGAGAAACACTGTCTAATCAATCACCTCGCTCCGCTTCCCCGCTGCGTTTCCCCACTCCACTTCCGCGCTTCGCATTAAAAATTAATAAATCTTTAAACTAGTTCGCAAATCCCTGTCCACTGCAACGGAAAGGAGATTTTAAGCAATCCTATTGGTCAATATTGGCACAGCTCTGCTCCGATCCAATGGACATGCAGCCTTAAAAGTGAACAACAAGGCATCACCTCCGTAACGGAAATATTGTTTTTGTGAAATACTGTGTACAGAGCTGATATTAATAACGCGCAAATATTTGTGTTCTCGTGTTTGTAAACTACCGAGCAAGCAATCGTGCTGAATGCTACACGAAACGCCTCCAAAACATTTATATTAACGTTTATTTCAGACATTACGTAGCTCGTTGTTTGTTTGCAACAATATACGCTTACGTGTTTGTTATTACATACCTGTATTGAATTAAACAGGTACAATTTATTACATTTAACCGCCTCTGTCGCGGTCCCGAGTTCGATACATGTGTACATGTATGTGTACTCGGTTTGATTGGTGGTATGGCTTGTTAGTCCACCTGACTATCTTCCACCATGCTCTTATCTAAATATGTAGCCATTAGCATCAATGTTTGTAGTATTGTTGTGTTTCGGCAGCTGCAGCGGTTTTAAGTTGAGGATTCTGGGTAACGTGCGCTTCTACATTCGGCCTTATCATCACTTAACATCGGGTGAGATGAATGTCAAATGCTTACCTGTAAGACATTTAAAAAAAACCAGTGCCACGCGATTGCTTGAGTTGCTTAGCTTTCACGACGGTTACAGTAACGCGCTACGCTCGCTACGCTCACTTCATGCAAATTCAATATTCTGCTTCACATACATAGATTGAGTAAAATGGATGTGCGACGATTGAGCTTTATTGTAGTAGCGATACGGTCGTTAATACCTTATTGAACACACTTCAAGAGATATTTGAGTATGTATATGAGTAACCTTTGAAAGCGATGCCATCGTTGATTAAAGGCATATCTAAAGCTTCCAGTTTCGGTTAGGCGGTCGAATCGAAGTTTCTAGTACAATATTGTCGAAGCTTGGCTTGATTGAGATGCTGTTTTGATACTCCGGTGGTTTCTTGGTATGCAGTGTAATTATGGAACTATTTGTTGTCGATAGTGACGGTTAATTGAAAGTACACACGCCTGCACCTACCACAAACTGTCAAGTTTCCTCAATAGACTCTGAACTTTATGCCTTTATCATATGGTTGAAAATGTATTGAAAAAATTTGACAGTTTTGGATAGGTTGAGGATCAGATGTCTGTACCTAAGAATATTTTGTCCCATTGCGCTAGGACAGGTCTAGTCTAAGTCATGGTCTTCTATCATTAAAATCAAATCATTGCTAAATTCACCCCAGAAGTCCCGGGCTCAATTCTCAGCGGGGGTACATGTTGTCAATAAATTTGGTGGTGGTAGGGCTTGTTTTAAGTCCGCCTGGCTAGCTCCCATCTAAATATGTCGCCACAACATAATGTTTGTAGCATTGTTGTGTTCCGGCAGCTAGAGATAAGATAGCCAGTGCCTCAGTAGGTTGAGGATTCCGGGTGAAGAGCGCTTCCTTCGGCTTTGTCATCACTTAACATCAGCTGGTGACATGAAGTCCAAGTGCTTACTCATAAGGATATAAAAAAGCGTTGTTATTAAAATTTAAAAAAAACGACAGGGTTTATAAACTGGGCATTCTCAGTTAGTAATAAATTAATACTCAATGAATCCGCACTGGGCCCGCGTGGTGGTTTATGACCCGTTCTCCCTATCTATGCATAGGGAATGCTCGTGCCGCAGCAGGCATTTTATGACCCCTAGGGTCATAAACTGAGCTATTTATGTTAATGGTGACATACAAAATATAATAACGAATTCCTAACTCCTGCATTTCTGTTCTTGATGTCTATTTCTAGTTGTATTACAGAAGTCAGTGTCCTTACTCACTTAAAAGTTTTAATGAGTTTTATGTGGTCAACAACACAACGGTGGTTACAACTTTCAAGTTAGTAACTAATATTAAGAAGCATACAAGCACACATAATACTCTCGAATTAAGAGAAAGGCACGACATAAAGTTTTTTTTTAGAATAAGATTAATAATAATAATAATGAAATCGTTTATTTTCTCTCCACAATAATAAATAGGTCTTAATTATTCTACGACTTAGAGCTAATTGTAGTTATAGTACTATTAGAGAGTAGAATAGTAGAGTAGAGTTTTTACTATAAGAATTATACACAATTTACAATTCGGAAAATGTTGGAAACACATTGTACAGAAGTCGCAAGGAACGCTGTTATTATCTTTGCCTAGTGGTTTTTTGTTTTGTTCTGTTATCAATTTTTTATAAATTAGTAGCATCATCATCATCAGCCCATTTTATGTCCCCACTGCTGGGGCACGAGCCTTCCCTATGGATGGATAGGGAGAACGGACTATAAACTACCACTAGGGCCCAGTGCGGATTGATGGATAATAACGACTGCTTAATTAGTAGCGATCGATGTTAACATCACGTGTGGAGAGCATTGTTCTATAATTAACCCTTACGGGCCCTCCTGTAGTGAGATTAACAGGCTAGTGTTGGCTTCGTAGCCATTCATCTGGCATAAAAGTATTATTGAATGATTAAACAAACAATATGAAAGTTCATAGTGAGTTCATTGAGTTATTTAAACCTCCATTTCGGTGGTCGGACGACCTAGCTCGGGCGGCGAGCAGGGGATGGATGAGGATGGCGCAGGACCGTGAAGAGTGGCGTGCGAGGAAGAGGCCTATGCCCTGCAGTGGGCGGGAGTGGGCTGATGATGATGATGACACTTATTTTTATTGATTACCTTCTAGTGGCCCGCTCGCGACTTTGTCCGCTTCAGTGAACACCCGAATCTTGTCGAAAACCTTTTTTATATATAAAAACATTGTCCTGGCCATCACGAACACAACAAAAAATAAATCAGCCAAATCGGTCGAGCCTTTCTCAAATTATGCTCTTGACATACCTACATGTGGCAATTGTTTTTTATTAATATAAATTATGTTTGTAAATTCGGTTATATAGAATCAGATCATTCTTGTTTATTGATGACTGCATTCCAAACCGGTGTAGAATCACGACTATTTGAAAATACATCTGATGGTGAGCTTAGGCCCGATTTTTCAATTGAAAAATCAGCCCTTATTCAATTATTAAGGGCTGATTTTTGAATCGTCAGTTAAAATTTATTCATTGAACAATTTTGACATAATGACAGATTCCATTTAGAAAATATGTCACAATGACAATGTTATTCGTTGGATAAAACTTATCTGAGGATTGAAAAATTGAGGGGACTTCTTGGCGGGAAAGTGAAGAGTCATGTCTGCGGTTTTGTTTTATTTTCTAAAATTTGTGTTATGTCGAATATTAATGTGAAATAATGGTGGATTATTAACCGTTAAGTGTTCGTGAGTGTGCATGAGTGTTGGCAAATTTTAATTTGCCAATATGTTTCCATAACAGTGCAACTTCACTTTTCAAATTCTCTCAAGAAGGTTGCGTGAGGACTTAGTAAAGCCCCATCTTTACTGAGATACTCGAGGGGTTGGGGGGTATATCATTTCTCACTTCTCATTTCAATTATCATTCATTATCATCATACTGGAAGGCAAAATTGTTTATTTATGTATTACTTGTAAGAAAAATTACTTTGACACTGGCTAAATTTGCAAATCGCTCGAAGCCATCAACTAAAGGTAAAAAAAAATATTGCTGCTAATGGCTGATTTTTCAATCGTCAGTTAAAGTTTATTCAATGAATAATTTTGGCATAATGACAGATTCTATTTAGAAAATATGTCACAATGACAAAGTTATTCGTTGGATATAACTTATCTGAGGATTGAAAAATTGGGTGCGCCTAAAGAGTAATAGGTGTACTACTTCCTTAGAATCCGTGTAGCTATTGAAAAACTGACTAGGTATATTTATTCTTAATTGCCAGAACACAGCAATAAATAAATGGAGGTATGTTGCCCTATCACCAACCAAACCGAGCATAGTAATATGTACTCCACGGCTAGAATCAAACCTCATACTTCTGGGTTTGAGATCGACGGTTAAAGGCGCTGACAACCATGAAAAAGCGCTCGCTGTCGATCTGCATTCAAGCAAAAGGGATGCAAATAGTGCGTGATCCACTTGCTTCAAATCAGGAGATTAAAAATCACTAACTATGATTTGGTAACGACATACTTTTTTTTTTATAAATGTCGTTACTACTGTTAAAGCAGTGGAGTTTCTTGCGCCCATTCTTCTCCACAGCTAAAAAATAGACGTCCCTAAGTTTATTTTTAAAAATAAAAATTGATGCGATAGGTACAAAAAGGAAAGAAACTTTAGTGAATAATGTATCTAATCAACTATGTAGTTGATTCCATAGGAACATATGCCTGAATAGACTTCCAGTCTGATCAACTGGTTGATTCGTTCAGTTGCGTGTTCAGTCAGATTCGAGAATGGCGTAGGAGGCGCTGCCATGGGATACGGGTGTTTTCAAGCGGACGAAGTCGCGAGCGGGCCACTAGTAAAATGTATTTTTCTTGGCGTTGTATGTTGTATACCTACTTTTTATATAAACCATGCATGAGTATGTACATTTCACAGTTATCAGCGCCTTAACCACTATACCACAGAGACGGTTAATGCTTAGTTACGACGTAGGTACGTTGTTCAGCACAGTCAGATTAATATCTTAATAGCAATATGACTATTAGGCAAATGACTTGTGGCTGAGGCTAAAGCACACTGTCCACTTAGGAGAGTTTCTGTAAGCTTAACACATACATGGATTTCGGATCAGCTCGGAACCGTCCGAGCACAGCCGTGGCTGGATTCCCTGCCCGTGAGAAGTTGTCTGTGTGCGTTCCTCGAGCGTTTGTATGAAACTTGCCTTCTACAGTCTCTTTATTTTGTGGTTTCTGTGAAACGGAGCTTGGCCGCGTATGTGGGTACAATGAGAACTACATGTTTATGTAAAGTGCGATGCAATTTCGATCAAAAATATCGGGTACAAAATAGTGGTCACGCGAAAGTGGTCACCTTTCTTATTCTATTGTTCTTCGAAAAGTTATGTGGCATCAACAACTTCAGCTTATAAGATAAAGCCTTAAATCTCGAACGGAAAATTAAAAAGGGCCATGTCACCAGCATTCCAGGCGTCTATTCCCTCACTACCTGCATACACAACTTAAAAGAACAGGCCCCCTAGACAAGTGGCAAAACGCTAATAGAAATCAAATAGAATGATTATTGTACAGGATTGACATAAGTCAACGATACGTGTGAATGACGTTTATTAAATTCCAAACAATAATCATTCTACTTGATTTCTATTCTATTTTCCCTCTTGTATAGGGGGACAGGAGCTGTGACAAGTAACACTTTATTCAAAAATAACACCTTTGCAAAACTACCGCGATAAAAACCATCGCGTCGCTCGTCTAACTCGCACGGCTATTCTGGACGACGAGTCTTAGGTATAGCCGTAAACATTACCTATAGCTATATCGATCCGTCGTCAAGGAGCGTTGATGTGATGTCACTTATATATGTGGCTGTTGGTGGTTTTTAAAATCGATTGCCATTAAACATAACCAGTATTACAGGTAAGGCAGGTATTAGACCCTTCCCCGTGAGTAACCGACTTCTCAAAATGACATTAGAAATATTAAGTTGTTCTCTCTCTGCTATTTATATGCGTAAGGAAGGGCATACATTAGGGTACAACATTGTTTATTTATAATACCTTTTGTATCTACCTATACTTACTTATAATTAATACTTAGTATGTGACATGCAAAAAAAAATAGAATTGAATTTGGAATATACCAATATTAATATACTTACACACCTAGTATGTAATTAATGTGTAACTAGTATTGGTAACTAGTATTAATGTGTAACCAGTATTGGTATGCTAGTTTTAATGTGTAACTAGTATTGGTAGCTAGTATTAATGTGTAACTAGTATTAGTAACTAGTATTAATGTGTAACCAGTATTGGTATGCTAGTTTTAATGTGTAACTAGTATTGGTAGCTAGTATTAATGTGTAACTAGTATCGGTATGCTAGTTTTAATCATCGAGTTTTGCTGTTGACATAGCGTAGGTATCTACCACGAAGCAAATATTGCATCGCATAGTAATAATTAATACATCTATTTTCTTAATGTCTCTCGGCAATCTTTATGTTTCGGCTTTCTATCTGTCAAAGAGTATACAGAGCTGCTACTACTCCTTTTATTTATTATTAATTTATTTTAGTATGAGGGGAAATACTATTGTTTCATACGTAATTGGTTTACGATTTATAGTTTTAAAGCTCTATATAGTTTACACAAAAATCAAAAACAACAATAACGTGCACACCCCTGCACATCAACCTACCACAAACTGTCAAATTTCCTCAATAGACTTTGAACTTTACACCTTTACAAAATTGTTGAGAATGTATTGAAGAAATTTGACAGTTTTGGATAGGTTGGTAAGGTACGTTGTTCTGAATTCAAATTATTATATATACATGATAAATCTAATAATTAATGTACACACGCCTGCGCATCAGACTACCACAAACTGTCAAATTTCATCAATAGACTTTGAACTTTATGTATAAAATATAATATGGTTGAACATTAATTGAAGAAATTTGACAGTTTTGGATAGGTTGATGCGCCGGCGTCTTTACATGTAAATTAATATTAAATTGCATTCGGAAAAGCAATGATTACGAGAGACATTAAGGAAATGGAAGCACAGTGCTGTAACAGCCTTACGTATTCAGTTGACTTTTTACTCTGGCATATTCAGTTTCAATAACAAAAGTGTAATGTTGCCTGTGTCAATATCCATTACATGATCAGCCGATCCCAATTCCCAACATCAATGCGTGTTACAATGTCTCTTACGTATGCAAATTGTGGGGTAGTTCTAAATATAGGATGTTATTGAATTAGGTGCGGCTATTTTCAGGTCTGGCTCAAAACTCATTCGGTAGTTAGTATTAATTTAGCGAATAAAATAATTAATTTGTTTTAACATTCATTATGTTATTTGTATATTTTGTAGTCCTTTTCGCCATCCGCACTAAAAGATGTGCTAGTGTTATTCTATTAACGAGCCGCCACTTAAAACTGATAAAAGCATAATTTTTGTTTTCTTTATTTCTAGGTTATAACAGCCAGCCGCTGCCTGGTGCTGTGTGCGGACAGCCGCGGCGAGATGGAGTCGTGGGCGGGCGCGCTGCGGGGCGCGCTACACCGCGGCGCCGACGTCGCGGACCTGGTCGCGCGCCTGTCCTCGGGCGACCACCATTGGTGAGTGCTTGACGTAGACTACAAATTGACCTAGTCGCGCGCTTGCTCTCAGGCAGGTAGGTACTGGTGCGTGTGTGACGTAGACTACTCACTGCGAGTCGTGGGCGGGTGCGCTGCGGGGCGCGCGGCACCGCAACGCCTATGACCACCACTGGTGAGTGCTTGGCGTAGACTATATATTGTGGCGTTGCGTGGTCAGATGGTGCTGGGTGCGGACAGCCGCGGCGAGATAGAGTCGTGAGCGGACGCGCTGCACCGCGGCGCCGATGACATAGCGGACCTGGTCGCGCGCCTGTACTCAGGCGACCACCACTGGTGAGTGGTGCAAACTAGCGGCGTAGCATATCACTGGTGCGTGCGTTACATAGACTAGACACTGTCCCGGTCGCGCTCTTGCTCTCGGGCGACCAGTACTGGTGCGTGCGTGATGTAGACAAGTCACTGCAGCAGCGGGGCGTGGTCAGATGAACTGCGAAGATGAACGCTGCATCACAGCGCTACGTCGCGGACCTGTGCCCTGATTCTCGTAACAATAATCACAACGTATCGTTGTAGCAGCTTCTGTGTTTAGCCGATAGTTTGCCGGATTGCTGGTGGGTTCTGATAGCAATAAAACACCAGGACTGCTGAATGACACGTCTTTATTATTCCATATTCGCCGAGAGAGAGGGTAATAGTTGCCATTGCAATTATTGACAAATAAACTTATATTTTTAATGTTGGCAACGCCAATAATCGTAGCGACTTAGACGTTGAAACCAACCGTATACGGTAGATCTGAATACGATGATCTGAATGTTTGTATGAAAATGGTTACGACGACTAAGACGCTACGATATCGTTACGGTTTTTGTTACGCGAATCGGGTGCTGGTCCTCAGGCGACCATCACTGGTGCTTGCATCACGTAGATCACATATGTGGCGAGGCATGATCAGGTACATTGCAGTATTTCAATGCTGCGCTGCGCTGCATCACGGTCCTAATCGTACACCTTCACCTGTGCTTGGAGAAATAGAGCAGGCGGGAATGATGCGAGAAACTCTACACAACAGCAATAATACGTCTAATTAAGGAACTCTGTATATTTTCAAATTTTATAATTTGGTTGATAAAATGGTCTTATGACCATGGAGAAGACCTTAGGTGTTTAGGGAGCTCTTAATATTTAGAGAAGTTTGCAGTGTTGCGGTTTATGACCCGAAATCTTCATTAGCTATTCTTAACGTTGGGAGGCCTTATCCCAGAATTATGGCGGTTGCAAACTAATGATGATGAGGATGTCATCATTAATATCTTCGCTACATCCAACCTTATAAACTCTACCTACCTATCTCTCTACCTATCAGGTACACGGCGACACACGCGCGGCCCACGTTCTGCAACGTGTGCCGCGAGCCGCTGGGCGCGCTGGGCACGGCGCACGCGCTGGCCTGCGAGCTGTGCAAGTTCAAGGCGCACAAGCGGTGCGCGTCGCGCGCGCCGCCATCTTGCAAGTGGAGCACGCTCGCCTCGCTCGGCGCGTACGTGGTGGAGGACGCTGAAGGGGTGAGCAACATTTCATGATTTATATTAAAACTTTAGCGCCATTGAATTTTTATTGTGACTGGGTTTTGTGACAATTAACGTGTTTATTGAGAAACCATATATTTTAGTATCCCATACAAATTAAACTTTCTAAAAAGAAAGAAAAATATGGAGCTATGTACAGTTTGAAACTTTCTATAGTGGACTTTAAATCGTATGAATTCGGTTTTACAAACGTTTTATTGAATGTCTTATAACTGTCTAGATCGCTGTAATCTCTTTAAAGCATAAACAAGAGTTTCATTTTAATAGGCTAGTATATATTTTTATATGGTTTAAAAGAATTATGGGATACCGAAATGTAAAATGGCTCTTAAGCAAATTATTAAACACGAAAATCTGTTTGATCCAACCGGCTATGCTAAAATATTAAAGCCGCCATCATGGAGGTTTTATTAACTCATTAATGGAGACTTATCTTTCAAAAGGTTTCTTGATCGAAATAAAAATAAAAAGTTTTAACTGCGCTTGATTTAGAGCCTGTAAAAATAAAACAGTCCTTTGGGAAAGATTTAACGTCCTTGCGGCCTAGTGGTTAAACCTCCGATTACAGATCCAGAGGTTCCAGGTTCTATTCCAAGCAAGAGTATTGTACTAGCTGTGGTTTTTGTACTCCGCGGACCAGCATATGCCATCTTATCTTATTCTGTCACAATTTTGAATAATTAAAGAGTTAATTAATATAGCCATAATCTCAGCCGCAGTTGATTTCTGGTGAAGGGCGCAGTGCGCTTTCATCTTCGACCTTGTCATCACTTAAATAAAGGCAAATCGCTTCCCCGTTGTAAATATTAACATAACACAGTGGCACCAGTTTTCGTCATTAACAGAATTTCATTGAAATTTTACTTAATGACCGCTAGCGAAGCGAAGCAGGTGGTCTGCAAAAAAGTCATAAATCAGACCAATCGCCGACCCCTATTTCTAAAAAAGAAAGGAGAAACGTGCCTTAACTTTCCGAACCACGGAAGGCACGTAAAGCCGTTGGTCCCGGCTGCATTAGCAGTCTTTAACAACCACCAAAAAAACCACCACCATAAACCACCGCGCCGGGCCCGCGTGGTGGTTTATGGTCCGTTCTCCCTTTCCATCATAAAAAAACATAAAATGAGCTGATGATGATGATGATGATGATGATGATGATGATTATGATGAAAGGAAAAGTGTCGATGACTGGTTCCTGTCGAACACTGGGTGCCACTACCCTATATAAAGCATGCACATAATATACAACTACCGAAAGAAACTAGACTTTTAAATTCCGTATTTTTACTACAGTGGTAACGATATTTTATCCCCTAGATCCGATAAAGCTCCCTTGAACAGATGACATGATAGATTGGCCGACTTCGCAGTATTATATCTCACCATTGTTGCCATTATGTACGGGTATTAAGGCTATCAATAGTGAATGGTTATTCCAGACGGTGTTATTCTTACGCGAAACACATCGAGACGTTTCAATGTCTCCTGTTAAACCCGTTGGACACTTTCGTTTGGCATGTAAGTAATTTATCATGCGTCGTATCGTGCAGCTGTTTAGCTATACCTCTATGTATGGCAGTCTTTATTCTGAAACTTGCTTTTTTCCTTACTGAGTCACATGGACGCTTGCAACGGGTATTACGCGTACGCTGCCGTACCTACCTGAAGCTTCAGTTCTTATGCTGCTTTAACTGAGCATTAATAAAGCCCAACTGAGATTTAAAAAGCTTCAACTAAGATTTATAAAACTTCAACTGAGTTTCAACTGTGATTCAGCTGAGCTCTGCTTGAACTTCGACTGAGCTACAACTTAGATTTAACTGAACTCTTCCATTTGAGTTACAGATACATTGGTTTAGCTGTTGACTCTTGTTGTCGCAAGCGTCTATGGACTGCAGTGGCCGCTTTCCATGAGGTGAGACGTACGCTCGTTTTCAGGCTCAGTAACATAAAATTAAATTAATTATATAGTTCAACACGTGCTCGTGCCGGTGATCGTGTAGCAGGCAATAAATTATCGGTGGCTGTTCTCAATTCCCCTGATTGAAGTAGCAATCAATAGCACTCAGGAGATGGCGGTATAAAATCTGAGCTCACTTTATTAGCGCCGAGCTCGTTGCGATAATGGATAATAAAGGGCCGTCATTAAGATTTCTCAAGTTCGCCTTCCTTAAGTACCTAGTTGATAGTAACTAGCGTTAAGCGTAAAAAACCAGCGGGAGCTCTTTTTTTTAAATTTCCAAATGAGTCTTTTATAAGCACTTTCAATGTTACTTAGCCCTGATGTACCCTAGGGCCTTACCGTGAGCAGTGTTGTAGCGGGTGTATAGTATATGCCATACACGGGTCTCGTTTTCACAACCGCTATAAAACTTATACGTTACTGCTTCAGGAGTTCATTCTTTCTTAATATGAAGTACTACTTCATCAGTAACAGCTGTGGTGTTGGTGAAGCTGGACGCAGCGATGGTTCTTGTTCTTTTTCATACCTCTACGGGCCAGGGCTTCACCTCACCAGATGTAAAGTGATTACAAGGCTGACGATGAGAGCGCACTTCACCCGGAATCCTCAACCACTGAGAAACTGGCAAACTTAGACTGTCAGAACTCAGTATGCTATTCAAAAAAAAATAATCAAAATTCAAAATCATTTAATCAGTTTAGGCTACAAGTAGCTCTTGTGAATGTCACTATGCCATCGGTTCGTAAGTCTACTCTGGGCGGGAGATTATTGACATTGATGTTGCGGCGATGTATTAAGATGATGGTAGCTAACCAGGCAGACTGAAACAAGCCATTCCTCCAACAAACCCAGATACAAACATACACTCCCCGCTGGGAAACGAATCCAGGCTCTCACTGTCTGAGATCTCCGACCGAGATCCGGGATGTCTGACCAAACTAGACTACATAGGCGATGCTACACTACACCGCATAAGTTACGAGAGGCTTCTCTTATTTTTTCACTTGTTGAAGCAACTAAGAATTCTTGGTGCCACAGGCATAACTCATTGGGAGACTTCCTGGCTACTTTTCTCTCACCCTCTGAGCTGTTGGCTGACTGCTGTACCATTAAACACGTCGGAGTGTTTAGACTTAGCCAACCTTAAGAGTTACCTAAAATTTAGAAATTAAAATGAGCGTTACACCGCCGTTTTTATTAATTAGGTATATAAAAATAACTTACATTTATTACGCTAGCGGCAGATTGTACGCTGGAAAGGAAAGAAGGTAAAAAAAAATTGATGTTACGAACTAATTATGAAATGCAAACAACCTTTAGTACGGATGAATGGATGGGATAGAAATAATATACAATTCTCCAACGCTACCTTAATTAACATATCTTTTGTTTGAAAATAAATGAGCTATATTTCCGTTACTCAAGATAAATAAGTACCATTAGAATTCTTAATGGTATTGATGATGTTAATAGAATTACAAGCGCTAACTAGGGTAGGTACAGACGCCTGCAAATCAACCTATTTAAAACTGTCAAATTTCTTCAATACATTTTAAACCATATATTTAGGGCATAAAGTTCAAAGTCTATTGAAGAAATTTGACAGTTTGTGGTAGATTGATGTGCAGGCGTGTGTACTTATGTGTAGTTCATCATCATCAATATTTATGCAGACCGCTGCTGAGCACAAACCTTCCCACACAAACAGCAAATGAATGAGTAGCACATGGGCAGATCGGGCCATAACTAGTACACTTAACCCACAGTGGCCCGTTGCGAGTTGGTGGGTTTTAACGGCAGCCATCTCACCACAACAACCTCCTGGGGCCCAGGAGCTCGAGATATTGGTCACCCATCTGGTGCCACGATATTGAGAAGTTGCTTCACTTACTTGTCTGCAAACGCTACCCGAACGCGCATACTACTACGTCATCGAGCTCCTCGTTCCCTCATGTGCAGTTTGTTAATACGAGTACAGTGTCTTGGGCCTAAGCGAGTGTCAATGTTGAGTGTATTCTGTAAATGCGTAGGTGTCAGTCGTTTCTAGTTAGCGTGACGCAGCCACTAAGGGTTCCGTTTTTAATAAAAAAAATCTTCTTCCTAATATTAAAAATTGTTAAGATTTTTTTTTATTAGGAAAGAGAATTTTTATTATTTAAAACGGAACCCTTATAGGATCACTTTGTTTTCCGTCTGTCCATCTGTCTGTCTTTCTGTCAATCTGGTCATGGAGGTATCGAGTTGAAATTAAAACCATACACTCAGGTCTGCGGTCCCTTGAAGCTGTAAAAAAAACAAACTTCTATGTTAACGAAAAAAAAAGATATGGCCGTTTATGTCGCAAAAAACGTATATTTCGATACTCTCAAGGGAACTAACCTAGTGTACTTAGTGTACCTAGTAGTGTGCCTAGTGTACTAGAAGTACAGGGAAAAATCTGAAAACTATACATATTTAATTAAATCACAAAAAATAGAGGGTCTTTATGCAAGGAACGGGGGTCCAAATTTTGAAGTAAGTTAACCGTGGGGAGTATCGTATGAAAGGGCTTCATTTGCACAAGCTTAAATAGATTTTTAATAATTTTTATGATGAATAGTTTTCGATTTATGACGAAGATGAAAAAAGAAATACCTTTCTGAACTATACAATGTGTACCCATAAATTGGTACGGAACCCTCGGTGGGCGAGTCCGACTCGCACTTGTCCAGTTTTTTGTTCTTTTTTGTGCTTCTGCTTAACGTCATGCAGAGCAAACCATTTTTAAACATTTCTATAAAGAAATAATCGTATGTAACTTTCAAATTCTCCATACCTTTATGCGACTTACAATTACGAATTCGTGAATATTAAATCGCCTTATAACACCAATGAGCCTTCAGATCCCGAGGCTGACGTGACTCCGCTCTGCGTGGTAAATAATATATCTACTCGTGTTGCTTTCGTTTAGAAGTTGACTTAGCGACTACCGCTTGGAGTGTTAAGCAATTTCCAACTAGTATATAGATATCGATAAAACATTTTGAATAGAATCATATAAAATATTATGTATGTATTGTTCATCAAATTTTAAATTATTTTACTTTATTTTGTATACTAATATTAATTACTAGCACTTCACGCGCGTCTTCATCCACGTTAATTTGAGACTTTAAAACTAAACTTTCTTTTATGAAATTAAAATATAGCGTATGCTACCCGCCATGTTAACCGCAAGGCATTCTATCAGTGAAAGAATTTTTGGAATTGAGCCAGTAGTTCCAGAGTTTATCCCCGATTTATAAACAAACAAAGTCACAAACATTACCTCTTTATAAATAGTATAAATTATGCGTTTACTTTTTTTTTTAAGACAAAATAACGTTCGTGTAACTGCACTTTTCTTTCTTTCTTTTAGTTGATGGCTTCGTGCGATTAGCACATTTAGTCAGTGTCAAAGTAATTTTTCTTACAAGTATTACATAAATATACAATATGATAATGATGAACGATAATAGAAATGAGAAGTGAGAAATGATATACCCCCCCAACCCCTCGAGTATCTCAGTAAAGATGTGGGGCTTTACTAAGCCCTCACGCAGACTTCTTGAGAGAATTTGAAAAGTGACGTTGCACTGTTTTGTTTCATTTACCAACACTTATGCACACTCACGAACACTTAACGGTTAATAATCCACCAATATTTCACATTAATATTCGACATAACACAAATTTTAGAAAATAAAATAAAACCGCCGACATGACTCTTCACTTTCCCGCCAAGAAGTCTAACTGCACTTTATCTGCCTAGTTTGAATAGAGAATTTTTTAAATGTTATTTTTATTCTATGCTTGAAATATGTGTGCGATAGTGTTTTGTTGCAGTGTAATTCGTCGAGACTTTAAAAAAACTTCACGGCGGGACAGTGATATGCTTTGCATTGCATATCATTTTGAATGCACTTCAATTTTATTTCACGTTCAAATGTTTTTTTTTTGTTTAGTTTGATGTAGGAAGTAGGTATTATACGGATCGTCACTTTCCAAATTGTCTCAAGAAGTCTGCGTATAGTCTTTGTAAGGTTCCACCTCTTTAAAAGGGTTTTCTTAGTCAAACATTCAGCAAAGGGACATACGAACACTACTAGGGTTGACACCCGTAGGTACTTAATTATAAAGTATAGTACTTTATTTCGGGTAATTGTACTCATACTTTAAGAGAACAATAAAGTACGCGAAAATACTTTAGTTCAAATATCTTATAGCTATTTAGCAGTGATGTTTATTTGTTAAAAGTTGCTAAACGCAATGAGAAGTATGTTTTTAAGCGAAATAAATAATCGCATTTTACTTTGGCACAATGTACTTTTTTTTAAAGTACATTTTAATAATGAGTGGCAACCCTTAACACTACCCATAGGTTTGTAAAATATATGTAGCCCTCAGCATTTTAGTTGCGCCATTTTTTTCGCAGCCGTAATTAGAATTATAACCGCTGTTTGTATTCTTAATTTTTCCTTTGTACACTATGAATAGGCAAAAGAATCGCTGCATAATAAGCCGCGGGCGTTAAAGCTGTGCGACGGCCAAAAGACTTGCTGGTATATAATACTGTTTTACTAACAATCTATTTTGAATTTCGTGATTTTAGATTAGTTATTGTATTTTGTCTTATTTAAATTACTTTCGTCATTGTCATCGTCATCAGCTCAGGACACGAGCCTTCCCTATGGATGGAGAGCAGAACGGGCCATAAACCACCACGCGGGCTCAGTGCGGATTGGTGGTAGTTAACGACTGCTAATGCAGCCGGGACCAACGGCTTTACGTGCCTTCCGAAGCACGGAAGAAGAAGCACGGCAAAATGCTTAAAAAGAGTTGATCCTTCACGTATTAATATATAAATAGAAGATCCGTTTTCTTGTGTGCAATAAAAGTATATATTATTATTTGTTTTTTTTTTTATTGTTCCAGAATATAATAATGCCCCATCAGTGGTTGGAAGGGAACCTGCCGGTGGCTGCCAAGTGCGACGTCTGTGATAAGACCTGTGGATCCGTTCTAAGGTCAGACACTTGATAAACCACTCTCTCTCTTGATAAATCTCTTCGGAACAGTGTTGAATGAATTTTCATGGATGGGATTTGAACCTACACACTCTGACAAACTGGTGCCCTGATTCCCGTAACGAAAACCGTAACAATATCGTAGCGACTTAGTCGTTGAAACCATTTTTGTATTCACATATTTACAGTCATATTTAAAGTCATTCGAATGGTTGGTTTTATTTTTTTGATAAAATATTTTTTATCTTCTAGTAGATAGATTTAGATAAAACACTTTAATAGAATCGTTTTAAATAAATATTTATAAAAAAATATTAAAATATTGTTTTCAAAATTGTAGATTATTTAACTATTATTGTGTGTACATATACTAATATAATTAATAAGCGTTTTCTTTTTTTTTAACAAAATAACGTTCATAACTGCTCTTTATGTTTCATAATTATTTATTATTTGAGGGACAAAGCCTACCCGAGCCACATGTTTAACTTTCAGACGGCTCGCCCGAATGTTAAAACCAGAGCAAAAACCAAAACCTCAAACGCTGGTTGTGCGAATTTTGTTTGACCTTTTAACTGAATATACATTGGCCACACCGAAATTATCGGGAATAGAAAAAACTTCAAAGATTATTATCTTTGAAGTTTTTTCCATATAGTTATATTTATTTATTATATTATATAGTTTTTTCCCAATAACATTTATTTTCATTGGTTTTCGAAGTATTCTCTGTGACAATCGATGCACCTTTGCATTCGTTTATTGTAACAGTAATTCCAGTCTGAAGTGGCATAGTCGAAACGGCCGATTTGTAAGCTTCGACTGCCTCTTCTGGACCTTGAAACCGTTGACCACGTAGCAAGTCTTTACTTCTTGGGAATGTAAAGTAATCATTAGGACTGTATGGAGGATGGTCCATCAGCTCCACGTTTTCCTGATTTTAAATCGCAATTGTTTGCCGAGCGGTGTGGGAGCTCGCATTATCGTGGTGATGGATTATGCGACGATTCGGATTACTTTTACGAAGTTCTCGTATGACTTCCGGCAAACAAACTGTTGTGTACCAATTAGCAGTAACCGTTCTCCGTTTCTGTAAAGGAATCGTAGCCACATGTCCGGTTTTCGATACAAACGAAGCGACCATTTTTTCCGACACGTTACGAGAGCGCACCACTTTTGTTGGCTTGACCTCACCTTCGTAGACAAACAACCGCTTGGTGTTTTCTTTCGGGCTCATATGAATAAATCCACGATTCATCACCCGAGACGATATTGTAAACAGCATTTGAGCTCCCTCTATCGAACCGTTGCAGAGCAGACCGACACCAATTAACAAGAGCCGACTTTTGTTCTTCGGGCAAACGATGGGACACCCAGCGGGAAACTAACTTCCTGACACCCAGTTCATCATGAAATATTATTTAAATGGCTGTCATACCAATGCTGAGAGAAGCCCGTATCTTTTTTTTTCAATAATGGAATTAAGTTAATACCAAAAAGATTTTAAGTCTAATATATTCAAAAGTATTCTATTTCCGATCTTATCGGTGTGGCCCTCGTATATGAACTTTTGTAAAATAATAAAAATATATGACAATAAAATTGCTTACATTAATGGTAGGCATTGAAATTTGTTGGTCAAATTGTTGTTAAAGTTATTAATAACGAAAAGATAAGGTACAATGTTACTTACCACGATTACGAAACAGTATGATTGTTTAAAAAGTTATACTATTATTGGTTACCTACACGTAAATTGATATTAGAGAGAAAGAAAGAAGGATATAACATTTAATTTTGAACACAGACACAAGACAATGGGAAATACAAGGAGTTTCATATGTAAACGTTACCATTTACCAACAAAAAAATATTGTTGTTATTATTGAATTATTTTCTGTATTAAAGCAAACTATTTTATTAAATACAAGTAAGTAGATGAGAATGCGATCTGTACGCTGCCCGCTTATCCTTCCAAACCACGCTATTTCATTAAAAAAGTCCGCACTCCATTGCTCCCGTGTTACCCGGGTGTCTAGCCGGTAAATGGGAATCCAACAGCAGCCGGATCAACCGGGGAACACCGGCATTATCCCCGGATCGTCCGGAACGACGGCGGCGGAGTGGAGTGTGAAATCTATCGCTGCACCTATGAAATTGAAAGGATATCATCTCAGACGATTGTCTCGCTCGGTGAAACGGATCTATCGTGTTTGGATTACTTTATTTTTAATTGAAGTTGATTGCCAATGCATTTAAATTAAGCAAATGAAAGAAATGTATGTATATGGGCTTACTGCGAGTTTATTAAATATATTTATTCGTATTCATAAAATTTATAAAATACAATGAAAAAATTAAACGCCCACCCGACCCAGCTAGGAATCGAACCTGGGTCTTCCGCAATCCGGGCGGCTGCACTGACCGCTATGCTACCGGGAATTAAATATTTATATATTTTATAAATTTTATAAATATTTAATTTAGCTTCAGTGCAGCAATTAGCACTTGAAAATAAAAAGTAAAATTTACTGTAGCGTTGTGTTATCAAATTTGTAGTATTTCATCTGCAAAGGTGAATCTGCATGGCCATCGGTCGCAATGACCGTTGGATAGATGGCACACTGTGCCGATATTAGCACTCAAGGTCAGTGCAGCCGCCCGGATTGCGGAAGACCCAGGTTCGATTCCTGGCTGGGTCGGGTGGGCGTTTAATTTATTCACTGTATATAAATTCTATAAATATTTAATTTAGCTTCAGTGCAGCAATTAGCACTTGAAAATAAAAAGTAAAATTTACTGTAGCGTTGTGTTATCAAATTTGTAGTATTTCATCTGCAAAGGTGAATCTGCATGGCCATCGGTCGCAATGACCGTTGGATAGATGGCACACTGTGCCGATATTAGCACTCAAGGTCAGTGCAGCCGCCCGGATTGCGGAAGACCCAGGTTCGATTCCTGGCTGGGTCGGGTGGGCGTTTAATTTATTCACTGTATTTTATAAATTTTATAAATATTTAATTTAGCTTCAGTGCAGCAATTAGCACTTGAAAATAATAAGTTATTTTTATTTTTATTCGTATTCTGTAACAAGTACACTTTGAAGGTTTGCTCGTCTTACGATTTGAAGATAGATTCTGAGCGCATGCTTGTGTTACATTTAACAACATACATACAATTTCAACACTATCCTTATTAATTAATTTATATGTGCAGGTTTTAACACAAACTGTCGGACTTAGGGTTGCCTGTAGGTTTTTTTTTTTTTGGAGAGAGATTGCTGATTGCCGCTGCGGCATTTTCAGCTTCACCGGGCTTTTTGGGGGCGGCGAGGAACGTAAAGGGTCCCTCAAGCCGTGTGAAACGAATCACCTTCAGAGGTTATCTAGAGGGAACGGCATCGCGCACAAGTGCGCGTCCCCGTGCCCTACTAGATTCTCCGAAGGGTTCGGATCGGATCGTGCCTGTAGGTACTTCATAATAGACTATTGTACGTTATGTACTCAGCACTTGATGAGAAAATTAAAGTACACATAAATACTTTATCTCACATTTTTCTAGGATGTGTATCGTTATAACATTTCCATGTATAAATGTATGGCTATGGCAGAATAACAGGGTTTGTGGGTCTCCTACAAACACTGAGCCATAGACCTTTTTGTCTATGTTTTTTTTTTTGTAAATAAATATACTTATTATACTCTTTATTTATTTTCTTTCTTAAAACTAGATTTTTACAATATTTTAATATAAAAACAATAAAACATTATAAAAACCTAATTCTAGAGTACCACCAGCAGCGGGGCAGGGCCCAAGCTACCGGTGGTCAGGGCGGCAGAGTGAGGAACCTCCTGACAATACGTGCCGTGTCAACTTATTATTATTATTATCTTTATTTCTTTTATTTCTTAGCCTAGGTTTGTTATAATATTAATATAAAAGTAAAATACAAAAGCACATACAAACATAAGAATATTATATTATTATTATTATTATATATAACCAAGAATAATCGCGATTTTTTTTTATATATTTTACGGGTAAGCACAGTGCCTTGATCTCACCTGATGTTAAGTTATGTGATGATAAAGCCAATGATGGAAGCGCACTTCACCCGGGATCCTCAACCAGTGAGGCACTGGCTTTCTTATCTGTAGCTGCCGGAACACAACAATGCTACAAACATTGATGTTATGGCGACATATTTAGATAAGATGGTGGTAGCTAGCCAGGCGGACAAACAAGCGCTACCACCAACCAAACCGAGTACACAAACATGTACCCCCCGCTGGGAATCGAACCCGGGACCTCTGGGTCTAAACCGGTGGTCTTAGCCACTAGACCACAGAGGCGGTTAAAAATAAATAATATATTCTATCACAATCTTAATAGTAACCTATCATATCTTCAATATATTATGTCAGTAGCAGTTTAATAAAAGTATGTAAAAATAATGTTTGCAGCTATTAATACCAATCTCATTTATCGCTCTCAAAGCGACCGGCCATTCAGCGTATTCAATAACTCAGTAAATATATGCAATTCCGTTCGAATGCCGGTGATAGAAACGCTGGCCTGTCAATATCAGGCGAGACAAGCCGTGGCGCTTTGTAGTGCCGCTTTATTCATAGCCTTTGTTACGTGTTTCTTTTCTGTTTTAGTAGATAACAAAACAAATGTACCTACCAACGAAAATATCTAATACTAGCATGTTACGCTACTTCGGCCACGTAGATTTGAGATTCGAAAAAGCAACTCTTTTTTTAAAATAAAAAATAGCCTATGTGACACGGAAGGAATGCAGCATTCTATCAGTGAAAGAATTTTTGGAATTGGACCTGTAGTTTCAGAGAATATCCTCCGCAAACAAGCAATGTCGCAAACTTGACCTTTTTATAAATATCTAACATTTAACGGATCCCTAGATGCTTATTTTTTAATTTCCTAAGTTAGGTAGATACTACATAGGTATTCATTAGAGAAACTCAAATAAATATCACAATCAGGATAAACATTAATTAAAACTAATGTGTAAAATAAACGCGAGTAGATCTGTAAAAGTGGTTTCATTTCAATGTGTAGTGTTAACTTAAACTTTAGAAAAGAATAAATCCTACTTCCTACTAATATTATAAACGCGAAAGTTTGTAAGTACGGATGGATGTTTGTTACTCTTTCACGTAAAAACTACTGAATGGATTTTAATGAAACTTTCCTCATATGCAGACCATGACCCAGACCAACATATAGGATACTTTTTTTAAAATTTTTTTTTTTACTATAATCTTCGCGAACGAAGTCGCAGGCAACAACTAGTATCACAATAATCAAAGCATAGCAAAGTTATTTTACAATAGCTGCATGCGCCATGAATAAAGAACTGAACAGTAATAATCAAATACTTAACAGTAAAAAAGCAATGCAGCGCAGTGCCCTTGCAGGGTTCTTGTGTGAACTGATGTTTAGTTTTAAGATCTATTGTTTAACACCAAGAATGATGATGATGATGCAATCCTGTGATCCCTCATCATCAGTGATCGGAATAGGTAGAGCTATTTAGGTTCATTGACCGCAAACATTGATGTTAATATGGATATTCCACGGGATTCCGACTAATACTCCGAAATTCGATTATTATAATTATTTTTATCAATAAGTATAAAAAATGGTATATGTAAGCCCATTTGCGCACGAGCGACGTTGCCGCTTTGTTGACACTCGTGATATTGCTGCATTATGCGCTCTTGCTCACACGTACAGGGAGTGTCACGGGTGTGGCTAGACTAGAGTAACGTTCCTGTTTTTGTCTCTTTCTGCAACACTGGCATTCAATTGTTTACCGAAAGTAACATGTTGTTGTCTCACTCGATTACTTCGGTTCTCAGAGTGCTTTTCAATCATGTTTCGATTTTTGAAGAACAAATAATTTGTATGGTATGTTCTTGTACAACTTCAGAATGAAAATGTTAAATGATTGTTGATTCTTGTATAAATATAAGAAATTGTTACATAAAAACATATATGTGGTTTAATTAATCAAGTTTCTATCTATTTATTCTACTATCCTTATACTTATAGGAAGTGTATGCTTTTCATTCAGGGAATATCCATATTATTCTATCATATGGCAAGTACATAAAATAGCTCTACCTACTCCGATCACTGCTCATCATCATCAGGGACAGAGGGCTCGCAATGTTTTAATTTTTATTTTTGATGGGTCCAGCTGAAAGTCAGCGTTGTGGCTACGAGCTACAACATGAGCTGAGCTGGTCAGCCCTTTCAGTTTTTTCTCATTAACCTTAGATTTGGGGTTAAAGATATTTATTTCTCATAAAGAATTTACAATTCACTTACATGAGAGATACAAAATTTTAAAACTCATTGAACGACACAAAAACAAAGCGATCAACAAAAATTAACAAATATGTAGGTAGTTTAATTAAAACTCTGGTTCGACCGCTAGGAGCGGTCCGTACAAGTACCGCTCCCCGGCGAGTAGCCCCGACAACAAATACAGAACTAACGACACTGGAAGTGGCATGGGCGTACTTTGAGCTCGATCAACAACAAGAGCGTTATACAGTTACTTTTCTTGAAAAATATTCAAAGGTAATATCATTATTAAGTTATTGATATAATAATACATAATAATACATAGATTTAAGAAACCTATTGTAATGTAAATGTATTGGAAGCACTGAATAAATAATTACTTACTTACTTACTTACAGTAGGGAATTCCATGCGTCGCTGCGTCGCAAAAAAGAAAAGCAAATAAAATATAAAAATTTGTAAAGATGTAACAGAAAATTGAATTAAATAAATACTTAGGTACTCCTGTAAAAAAAAATCTGTAACAGAAATTAAATTAAAGCGAAGCGTGTCAGATTGCATAACTGTAGGAGACGCAATGAAGGCTGTCCGTCCACGCGCACTCCGCTGCAGACACACGCGGACCGTCTCAGCTGTCTGCTCCTGAAAGTGCTGTAATTTCCACGCTATTTATAGAGCCGACTGTACCCGTGCCGTGCGCGCGACAAATTGTTCAGACATTTTAACTTGCTTTTACTACCAGTGAGATAGTTTCTCTGTAGATGGAACAGAAATAACGGTATGCTATAATAACATAAGTGTTTATTTTAATATACTAGGTAGGTACTATCTAGATTTAGTACTAACCAAATAATAGGTATCATCTACTAGTAGGTAACCATTCTTTAAGTATTTCGTTTATTTACGTGACAAGACTAGGTTGGTACTTGCCAATATTTTTGGTTTAATTATCGTCGAATATCGCTCAGAATATCGGCGTGAAACAATGGCACTCGTTGCTGTTGTGTTTTTTCCGGTGAGTGAAAGTACCGGAGGCCCATTTCTCACCCCTCCCCCCTCCCAATTCCTACCCCTCCTCAAGATCCAACTCCTTCCTCAAGGCCGGCAACGCATCTGCGATTACTTTGGTTTTGCGGGTGTCCATGGGCGGCGGTGATTACTTTCCAACAGGTGACCCACCCATTCGTTTGCCTCCTTTTAATATAAAAAAAAATCGAAAGACTAATTAACTACTACTGCCAGCTGACTTTACGTGTCCATGGGGCAACTCGCTCGAGACTCTTAAAAGTACCGGATGAAGAATGCGCTTCGGCGCGTCCTGATCCGGCGTTAT